>CM060420.1:62373434-62973434 GCA_030545235.1 Helianthus tuberosus
CATTTGAGAAGTACAAAGTCCGCTTAGTCGCCAAAGGTTTCCATCAACAGTACGGGAAAGATTACTTCGAAACCTTTAGTCCAGTCTCAAAACCAGTCACCATTCGCCTCATTCTATCCATTGCGCTCTCCAAAAATTGGCCTTTAAAACAACTTGATGTTAATATGTGTTCTTACACGGCACATTAACGGAAGAGGTGTACATGATGTAACCTCCTGGTTATGTAAATCCTCAACACCCTCACCATGTTTGCAGGCTACGAAAATATTTATACGGCTTGAAACAGGCCCCTCGGGCATGGTACAATGAACTTACCACATTTCTCCTTAACTTTGACTTCCAAAAATCTCTTGCTGACCCATCTTTGTTCATCTACAACAAAGGGGCCATCACATCCTATCTCCTTGTCTATGTAGATGACCTCGTCTTAACCGGTAACAACAATGACTTTCTTGACTTCTTTACCACATTCCTTGCCAATCGGTTCTCCATTAAAGACCTTGGCTCTCTTCATCATTTTCTTGGTATCGAGGCAATCCAAACCACAAATGGTCTTTTTCTTTCACAACACAGGCACATCCAAGATCTTCTCACAACCTTCCATATGGATAGTGCCAAAGATGTTCACACACCTCTCGGAACCGCGGATACACTTTCTCCACATGACCGGTCTCCAAAAATTGATCCTACTCCCTACCGAAAACTTGTCGGTTCACTTCAATATTTGGCTTTCACTCGGCCCGATATTTCCTATGCCGTTAACAAGTTATCTCAATTCATGCACATGCCGACACAAACCCATTGGCTAGCACTCAAACGTGTCCTACGCTATCTCAAGGGCACCATCCACCATGGTCTCTTTCTAAATCGATCTTCTTCTCTTGATCTATCGGCTTTTTTAGACTCGAATTAGGGTGGAATTCTGGATGGGGGCCGCTCAACTACTGCATATCTTATATACTTGGGATCAAACATTATATCATGGCGATCTTGTCGGTAAAAATCTGTATCTCGCTCGTCTACCGAAGCGGAATACAAGGCACTTGCTAATGCTACTGCTGAATTAATTTGGGTACAAAATCTACTTAAAGAAGTTGGCATTCAAACAACACATACTCCCACCTTATTCTGTGACAACACAGGGGTGACTTACTTATGTCCTAATCCCATTTATCACTCCCGTATGAAACATGTTGCACTTGATTACCACTTTGTTCGTGAACAGGTCTCAAATGGTCTGCTCAAAGTTCTTCACATCAACACTTCCGATCAACTTGCTGATATCCTTACAAAACCACTACCTCGCCAACCGTTTCAACGATTTCGCTCCAAGATCGGAATCTCCAACGGATCCTCCATCTTGTGGGGGCGTATTAAGGAAGCAATCAAGCCACCGAATCTGCCCCAAGATTCAGTTAATCCTGTCAAATAGCCAGCACCAATCAGTTACATATCATATATTTATTTTTCTTGATTATTGCCTTGATTTAGGCTGTACCTCTGTATATTTAATCTCCATTCCTGGATGTAAAGAATCAATTCATTTTACCAATTATTCTGTACCATTATATAGGCTTCAAGTTGCCACAAATGAATGACAAGATTTGTTTTTAGTTAAAAAATCAATTACTTTTTAATTTTATTTTTTTTATCTTTATTAACTAAAAAATTGAGAAATCAACGAGATAACATAGTCTTTTGTTTGTGTCGTAAATAATTAATTGTGAGAACCACTCTCCACCAATCAGACTATAGGAATCGGTTCAAATGAAAACCATCCCCAGTTGCGAGAACCATTCTCCACCAATCAGACTATGCCACATATCCACTATTATTTTATACCCTAAAGGGTAATTTAGTCATTTACTCAAAAATGTCAAATCTCTCTATCTGCCTTTAAAGTCTCCCCTAGACTTGTCACACACTGATAAATCAGAGTTTGATGTGACTGGACTGGTATCTTCATTGCACAGCGGAAACAAAAATAGCTAAGACTTCTAGAAAGCGAACGGCAACTAAGTACCCGAATCCTCATGGTTCTCCTATTCCAACCGTGCCAAAATTTTGAAATGCAACCTGAGAAAGAAACATGCGAAAAATCAACATAAAGTTGAGCGAGTTCGTAGTTTGTTTGTAAAAGATTTGAAATAAATATTTTTGAATAACCGGTTTTTAAAGTATTGTTTTAGAAAACGAAATAAAAATCATTCTCTTTGGCATGTTATATGAAAACTTTATATTTGTGAAACCTTGTATGTGTAAAGCGTTATGTTTGTAAAACCTGGTATTTGTAAAGTTTTGTGTTTGTAACACTTGTGTGGCTGTCAATGTCTGCACATGACAATGACAAACATGCCACATGAGTCTGTGTGTTGGACTATTTAGTCCTTAAGATGAAGGCCTTAGGTGCATGCAAGATTTTGGGTTGTTGTATGTGGGACACACAGTCTCCGTTGTTCGTGTACAGGACCAACCAGTCCTCTTGTTTGTATGTGCGACCCCTAGTTCCCTTTTCTAACTAGGACCAACCCGTCATTAGTGTCTGTAGCTCATGCATGTTTAGTAACTGTTTATGTTTTTGTAAAAACCGTTATGTTTTGCGTAAGTTTTTCGTAAACCATTTGAGTTTAATGAAATTCACAAATCATTTATGTGACAACCGGTAATTTACGCCCTTAATTACGTGATTAACAGGCAATTTACGCGGCATTAAATAGTTTTACGACGTAAATTAACTTAATTAGGCCTTTGGAGTGCCTAGGAACATCTATACGACTTTACAGTGCGCGAACGGTGGTTTACAGAGAAACCTGCTGAATATTACGTGACAACGGACTGAAACCGCACGAAATACTGATGACACCGACAAATATGGATGTTACAAGAATATTTTTATGCTTATGGAGTTTGGGTGCAATATCGGGTCTCATAGGAATTACGGGCCACTTACACATAAGATGGGCTTGTGGGCCCTAGGCCCAAGCCCAAAACCCACAAGCCTAAACCTATACCTAGTATATTAAATATTGTCAAGATCTGAAAAATCTATACAAAATCCCTAAAAATCTATGCAAAATCTCATCAAATCTATACATAAGACTATGTCTCAAGATTTGATACACCAAAATCTCAATAAGATTCCCCCAATACTTAACCTGTGTATAAATATGTGAGACCTTAGGGCCTCTTTGTTCTCATTCCACAAGATAAAAACACAGACATCAAGTCTGTTCTCCCTCTCTCGATCTCTACATATACAATAAACCCACACAAATCTCCTGCTACTCTCTCGAATCCCACCTGCAAACACAAGAAATTTCATCTACACAAACCACACCCCCTTCTCGCCCCTCTCGGCTCCGACAAGTAGCACCCCCCTGCGTCGGTGGATAGAACGGACCACCACCACGTCCGGTGGTGGTACGGCGAAGGAACAGAAAGAGAAGGAGGGCGGCGGCGAAGAGGGAGAGAGAAGCGCGGAGAGAGAGAGAGAGAGGAGACGGAGAGGAGAGACCGAGCAGAATTGGGTGACGGCGGAAGACGGTGCCGCCGTCTGCGGCGGAACGACAGCAGGGCACGGCGGCAGCGGCTCGGACCGGTGGTCCTTGTCTCGATCCAGCGGTCTTTGGCTTTATCCGACAAGTTCACCGGTTTGCTGAAGATGACGATGAATTCCGGCACGAATCCGAAGGCGACGGCGACGGTGGTGGTTCGGCTCGACGGCAGGACCTCAGGTGAGTCTCCTTGTATCTGCTTTAGACATTCAAGTTCATTCGTTCTTCAGGTGATGAAGCTAGTTCGATTCGGGTTATGTTTGGCTCATGTTACACAGGAAGCAGGCGAGTCAACTCGGGGCAGTCGAGTCAACTCGGTTCGGGTCCAGGTCAAACAGTCAACAGCAGGTCAAGTGGTCACCAGTTTGGTTCGAGTAAGACGGTTCGGGTCAGATTATCAAGCGGCTCGGGACGACTCGGTCGGACCGAGTCAACTCGGTCAACACAGCGAGTCAACTCAGTTGACCCGGTCAACTCAGTGAAACTGTCCGAAGTTTCGACGCGAAAGAAGTGGTAAAGAATTTTAGTGGCGCGAGTTTTTATGTCGTTTTAATAATTCTTATGATATTAACGTGAACGAGCTCGAACCGATATGATATAACGTTTAGTTTATACTTTGCCGTCTCATAAAAATTATATATATTGATGAATTGATTATTGATTGAATTTTTGAATAATAACGACAACTTGCGTTGTCACGGGCGTCCAAAAACAGAGGAAACTCTGCCCGTTTTTTTTTTCACGAAAATCCGTAAACTTAAAGCGCGTTTTATCATAAGACAACTTTTTGGATCCGAGGAACTTTTATAAAGACAAATCCAAATATGAAACTACTTTCAACGATACTCTACAATGTACGAAAACGATGGTTTGGAAGTTATTTTACAAGAAATAAATATAGTGATTATATTTATTTAAACTTCGAAAATTTGACGAATCTTTTATAAAACCAATATAATTATTAAGATAGTTTCAAACGCCTCAACGGCATACGATATATAATACGAGTTTATTATATATTCTGTTCATAGAACATTCGTTACATACACGTACGACTTCACGAGACGAACACTATCCTAACAACATATTTATATTTTTGTATAAATATCTATATATTCAAATTTCTCGAAACTAAGTACTTTCTCGACTTAGTAAACTATTAACGACAGTAAGCGAAACTAAACGAGTATAACTTCTTCGCTTCTTTTAAGTTAACAATTTACCGTCAAATCGTTCGGTCAACGATTCGGTAGAGCTCGATGACACGTAGTTAATTACTGCGTTTGTTTAGAAACTTATAAGATATTCCGCATTAGGAATATTGTAGAATGCACGCTAGCGAGTCTCGTCTTGGAAACGGCATCACGAAGTCGTATTTAGCTAGCTTTGCACAGGAATATTCAAGTGAGTTCATAACCCCCACTTTTTACGGTTTTACATTTTTCTAAATGTTTTCGGGGTTGAAAGACATGCACTTTTTGCAAAGCATACAAGAATTACATATTTCTAAACCATTTTACAAGCAAGTTTAACGGACACAAATGGTTTACGAAAAGCTTATGTTTTATACCGGTTTTTGCAAACAAGCGTATTTTTTGAAATGTGCATACACACGAATTCTAGTTTTATAAACTACGGGAAAATACAAATACAAGAGTTTAAAAATACATGAGTTATGGTATGATGGATACAAAAACAAGAAGCACTCTTGGTGAGAACGAGTACCAAGTATGATTTGTTTTGAGAATACAAGAATACAAGAAGCACTCTTGGTGAGAACGAGTACAAAGTATGATGCGTTTTGAG
Source organism: Helianthus tuberosus (assembly GCA_030545235.1). Classification (NCBI taxonomy): domain Eukaryota; kingdom Viridiplantae; phylum Streptophyta; class Magnoliopsida; order Asterales; family Asteraceae; genus Helianthus; species Helianthus tuberosus. The sequence goes on from CM060420.1 coordinate 62,378,795, forward strand.
GAATGATACGAGAAATCGTGTCACGAATAGGGTACCATAAGCACCATTAATCAACAATATACCTAGACCACAGAACAAAAGGTTAGATCTAACGGGTTTCAGGCAGCCGCACACTTGTTGAGAACGAGTACCAAGTAGTGCTTTTGTGTCTCAGAAAAACTTGATAAATGCTTATGGTTTGGTGACTTCCTATGTCGTGTCACATGTTAATGGCCTTTCAACCCATTAACAACCTTGATACATACAAGAATATCTTATTTATACAAGATTCATACCACAAGAATACTTGATTTAGACATGAATACTTGATTTATACATGAATACTTGATTTATACAAGAATACTTGATTTATGCAAGATACATACAGAAATACTTGATTATACAAGATACATACCATGTTTTATACAAATTCAAAAGCAAGGTTTTTGCGAATATAGTGCGTTACAAATACAGAGTTTCAAGTAACTCGACAAGAAAAAGATTTTAAATTCGTTTTCTCAACAACATTTCAAAAACCGGTTATTCAAAAAGATTTATTTCAAATCTTTTCCAAAACAAACTATGAACTCGCTCAACTTTATGTTGATTTTTCGCATGTTTCTTTCTCAGGTTACATTTCAAAGTTAAGGAACGGTTGGAATAGGAGAACCATGAAGAGTTGAGTACTTAGTGGGCATTCAATTTCTAGAAAGTCTTTGCTTATTTGCTTCCGCTGTGCAATGTGGATACCAGTCCAGTCACGCCAATGCTCTGATATTCGGGGTGTGACAGATTGGTATCAGAGCTATAGGTTACAGCGAATTAGGTTTCTGTGGAGATACCTAGGCTCTAACCTCACTATCCTCTGGGAACTTAGAATATTAAAACCTGAATACGTACAGAACGCCTAAGACTCGAATATGGTCTCCAACCGTTGCCGAAAAACAAACAGTCAAAATTATGTTACCAAACATACGCTAAAGTGGTGTTTTACACGCGGTACATAAAATAATTACATACGGTACACAAAACTCTGAGATTTTAGGAAACATGCATTTAACACCTTCGGAAACTTATGTTGAAGTTCATTAAAGGTCATCACGTAGGTACCACGTCTATTAACTCGGGAAAACGCCATTATTATGCCGTCTACTCTATTTTATTTAACCAAGCAGGTAACCTACGCAAAAGAAGTCCCGGCGTGTGAAATTATACGAAAAACTTAAGTTATACATCAACAGAGGTTGAAGTATGTCACATACGACTATCGAGGTGATGCCTTAGAAAAGACACGATGGCGCAATTCAGCGACGGCGCTAGATCCTGTCAGCACGAAAACTATCGATCAGGAAGCGGCGGTTTGGCACGCGGTCCTGCAACGACACGAATCACGCCAGGGAGAAGACGTATGTCTCTGCATTTCCCCTATCTCAATAACGACGAATACACCATGTTCGACATTCCATGGTAATGTCACCTAACAACTGGTTATCACATGCAACCCCAGGTAAAGTCCTTAAATTTCTTTTATTGAAATTTCGACTTTCACATTTACTGAGTAGATTTTCATATCTCTACTCCTCTTAATGGTTATTGTGTCACAATCATTTCTTTCAGTATAGCGAATAGTCATTTGCTTCATTTCTTGAAAAATTCATATACTACGCACGCATTGATTGTTACGCATGTGGTTTCGTTTCGAATAAAGCGTTTCATTAAAGTTCAAATATTATTTCGCATGTGATTCGAATGACCCGCATTATTGTAATTGTTGGATTCTTTGTTATCAAGTCAACACACTTTCTTGAAATTTCTTTTCTTTTTAAGTTACATGCATGGTTTTTCGTTGTGACCATGCCGAAAGTTTTCTTGTCGATACATGTATTTATTGTCAGCTTGCACCGAAATCAAATTCAATTGTTTGAACTTGTTCATTACACATATTCAATTCAAGACACCATATGATGTATTGAAAACATCATATTCGAATTCGTTATAACAAGTGTTTCATTGTTCTGAGTCGTAGTAGATTTGTTTGGTCTATGACTCCGTTAAGTCGTTTGTTGATTTCGACACCTTGTGGTGTCACACCCCGACCACGTAAAACAACAAAACGTGGCGGAATCATCGGGGAGTGTTGTAACAGAATCATTGTTTCATAACACATGGAAAAATTGAAATTTTGTTTTATTGAATTAAAAGAGTTACAATGTCAAAACAAACAAGGAAGTATAACATAATTAACTAGTCTTGCGTCTTTTATTTTCACTAAGGCCCAAGTCCGCTTAAGTGTATCTTGATAAACCCTATGCATCATTTCCTGAAACACATGTGAAAATAGGTACGTCAGCATAAAAATGCCTGTGAGATACATAGGTTTTATTGATTTAGGATTCATGACTTATAAGTTTGAAGAAAAATGTTTAACAAAATAGTCATGAACCTTATAAAATGTTTTGTTTTGTAAATCAGATGAAAAGCGATGATAAAGTAGATGATATGTAAAAGAGTAATGTAAGGTTAAATGAATAACCAAGTAAAATGAGTTTGTATAAAATAAGTTGTTTTGTAAAACAATGTCTTGTGAAAAATATGTTATTTGTGTAAAATGTATAAGTCCAAATTGAAATGATTTAAATAACGCTACGACATGTAATATAATACAAGCACTTACATATAGGAAGTACCAGCAGCGTATCCACCATGCTCGTATGATACTACACACGTCTCCTTACTTAAATCACTTACCAAAACAAACCATTAATGTAAGAATGTTTATGTATAGTCAAATGTCAAATGTTTATGTAAAAACCATCTATGTATAAATGTTTATGTATAGTCAAATGTCAAATGTTTATGTAAAAACCATCTATGTATACATGTTTATGTATAGTCAAATGTCAAATGTTTATGTAAAAACCATCAATGTATAAATGTTTATGTGTAGTCAAATGTCAAATGTTTATGTAAAAACCATCAATGTAAAACATGTAATGTGTAAACAAAAGTTATGTATGGTAAGTAAAATGAGACTACTTAAACCACAAGTAAAAATGTACAAAACAAAGTATTTGAATGAATCAAAAGTTATGCTTTGTAGAATAATGCATGCTTTACTGATACAACATTTATGCGGTAATGTTAAACGCCTACATTCAAGCCTTGAGATAGACAGATAACCCTAAGTAAAGATTATCAAAAGAAATATTTTCGGATTCAGTCATTCCTTCCACCCAAACAAACCTAGGGTTTTAGGAACGGGATTTGTCAAGTCCTATGGTACCACTACCTACTACCGAGCGGCATGATCGGTGTTAATGAATGTAATTTAGTCCCGTTAAACAAACCAAATGATATACCAAATGTAAGCATGTTTTATGAAAATAATGTACCTAGTATGCTAAGTAAATATACAAGGTAGAGCTGTAAGACAATGTGTCCATATGTTACGAGAACATATGCAACAGAGATGCAATGTAAAACAATGTACTAAGTATGCTAAGTTAACATACAAAGCAGAAAAGTCATGTAAAACAATATGCTAGCATGCTCAGTCAACATACATAGCAAAAGAAAATGTAATGTAAAACAATGTACTAAGTATGCTAAGTTAAAATACAAAGCAGAAAATTCATGTAAAACAATATGCTAGCATGCTCAATCAACATACATAGCAAAAGAAAATGTAATGTAAAACAATGTACTAAGTATGCTAAGTTAACATACAAAGCAGAACAGTCATGTAAAACAATATGCTAGCATGATAAGTAAACATACATAGCAGAAAAGTCATGTAAATCAATGTGCTAAATATGCTAACTTAACATATATAGCAAAACAAAACGAAATCGTGTACTAATAGTGTACTAATGAACATAACAAGTATATAATATGAAAACATGGAAAGCACGAAAGTAACAAGTAGGCACATGTGTTTCACCCCCAAAATATTTGGAAAACAGAAAAAGAGGGGTCTATGTACTCACTTGAGGGTGCTTAGAAGTGTTGAACAACAACCAAGCAAAGCTAGAGGGATCACGGAAGCAAACGGCACCCTATATAGATAACTACATAAATAACCGGACCTAAATCGGGAGATTGGATAGTATGAGGTTTCGTAAACCAAATGAGTATTGGAACTCATATGATATGGTTTAACAAAGCCTATATACTAAAACGAAACTTATCCTAAGTGCTTTTGACCCGTTACGACCCGTTTAGGTAGCTTATGCTACTTTAACGCGTCGTTCAGGTAAAACGCGTTTGGACCGCCTAACTAGTCCTATGACAAGTAAAATATGCCTTAACATGTCTAATATTGTTGCTAAATCAGTTTAGATGTCATAGTTTGGGTTACATATGCTTAAAATGAATTTTGGCGTAAAAAGGGTATTTTGTTAAATTTCCTAAGGCATATATACTACCTATCATACAACTACTTAAACGACGTGACCATAAGGTATAACCTCATAAGGTTATTCCCTATACAACTATGGTCACCTAAAGTGTTTGGTCGGATCCTAAAGATCGACCAAATGGGTCGGGTTCGAAAGTATAAGCGATTGGTTAGATCGCTTACCCTTACGACCCTAGACAAGCACAAATCTAAAAGTGACGAGCTAAACATGTTAGAACATGTTTAACAAAGTTAGAAAACAGGTTTGGTATCAAAACAAACGGTTTTGATACCCAAAAGTAGTTTGGTTACAAAATGCGCGTGAATACGCATTTTGTCCGAAACTACGACTCGTCACTGAGCCTAGATAACGTGGTAATCAGTAAGTATAGTCGCTAGGGACTATAACCATCTTGATTACGCTCACCTTATGAAGTTCGAACGAACTTCGCATTGACCATAAACTAGTCAATGCAGAAAGTCAAACGCAGTTTGACTTTCAAGCTAAAAACGCATAAAAAGAATGAAGGAACACTTACAAAGGGTCCCCGCAAGATTTGATCCGATTCTCTCTCAGGTAGGAAGCATATACTTCCACTTAGAGAGCATGAATCAGATTCAAATTGTGGGTTGCAAGTGAACTATGGAGGGGTATTTATAGTTTTCGTAGAACCGTTAGGATCGTTTAAGCCCCGTTAACCCCATTTCAAAGCTCTAAAATAAATTTAAAGTATAGGGAACTTAAAATGTGCTACAAAAATATGTCGGATGTCGGTTCGTTTGGCCGTACGGTTTCGTTGTTCAGTTAATTACAACGGAAGTCGTTACGGACGCGAAAACGATCCAAATTACGCGACGAATGTATTTTTATCAAGCCAATCACTAAAACATAATATTTTAATGATTACATAAATATTTGGATGTCCGGATGTATTCAAAACGTAAGTTATGCGCGAAAATGCAAACTTATGCACTTTTTGACGCTTTTAGTCCCTGAATGACCAAAAAGTTTATTTAAGCACACCGAAACCCTCAAAGCCTATTTCTAAGCTATGTAAAGGATATTTAGGGTATGTTTAACTTATGGCCATGTTCCGGAATGTCCATTACAGTACGAATTGACATACTTTTGCAGTTTGTCGAATTTAGTCCCTGTAAGCGAATAAACGTGATTTCGGCATACCAAACCTTCCAAAACTTATTTCTAAGTTATGTAAAGGTTATTTAAGGTATTTTAAGCCTATGTCTCTGTTCCGGAGTGTTTGTTTCATTAAACTGGTTATATTTACGCATCAGGGCGCGTATAACCTTCCAGAAAGCGATTTAGAGTCCGAAATAGAACAAGAATTGATATGTGCAATTGATACACATATTTATACAAATCCCAAGTATGAAATACAATATTTAATTGGCTTGGTATTTCTTTGATGGTTGAAGTGACACAGGTGTCACAGTCTCCCCTACTTTAGGAAATTTCGTCCCGAAATTTTATTTAGAAGAAACTTGTGAGAGCTAAAAAAATGAAGTTGAAAAGATCGAACAACACTGGTTAGAGTTCTTGAACTCCCAGTAACTTTAAATAACATCATGCTTTCAATGTAGGAGGGACACTTATATATAAGTCTATTAAGCGTTATTGGTGCGTCCACCGTACCTCTATTACATTGTTCACATTTTGTTATGGTTGCCACTATCGGTTCTTACACATAGTAAGTCTTACTGTGGTTTCCATGCACTGAACTTCGTAATTATGTATGCATCCATAATTACGTAATTCCTTACATAATCACGTAGTGCATCTAAAAATGTGTAGGGGAAGAAAACAATGAACGAGCCTGTGATGATTGTGACTAGACCACTATAGGGTCCTTTTTTAATTAAATCAATAAATGATTTAAATAGACTACCAAGGAGTCTTTTCAGCGTATATCATCACATGTCATTCTTAACCAGATTTTGAATCAATCTTTTGACCTAGACCACTCAAAGGGGTCTCTTATGAATCATGGAGTGGTACTATATAATCCAAGGGTCTTGACTATCACGTAGAAGCCCAATAAGGATTTAAGATAGTACCTTTCTTTAATATCCTTCTACGAATCCCTCATATGAAGACATGAAAGATTCTACGAGGATTTGGATAACGAATATCCAGAGTATACAAAAACACAAAAAAGCATAAAAGAAAACACAAGATGCATAAACACATAGTCACATAATTGTTTAACTTGATTTTAAATTTGTTATCATTTTGTTGATTTGTTCTGTTTAACAGAGCACATGTATTTAAAGCACACCAGGAATCCATTCCGTGGATTTCATTTGGTACTTTAAACATTATCAAGAATCTAACTATGAAGATAGAAAGAAGAAAATTCGATTTCGATTATAAGGAACCGAAATGTTCGAATTTAGGTACACAAGGAATCCAATTAAGGACTCTGATTTATATGATAATCATCCACAAGGGTCTAATTGTGGAGATAAAAAGATCCCATATGGATTTTAGAAGTTAAAGATGTTTTGAAACCTTGCATTGGATGTGCTTAAGTCAAAACATGAAGTAAAAATGCTTATGAAGTTGAGATGCTAGATATGTCAAGGCGACATATGAAGCAGAGTTTGGAGGTTAAGTCAATGTATGAGAAAAATATTTTTGAAAACTATGCATGGAGTTCAAAAAAAATGTGTTCAATGTTTTTGAAACCTTATATTTAATACTTTTGAAATCATAAAGTAGGTATATTAGGTAAGTATATTTAAAAAAATGTTTAAAAATCATGAGTTGAATTTTGAAAGTATGTATAAGGTTTTTGAAAGCATGAATGATGCTTTTGAAATCGTGCACTTGATATATTACATAAAATTATTTTCAAACTATATGAAATATTTTGAAATCATGAGGGTTGTTTTTTTTTAAAACATAGACAATGTTTTTGAAATCACGCAGGTTGTTTTTGAAAACATAGATAATGCTTTTGAAATCATGGAGTTTGTTTTTGAAAACATAGACAATGCTTTTGATATCATGGAGTTTGTTTTTGAAAACATAGACAATGCTTTTGATATGTTAAGTATAAACACTATATTAAAAATGTTTTCAAACCAAATGTAAAATGTTTTTGGAATCATGAAGGTTGTTTTGAAAACTTATGCTATGCATGTAAAAAAATCAGAACGTAATGGTTATGAGATTGAAAAATACCTTAGTTTTCTGACCAAGGATTCAATGGCACAGATGTGCAAAAGCACGATTACTCATAATGTCACTTTATTTTCTGTACTTCGTTTCTTAGAATGAAATGAGTACTTAGAAATTTTCAAGGAAATTATGAGCAAACATAAGAAAGAGAGGATCACAAGAGTAGTTTGTAAAGAACATAGTTCCTTGATATAGGTATCACAGGGAAATGTCATACACACATGTAACTACACTTGTATGTCAGAATTATGAACAACAATTTATTCATAAACTGAACACATTGTTTCTGAGTTCAACAAAAGAAACAAAAGCAACAGATACAAATTATTTAAAGCAGCAGCTTCTTCTAATCGGCCAAATGCTCACCCAAGGGTTGGATTTGCATTGACAATCGTCGGGTATTTGTTCCTGAAATGGCTCGTCTCGCCACAGTTGTAGCAAGTACTAGACGGGAAACGAGCTTGAGTAGGGTTGACTCGGAGTCGGGTAGCAGCAAGATTTTCAACAGCTTTGTTTTGGATAGCAAAGCGGCATATGTTGATCAAATGTCCCCACCATCCACAGTAAGTACATTTGGAGCAGGGTATGAGGTTTGAATGGTGACGTTTGCATCGGTTGCACCATGAGGTAGTTCCTAAGTACGACTTCCTAGCTGGTGGCCTTGCCACTTGGCTAGGTGCAACTGCTGCGGGTTTCCTCGAAGCCTTATGCTTCCATGATTTTGGTGAAGGCTTGACTTCTGCTTCCTTCGGTGACTCTTGAGTGGCTCCATTTTTTAGGCGAGACATGGCAATGCCTAGATCCACAGACTTCAGAATTACTTCGCCTATTTGCTGGGCAAATTTGGCTGTTTGATCGGACATTTGACCGTTGCTGAGATGAAGTGACATTCTAGAAGAAATGAAAAGCACAGGAAGAAACAAGTGAAACGTTATCGGATAAACAAAACAGAATGGCAATGCATAAGAATTGCGATCATTTGTTTGTTACCTAAGGCAAACAAATGAGACGGTGACAAATCAAAGCAAGCGGGTCATAGTAATGTATCGCTGAAGACATGCTTGCCTATAAGTGAACACTCACCCCAAGAGTTCCCAGGTAAGAGTGACTGGTCCGGTACAGCGGATTTGTACGAACACTCTAGCCTTAGACAGAAAACTCAGTGTACAGGCATTCACCCTTCCAGTTTGCACGTGTTCACATTATAAGACCCAAACTTTGACGAGATTTGAAAACTTAGAGGGTTCAAAACCTAGTAATTAATCATCCTAGAACAGATGATTGCTTTTCAAAGCTGTTTTGAAATTTATGTTCTTGTTGTGGTTGTCGCCTAAGGATAGGTGACGGTATTGTTTTATGACTAAACGCAAGTAAACTCGCGTTAGAGTCCTAGGAAGGTTATAGACTAGGTCAAAGCATTACTAATAACCTAATTCCCTGTAACCATGAGCTCTGATACCAACTTTTCTGTCACACCCCGACCACGTAAAACAACAAAACGTGGCGGAATCATCGGGGAGTGTTGTAACAGAATCATTGTTTCATAACACATGGAAAAATTGAAATTTTGTTTTATTGAATTAAAAGAGTTACAATGTCAAAACAAACAAGGAAGTATAACATAATTAACTAGTCTTGCGTCTTTTATTTTCACTAAGGCCCAAGTCCACCTAAGTGTATCTTGATAAATCCTATGCATCATTTCCTGAAACACATATGAAAATAGGTACGCCAGCATAAAAATGCATGTGAGATACATAGGTTTCATTGATTTAGGATTCATGACTTATAAGTTTGAAGAAAAATGTTTAACAAAATAGTCATGAACCTTATAAAATGTTTTGTTTTGTAAATCAGATGAAAAGCGATGATAAAGTAGATGATATGTAAAAGAGTAATGTAAGGTTAAATGAATAACCAAGTAAAATGAGTTTGTATAAAATAAGTTGTTTTGTAAAACAATGTCTTGTGAAAAATATGTTATTTGTGTAAAATGTATAAGTCCAAATTGAAATGATTTAAATAACGCTACGACATGTAATATAATACAAGCACTTATATATAGGAATTACCAGCGGCGTATCCACCATGCTCGTATCATACTACACATGTCTCGTTACTTAAATCACTTACCAAAACAAACCATTAATGTAAGAATGTTTATGTATAGTCAAATGTCAAATGTTTATGTAAAAACCATCTATGTATAAATGTTTATGTATAGTCAAATGTCAAATGTTTATGTATAGTCAAATGTCAAATGTTTATGTAAAAACCATCAATGTATAAATGTTTATGTGTAGTCAAATGTCAAATGTTTATGTAAAAACCATCAATGTAAAACATGTAATGTGTAAACAAAAGTTATGTATGGTAAGTAAAATGAGACTACTTAAACCACAAGTAAAAATGTACAAAACAAAGTATTTGAATGAATCAAAAGTTATGCTTTGTAGAATAATGCATGCTTTACTGATACAACATTTATGCAGTAATGTTAAACGCCTACATTCAAGCATTGAGACAGACGGATAACCCTAAGTAAAGATTATCAAAAGAAATGTTTTCGGATTCGGTCATTCCTTCCACCTAAACAAACCTAGGGTTTTAGGAACGGGATTTGTCAAGTCCTATGGTACCACTACCTACTACCGAGCGGCATGATCGGTGTTAATGAATGTAATTTAGTCCCGTTAAACAAACCAAATGATATACCAAATGTAAGCATGTTTTATGAAAATAATGTACCTAGTATGCTAAGTAAACATACAAGGTAGAGCTGTAAGACAATGTGTTCGTATGTTACGAGAACATATGCAACAGAGATGCAATGTAAAACAATGTACTAAGTATGCTAAGTTAACATACAAAGCAGAAAAGTCATGTAAAACAATATGCTAGCATGCTCAGTCAACATACATAGCAAAAGAAAATGTAATGTAAAACAGTGTACTAAGTATGCTAAGTTAACATACAAAGCAGAAAAGTCATGTAAAACAATATGCTTGCATGCTCAGTCAACATACATAGCAAAAGAAAATGTAATGTAAAACAATGTACTAAGTATGCTAAGTTAACATACAAAGCAGAAAAGTCTTGTAAAACAATATGCTAGCATGCTAAGTAAACATACATAGCAGAAAAGTCATGTAAATCAACGTGCTAAATATGCTAAGTTAACATACATAGCAAAACAAAACAAAATCATGTACTAATAATGTACTAATGAACATAACAAGTATATAATATGAAAACATGGAAAGCACGAAAGTAACAAGTAGGCACATGTGTTTCACCCCAAAATATTTGGAAAACAGTAAAAGAGGGGTGTATGTACTCACTTGAGGGTGTTTAGAAGTGTTGAACAACAACCAAGCAAAGCTAGAGGGATCACGGAAACAAACGGCACCCTATATAGATAACTACATAAATAACTGGACCTAAATCGGGAGATTGGATAATATGAGGTTTTGTAAACCAAATGAGTATTGGAACTCATATGATATGGTTTAACAAAGCCTATATACTAAAACAAAACTTATCCTAAGTGCTTTTGACCCGTTACGACCCGTTTAGGTAGCTTATGCTACTTTAACGCGTCGTTCGCGTAAAACGCGTTTGGACCGCCTAACTAGTCCTATGACAAGTAAAATATGACTTAACATGTCTAATATTGTTCCTAAATGAGTTTAGATGTCAAAGTTTGGGTTACATATGCTTAAAATAAATTTTGGCGTAAAAAGGGTATTTTGGTAAATTACCTAAGGCATATATACTACCTATCATACAACTACTTAAAAGACGTGACCATAAGGTATAACCTCAGAAGATTTTTCCCTATACAATTATGGTCACCTAAAGTGTTTGGTCGGATCCTAAAGATCGACCAAATGGGTCGGGTTCGAAAGTATAAGCGATTGGTTAGATCGCTTACCCTTACGACCCTAGACAAGCACAAATCTAAAAGTGACGAGCTAAACATGTTAGAACATGTTTAACAAAGTTAGAAAACAGTTTTGGTATGAAAACAAACAGTTTTGATACCCAAAAGTAGTTTGGTTACAAAATGCGTGTGAATACGCATTTTGGCCGAAACTATGACTCGTCACTGAGCCTAGATAACGTGGTAATCAGTAGGTATAGTCGCTAGGGACTATAACCATCTTGATTATGCTCACGTTATGAAGTTCGAACAAACTTCGCATTGACCATAAACTAGTCAATGTAGACAGTCAAACACAGTTTGATTTCAAGCTAAAAACGCCTAAAAAGAACGAAGGAACACTTACAAAGGGTCCCCGCAAGATTTGATCAGATTCTCTCTCAGGTACGAAGCATATACTTCCACTTAGAGAGCATGAATTAGATTCAAATTATGGGTTGCAAGTGAACTATGGAGGGGTATTTATAGTTTTTGTAGAACCGTTAGGATCATTTCTTGAAAACCGAGATTCAATCCTAGCCGTACACATCGAGCCCACTGTTTTAGAAAACCAGGGGAGCCCCTAGAAATGCTCAAAACCATGTGCACAAGTGTGGAGCAGTTGGATCAAGCTGGAATCAACATTCTGCTGATCTGGGGATGCCTTACGGACCGTAAGACCCAGAACCATACGGTCCATAAGGAACTTGCAGGTCTGATACTTTCATATTTTGGCAGAACAGGCCCCTGTGCATCCAAACTTGCAATTTGATGCATTTTTGACACGTTTAAGCCCTGTTAACCCCATTTCAAAGCTCTAAAATGAATTTAAAGTATAGGGAACTTAAAATGTGCTCAAAAATATGTCGGATTCCGGTTCGTTTGGCCGTACGGTTTCGTTGTTCAGTTAATTACGACGGAAGTCGTAACGGACGCGAAAACGATCCAAATTACGCGACGAATGGATTTTTATCAAGCCAATCACTAAAACATAATATTTTAATGATTACATAAATTTTTGGATGTCCGGATGTATTCAGAACGTAAGTTATGCGCGAAAATGCAAACTTATGCACTTTTTGACGCTTTTAGTCCCTGAATGACCAAAAAGTTTATTTAAGCACACCGAAACCCTCAAAGCCTATTTCTAAGCTATGTAAAGGATATTTAGGGTATTTTTAACTTATGGTCATGTTCCGAAATGTCCGTTACAGTACGAATTGACATACTTTCACAGTTTGTCAAATTTAGTCCCTTTAAGCGAATAAACTTGATTTCGGCATACCAAACCTTCCAAAACTTATTTCTAAGTTATGTAAAGGTTATTTAAGGTATGTTAAGCCTATTTCTCTATTCCGGAGTGTTTTTTGCATTAAACTGGTTATAATTACGCATCAGGGCGCGTATAACCTTCCAGAAAGCGATTTAGAGCCCGAAATCGAACAAGAATTGATATGTGCAATTGATACACATATTTATACAAATCCCAAGTATAAAATACAATATTTCATTGGTTTTGTATTTGTTTGATGGTTGAAGTGACACAGGTGTCACATGTGGTGTCAGTATAAACTTGTAGGTTGGGCTAATTATGATTAAGCATTTGATGCAAAACACAGGTGATACTTGATCAATCACCGCTATTATTGAATTGTTTCATTCACTACGACACCTTGTGGCATCTATAGAACTTGCAGCTTGGGCTGATCATGATCGAGCATTTCATGCAAAACTATTTCGTTTGGGCTTGTTGATTCTAAGCTTCTCCCAGCGAATGTTATTGTTTCTAACATTCATTTGCATATTGTAAACGTTTATTTGGAATTCCGTTGGTCGAAATTCCTCTTTTATTTGACCCTTATTAACATGTCGCACTAGTGACTGTATCAGTATGCCTCGTTTCCTTTGACATTATTCGTATTTACTTACATATAACGTAACTTTAAGGAGTTGACGTAGTCTAAATTTCGAGGACGAAATTTTATTAACAGGGGGAGAATGTGACAACTGGTAATTTACGCCCTTAATTACGTGATTAACAGGCGATTTATGCGGCATTAAATAGTGTTACGATGCAAATTAACTTAATTAGGCCTTTGGAGTGCCTAGGAACATCTATACGACTTTACAGTGCGCGAACGGTGGTTTACAGAGAAACCTGCTGAATATTATGTGACAACGGACTGAAACCGCACAAAATACTGACGACACCGACAAATATGGATGTTACACGAATATTTTTATGCTTATGGATTTTGGGTACGATATCGGGTCTCGTAGGAATTACGGCCACTTACACATAAGATGGGCTTGTGGGCCCTGGGCCCAAGCCCAAAACCCACATGCCTAAACCTACACCTAGTATATTAAATCTTGTCAATATCTTAAAAATATATACTAAATCCCTAAAAATCTATGCAAAATCTCATCAAATCTATACATAAGATTATGTCTCAAGATTTGATACACCAAAATCTCAATAAGATCCCCCCTAATACTTAACCTGTGTATAAATATGTGAGACCTTAGGGCCTCTTTGTTCTCATTCCACAAGATAAAAACACAGACATCAAGTCTGTTCTCCCTCTCTCGATCTCTACATGTACAATAAACCCACACAAATCTCCTGCTACTCTCTCGAATCCCACCTGCAAACACAAGAAATTTCATTTACACAAACCACACCCCCCTGCTCGCCCCTCTCGGCTCCGATAAGTAACACCCCTCTGCTTCGGTGGATAGAACGGACCACCACCACGTCCGGTGGTGGTACGGTGACGGAACAGAAAGAGAAGGAGGGCGGCGGCGAAGAGAGAGAGAGAAGCGCGGAGAGAGAGAGAGGAGGCGGAGATGAGAGACCGAGCAGAAGAGGGTGACGAACGACGGCAGGGCACGGTGGCAGCGGCTCGGACCGGTGGTCCTTGTCTCGATCCAGCGATCTTTGGCTTTATCCGACAAGTTCACCGGTTTGCTGAAGATGACGATGAATTCCGGCATGAATCCGAAGGCGACGGTGGTGGTTCGGCTCGACGGCAGGACCTCCGGTGAGTCTCCTTGTATCTGCTTTAGACATTCAAGTCCATTCGTTCTTCGGGTGATGATGTTAGTTCGATTCGGGTTATGTTTGGCTCATGTTACACAGGAAGCAGGCGAGTTAACCCGGGGCAGTCGAGTCAACTCGGTCAAACCGAGTTAACTCGGTTCGGGTCCAGGTCAAACAGTCAACAGCAGGTCAAGTGGTCACCAGTTTGGTTCGAGTAAGACGGTTCGGGTCAGATAATGAAGCGTCTTAGGACGACTCGGTCGGACCGAGTCAACTCGGTCAACTCAGGTCAACACAGCGAGTCAACTCAGTTGACCCGGTCAACTCAGTGAAACTGTCCGAAGTTTCGACGCGAAAGAAGTGGTAAAGAATTTTAGTGGCTCGAGTTTTTATGTCGTTTTAATAATTCTTATGATATTAACGTGAACGAGCTCGAACCGATTTGATATAAAGTTTAGTTTATACTTTGCCGTCTCATAAAAATTATATATATTGAGTATATTGATGAATTGATTATTGATTGAATTTTTGAATAATAACGACAACTTGCGTTGTCGGGGGCGTCCAAAAACAGAGGAAACTCTGCTCGTTTTTTTTTCGCGAAAATCCGTAAACTTAAAGCGTGTTTTATCATAAGACAACTTTTTGGATCCGAGGAACTTTTATAAAGACAAATCCAAATATGAAACTACTTTCGACGATACTCTATAATGTACGAAAACGATGGTTTGGAAGTTATTTTACAAGAAATAAATATAGTGATTATATATATTTAAACTTCGAAAATTTGAAGAATATTTTATAAAACCAATATAATTATTTAGATAGTTTCAAATGCCTCAACGGCATATGATATATAATACGAGTTTATTATATATTCTGTTCATAGAACATTCGTTACATACAGGTACGACTTCACGAGACGAACACTATCCTAACAATATATTTATATTTTTGTATAAATATCTATATATTCAAATTTCTCGAAACTAAGTACTTTCTCGACTTAGTAAACTATTAACGACAGTAAGCGAAACTAAACGAGTATAACTTCTTCGCTTCTTTTAAGTTAACAATTTACCGTCAAATCGTTCGGTCAATGATTCGGTAGAGCTCGATGACACGTAGTTAATTACTGCGTTTGTTTAGAAACTTATAAGATATTCCGTGTTAGGAATATTGTAGAATACATGCTAGCGAGTCTCATCTTGGAAATGGCATCACGAAGTCGTATTTAGCTAGCTTTGCACAGGAATATTCAGGTGAGTTCATAACCCCCACTTTTTACGGTTTTACATTTTTCTAAATGTTTTCGGGGTGGAAAGACATGCACTTTTTGCAAAGCATACAAGAATTACATATTTCTAAACCATTTTACAAGCAAGTTTAAGGGACACAAATGGTTTACGAAAAACTTATGTTTTATACCGGTTTTTGCAAACAAGCGTATTTTTCGAAATGTGCATACACACGAATTCTAGTTTTCTAAACTACGGGAAAATACAAATACAAGAGTTTAAAAATACATGAGTTATGGTATGATGGACACAAAAACAAGAAGCACTCTTGGTGAGAACGAGTACCAAGTATGATGCGTTTTGAGAATACAAGAATACAAGAATACAAGAAGCACTCTTGGTGAGAACGAGTACCAAGTATGATGCGTTTTGAGGAATGATACGAGAAATCGTGTCACGAATAGGGTACCATAAGCACCATTAATCAACAATATACCTAGACCGCAGAACAAAAGGTTAGATCTAACGGGTTTCAGGCAGCCACACTCTTGGTGAGAACGAGTACCAAGTAGTGCTTTTGTGTCTCAGAAAAACTTGATAAATGCCTATGGTTTGGTGACTTCCTATGTCGTGTCACATGTTAATGGCCTTGCAACCCATTAACAACCTTGATACATACAAGAATACCTTATTTATACAAGATTCATACCACAAGAATACTTGATTTAGACATGAATACTTGATTTATACATGAATACTTGATTTATACAAGAATACTTGATTTATGCAAGACACATACAGAAATACTTGATTATACAAGATACATACCATGTTTTATACAAATTCAAAAGAAAGGTTTTTGCGAATATAGTGCGTTACAAATACAGAGTTTCAAGTAACTCGACAAGAAAATGATTTTAAATTCGTTTTCTCAACAACATTTCAAAAACCGGTTATTCAAAAAGATTTATGTCAAATCTTTTCCAAAAAAAACTATGAACTCGCTCAGCTTTATGTTGATTTTTCGCATGTTTCTTTCTCAGGTTACATTTCAAAGTTAAGGAACGGTTGGAATAGGAGAACCATGAAGAGTCGAGTACTTAGTGGGCATTCAATTTCTAGAAAGTCTTTGCTTATTTGCTTCCGCTGTGCAACGAGGATACAGTCCAGTCACGCCAATGCTCTGATATTCGGGGTGTGACAATTTGTGTTAGTTAAAACGTGTTGTAACATGGTTTAGAAATATATAATTTTTTTTTGTTCATTCAAAAACCTCGTATGTTCTTGCAAAACGTGCTTTTCTAGAAATATGCAATTTTTGTTCATCGAAAACTTTGTATGTTTCTGCAAAACGTGCATTCCTTTCCACCCTGAAAACATTTATAAAAAAGTAAAATCGTAAAAAGGTGGGGTTATGAACTCACCTTAATTTCCTTGTGCAAAGCTAGCTAATTATGATTCCGTGATGTCGTTTCCAAGACGTGATTCACTAGCGTGCATTCTATAATATCCCTGACACGGAATATCTTATCAGTTTCTAAATAAAAGCGGTAACTAACTACGTGTTACCGAGCTCCACTGAATCGTTAATCGAACGATTCGACGGTAAGTTGTTAACTTAACGAAAATGATTAAGTTATACTCGTTTAGTTTGTTTATTGTCAATAATAACTAATAAGTCCTGGAATGACTTAGTTCTCGAGAGATTTAAAATATATATATATATATATATATATCGATATAATCACGTTAGTCGTCCTGAGAAGTCGTACCTGTGTGTAAAGAATATTTATATGAAAATAATATATAACGAACTCGTATTATATATCGCGTCTCGTACGATAATTATCAAAATATAGGTATAGGCCTTTTAGGCGTTTGAAATAAATACAAAAAAGTTATATTTATTTTATATAAGAATCATCAAGTTGTTTGATGTTTGAAATAAATATATAAACTATAATTATTTTTATAAATGGATACGAGTCGTTTGATATTTGAAATAAATATATAAATTATATTTATTTTTATAACACGAATGCGTGTTGTTTGATATTTGAAATAAATATATGAAATCATATTTATGTTATATAAGCGTTTGTGTTATCGGCGTTGAAACAACATAAATAATTATATTGATTTTATAAAAGAATTGTCGAATTTTCAAAGTTTAAAATAACTATATTTATTGTTGTAAATAATTTCCGAATCATCGTTTTCTTAAGTTCTAAAGTGTCGTCGAAAGTAAATATATATTTGTATTTGTTTTTGTAAAAGATTATTTGAATCCGATAGTTTTGTTTTAAAATAAAACGCGTTTTGTTTTACGGATTTTCTCGAAAAACGGGCAGAGTTTCCTCTATTTTTGCACGTCCCCGACAACACAAGTTGTCATTATTTTTTCAAAATTCAACAACTAATCAAACAATATTTATATAAGATTTTGTCAAATATGTCAAAATATAAACCATGTTTTAATCGATTGGTTCGAGCTCGTTTTCACGAAGATATAAATAGAACTATGAAAATAATGAAATAAACCGCGCTTTAAAATCTTTACCAATCTTCGCGTCGAAACGTTGACTGAGTTGACTTACCATGTCGATTAGAACTGAAATTGAGTTGGCTTGCTGACTTTGACCAAATCTGACTCAAACCGTTGACCACTATTGACTTCTGTTGACCGTGCTTGACCGGGTTTGACCCGGTATTGACCCGAACACAGCTTGACCTGAAAACCCGTGAGTGACCCGAAACTCCCGATTCGAACCATATTATAGTCTGTTGAACCGAACCAACCGAACCCGAATCTGAACTCGTTGAACCACCAGCTGAACCAAAGCTTGAGTCTAACCTGTAACACCCGAACCCGAACTGAGCATACCCCCAATCTGACTCGAAAGAAGCTAAAACAAGACCAGCTGACCATAATCACCACCACCTCTGCCGCTACTGTAGACGGAAAAACGGGGAGGTCGCCGGACCTCCACTGTGACACCCGGCTTTTCAGGTCGTACAGTACAAATGTAACACGTGTTGTGAATAGATAAAAATGCTATATTTGATTGATTATGATGTTTATATATGATATTTAATGAGTTGGTAAATCCAAACATTGGTAAAAATTATGTTGGCAACGATAAAATAAACGCTTATCGCGTAACGATTAAAATGCGAAAAGAACGTCAGTGACCACCCGATCAGTGTTAAAATCCTAAAAATAGTCTGTTATGATTAGAATAGTAATTTTAATCATAATTGTGAGGAAAAATAAATTAAAATTCTAAGAAACTCTAGTTTTTGAGTTTGAGCGCGTACCGCGCGATACTGCGCGTATTAGACAAAATATTGTCAATGCAGCCAGTCAAGGCAACTGGTAATTATTTCAGTAATAATTTTGTGTGATTATTTTTATAGAATAAAAAATAATTTAAAACACACTAAAACGGGATTAAAACGCTAGATAAAATACCCGGTGTCCAGTAAAATACATGTTTTTACTCTATATATGATATATATGTGTATGTATAAGGGAAGTGTGTGTGACATTTGTGCCATTACGACCATCGTACAAATACAAATCTAATGAAATCTTGTTTTTCATCCTTAGGATTTGTACAAATACTTGTGGCAATTGCACATATCAATTCTTGTTCGATTTCAAGCTTTAAATCGCTTTCTGGAAAGTTTTACGCAAACTGATGCGTAAACGTAATCAGTTTAACGTGACAAACACTCCGAAACAGTGACATAGGTTTAACATACCTTAAATAACCTTTAAATAACTTAGAAATAAGTTTTGAAGGGTTTGGTGTGCCAAAAACAAGTTTATTCGATCATTGGGACTATTTACGACAAACTGTTTTGTATATGTTTTGGGGGAAGAACACGCCTAAAAGGATTTAATAATGTTTTTTGGAATTAAAACATTACCTTTTGATATAAATTATATATATTTTCGTTGAAAATATAGGAAATTTCGATAGAATATACGTTTCAAGATAAAACGTTTTTTATGAATATATGTTTCAAGGAGAAACTTGGATGGTACAGTGTTTTAGAGGAAAAACCAACCGTGTTGTTGGGACGGGTTTGCTTGGCATCATAGATGGTCTCGATATGGACCATGTGCCAATGATGTCGTTTAATCATTTAAGTATTGCACGCGAAGAATTGTTAGTAGATCTATCGGGTTGACAACCCCGTCGTGACTGGTTGCCCCGTGTCAAGTCAAACGACGAATTGATATTCTGTTTATAGTCTAGCCTTGATTATCCCTACATTGTAAATATATAGTCCGTAATGTCTAGCTAAGTTACGAGTCCGAATATTTGACGCTATAAATTTAATATACAAAACTTGGGAAAATGCCCTATTGTCGAGGTTTCAGCTGAAAAATCTCCGACGGATGACCCATGGATTTTATTAAGGAAATAAATGGACTTTCTAAAATTATATGGATGTTTTATAATAAACACATAATTAGAAAGCTTTTCCTTAGGATCAAATTGTTTAAATATGATTATGTGAACTCACCTTCCTTTGTGTTGACACTTGATTTTAAACGTGTTCTACAGGTACTTAAGTCCGGCTTCAGGAATCATGGCGTATCTTGTGGTTGTTGATGCATTTTTGTCACTTAAATATGTTGGACTAACTTTTAAACTTTTTGGGACAAATGTAATAAGATCCGTGAGGATCAAAGACAACTTAATTATGTCATGGTTATGTCGTGTTTTGGAATGCTAAGTTTAAAATCTATGTTTTAACTAAATTATTATGTCCAACAATATAATGCATCAAACATCAAGATAGAAATGGGCACCAACTTCCGTCACCACTACGTTTTATATTCCGATGCGACGTTTTTGGGGTGTGACATCCACCGCCACCGCCGTGAACACCATCAACACCATTATCATCATTTTTTTTTCAGAAAAATAAAGGAAGTTGGGGAAGAGGAACGGGTGTTTACTGTGAAACTCGTCGGAAGAGCCTCAAACCACCGTCGTCGCCTCCACTGCCGTTGTCGTGAGAGGCGGCGTTTAATCATCTTGTTGTCCTCTCTCTCTTCGATCATTGTCGCCGGAAAATGGGGGTACGGGGGAGGTGTGGGTGTTGTCAGAGGAACACTGTCACACCCCGATATTTCATCGTATTACCGGTGGGCCCGGTGGGGAGTATCGTGACGTAGTTGATATCGTCATAGTCAAATAATCACAATTCAATGCACGGCGGAAGTCTAAAGTAAAATATATTACAAACCGAATGAAAGTATCATAAGTATTACAAACGGAATGAAAAAGGGTCCACAGGCAGATCAAAACAAGGAAATATTGTTCAACAGATTTTTAAGTGATAAAGCTTGCATAACTCTTTATTTAATTCACTTAGGAGTAGCCAGCCTATTCCGCCTAGTACATGCACTTAACCTTTTGGAAAATACGTCAGTTTACACTGGTAAATACAATTAACCGACTCATTTTGAAAAGAGTTTAAGAAAATTGGTTTTAATGCACAAGGCACAAATAGTCTTTTATAACTTGGGATATTTATTTACAAATAAACTTGTAAAAGAATTAAATGTTTGTTATACGTTCAGTAGCCCAGGTTGAATATCGGGTTAAAGATTAATAGACACACCACATAATATAACCCACGGCGAGTTATTCTCGAACATGCGGGTTCATTATTTTACATACGCACCGGCAGGTGTATACCTACACCCCGTGCTTAAGTCGTGGCCATTTCAATGAATGAGCCGAGGATATCCAGGACATGGTCATTACCCCCCCCCCCCAAAGGATTAAAACAAACAAAACATATTAAATGGGTTATCTCAATGATTTAATCTTCATATGATTAAAAATTCAATACCCGACCAAGCGGTATTTTATATACCGTATCCCAAGCCCGTATAAGTGAAAATAAGTTAAAAGTATTTACCTGAGCAAATATGTATATCAATCAGCAAGTGCAAATATCTTTTACTGGGCTCCTAAATCTGGAACGAAGGTTTTAATAACCTATTAGATTCCTAACGGGTCTTACATAAGTTTAAACTTAGACCAGTTAGTTTTTAAAGAAAGGTATACGGTTCAAAACGCAAGATTAAGCGAAGACCGGATTAGAATGTGATTTAGACCCGACAAGTTTGAAGACTTGTATAATATGGGTAAACTAAACACATTCTGGATTTTGAGATAAAAATGATAAGGTTTGACCCGTTTCGGTTAATTTATTCAAACTAGTTACAAAAACCGCACCTAACGCAAAAAATGCATAACGGGTAAACAAATGAGTCATGAACAGGTTTCCTAAGTTAATATGCCTTAAATATGTTGTGATATCAGTAGGATACCTTCCATTATGCCCAAAACGGATTTAAACTTAAATTAAGCCCCGTAGGGGTATTTTGGTCATTTTAAAGGTTATAAAAGAGATTAAATATTAATCTGAGGTTCTGGTATGAAATGATCAGTAAAAATATTTATTCTTGCAAGTCATATCAGTAGGGTATTGCATATATGTGAAATTTATCATTTATAACCAAACTATGCACCGTAGGGGCATTTTGGTAATTTCACATAAGATTTAAAGGTCAAATTTGGAAATCTGAGTTCAAAACTTTTGCTTACTGTTAAAGTATAAAAATTTACTTAAAACATCAGTAGGTATTAAGTCTTATATGTCAAAAATAGTTTTAATCCATACTATGCGTTTAAAATGCGTAAAAAGTCGGTTTAAAGCGATTTTCAGGTTATATAAGGAAAGCAGAGATTTTTATTAGTCAAGGCTTAAAATATTTTATTTAACTTATAAAATCAGTAGCAAAAGGTTTTCTATCAAAATGTTATGTAAAACTCATTTTATTAGCAAAAAGAGTATAACCGACAATTTCCGAATCAAAGCAAGAACCCTATGTTATGATCAGTTTAAAAATCTTCAAAAATACCAAAATATTATATTACATCAGTGGGAAAAAAGTTTGGTGTCGAAATTTGGGTTTAAATAGGCTATATGCTAAAATACCGTTTAAATAAATAAAAAGCTTTCATTTTACGCTATTGAGCATAACTCCTAATTTAGACCTCAAACTGATGTCAAATTTTTAGGACATGTTTATAAATCAGTAATAAAGGTTTTTGTCCTCTCACATTTTCAAAAATCTCGTTTTAATGACAAAAGGGCATAATGGTCAATATTTAAGCAATTAACGGAAACATGCAAATGAATCGGATAAATAAGGAACCATGTGGTATAACCTCAGAGGGTTTTACAAACTTATAATATGGTCCTAAAGGAACCTTAAGGCATATCTAAACTAAGCTAAATCGGGTCAGAACTGAAAGTCAAAGCAAAAGTCTTCTTTTGCGACTTTCGGTTCCGAACCGAGCCTAAACTCAGAATTGTTGGGTTGAACATGCTTAGACATGTTCTTACATTAATTACCAAGTTATTTTAGTGTTAAACAGGTTCCATAGCTTCTACATTACTAGTTATGAATTTATTTGCAAAAATAGCTTCTGTTGACTTTTTAATATTAAGTTTGACCCGACAATTGACCAAGTTATAGTGATAATTAGGAGATGCCCTTTTAAGGGTTTATTACCCACATAATTACCAACTCATAGCCACTTTCAATTCGAAAAATTACTGGACCATTAGTGATTAATCACCAAGTCAAAGCTTAATTACGACGACTTTGACTTTTGGACATTAGACTAGCAAAACTTGAACTATAGAAGCTATGAATGCTTACAAGGGCTCTTAGCACGAATTAGGAACTTGAGGAAACTTGCTTGAAGTCCAGAGAGCTCCAGAGAATGATTTTTGAATAATTTTGTGAATGAACAAATGAACTAGCAAACAAGAGTACGTGCTTTCATTGTTGATTCAACCTCCCACGTGAACTCGGGACCTCTACGGGCATCCCACTTAACCCTTACAATTGGTACGTACTTCTTTCGAAGCTTCTTGAACTATCGATCCTCGATCTACAAAGGTTTTTCAACAAACTTTAAGCTCTCATCAATATGCACATCCTTATGTGACATGGCTTGCGATTCATCGGCTAGACATTTCTGTAAGTTGCAGATGTGAAATACATTATGGATTCCACTGAGCTTTTCAGGCAGGTTTAGCTTGTAAGCGACCGATCCGACACATTCGATGATCTCGAATGGTCCTATGTACCTTGGGCTCATCTTGTCTTTCTTGCCAAAACGCATTACACCTTTCCAGGGTGATACCTTAAGTAGTACTTTATCACCTACCTCGAATTTCAGAGGTTTACGCCTTTTATCTGCGTAGCTTTTCTGCCTATCCCTGGCAGCTTTGAGACGATCATGTATCTGCACAATCTTATATGTCGTCTCCAGGACTATATCAGGTCCTGTTAGTTGGACATCTCCAACTTCCGCCCAGCAAACTGGCGTCCTGCACTTTCTTCCATACAAAGCTTCAAAAGGTGCAGCTTGAATACTTGAATGATAACTATTATTATATGAAAATTCTATCAATGGAAGATAATCATCCCAACTTCCACCTAAGTCAATAACACAAGCTCTTAACATATCCTCCAGCGTTTGAATTGTACGCTCGCTTTGACCATCCGTTTGAGGATGATATGCAGTGCTGAAGTTTAATCGAGTGCCTAGGGATTGCTGAAAGCTTTTCCAAAAATGCGATATATACCTTGTATCCCTATCAGAGATGATAGACACTGGCACTCCGTGAAGAGATACAATCTCGTCCACGTACAACTGAGCTAACTTATCTGAGCTGTGTGTTTCCTTAATAGGTAAGAAGTGGGCTGACTTGGTCAGTCTATCAACTATAACCCAAATAGTATCATTTCCTTGCTTTGTTCTTGGTAACTTAGTGATAAAATCCATAGTTACCATTTCCCACTTCCAGGTGGGAAGTTCAGGCTGTTGCAGCAAACCTGACGGCTTCTGGTGTTCGGCTTTAACTTGCGCGCACGTCAAACATTTGGCCACACAAGTGGCTATAGATTTCTTCAAACATATCCACCAATAATTTGCCTTTAAATCCTGGTATATCTTGTCACTGCCTGGGTGAACTGAATATTTGGAACTATGAGCTTCTTGGAGAATCACATCTCGAAGCCCTCCATGGAATGAAACCCATATTCAACCATTCAATCTTAGGATCCCATCCTTTCCACAAGACAATTGATTAGCAGTCACACCTAACTTCTCATTCGGAAATTTAGCTTCTAACACAGCTTCCTTCTGGGCGGCTAACAACCTTTCATTCAAGTTGTTCTTCAATTCAATACTCTTGGCATTGATTCTAATGGGTTTAACCCTTTCCTTCCTGCTTAAAGCATCAGCTACAACATTCGCTTTGCCTGGATGGTAGCGAATTTCACAATCATAATCATTTAAAGTCTCCATACATCGATGTTGTCTCATGTTCAGATCCTTCTAGTTAAACAGATGCTGAAGGTTCTTATGATCTGAATAGATCACACACTTGGGTCCATATAAATAATGCCTCCAAAGTTTTAGTGCAAATACAACGGCACCCAACTCCAAATCATGGGTGGTGTAATTCTTTTCGTGCACCTTTAATTGACGGGAAGCATAAGCAATCACTTTTCCCTTCTGCATAAGCACACAACCCATGTCTGTGTGCGATGCGTCGCAATAAACCACAATTTCTTCAATACCTTCTGGCAATGTCAACACTGGTGCATTGCTTAACTTTTGTTTAAGGATGTCAAAGGATTCTTGTTGCTTAGGACCCCAATCAAACTTGATATTCTTGCGAGTCAACGAAGTTAGGGGTGCAGCAATCCTTGAGAAATTTTCAATGAAACGCCTATAGTATCCTGCCAAACCCAAGAAGCTACGAATCTCTGTGGGCGTCTTCGCCTCTTGCCAATTCATGATGGCTTCAATCTTAGCGGGATCCACCTGGATACCACGCTCACTAACCACATGTCCAAGAAATTGGACTTCACGAAGCCAAAACTCGCATTTTGAAAAGTTGGCGTAGAGCTTCTCTTGCTCAAGAAGTTTAAGAATACATCGAAGGTGCATTTCATGATCACTCTGGTTCTTTGAATAAATAAGAATGTCATCAATGAAGAGGATGACAAACTTGTCCAAGTAGGGTTTATAAACACGATTCATGAGATCCATGAATGCTGCTGGTGCATTAGTGAGTCCGAAAGGCATCACTAAGAACTCATAGTGACCATAACGAGTTCTGAATGCAATCTTATGCACATCTTCATCTCTGACCGTCAGCTGATGGTAACCTGACCTTAAATCAATCTTGGAGAGGTAACTTGCCCCTTGCAGTTGATCGAACAGATCATCGATCCTGGGTAATGGATACCTGTTCTTGATTGTAACCTTGTTAAGCTCGCGATAATCGATGCATAGACGCATTGATCCATCCTTTTTCTTCACAAACAGAATCGGTGCTCCCCAAGGAGACGAAGTAGGTCGAATAAAACCTTTTGCCAACAAATCATCTAACTGAGTTCTCAACTCCTTCATCTCAGTTGGTGCTAACCGATAAGGTGCTCTCGCAATTGGTGCAGCTCCAGGAATAATGTCGATTCTGAACTCAACTTTCCTATCTGGTGGTAAACCAGGTAGTTCTTCAGGGAATACTACTGGATATTCAGAAATAACGGGGATGTCTTCAACCTTGGGCTTTGGTTCATCAATAGTCACTTGTGCCATATAAATGACACAACCTTTCTTCATACACCTTGATACCTTAAGCATAGACACTTGCTTAGGTAATCCATACTGAGTATCTCCTTGAATTGTTAACGGCTCACCATAAGGAAGCTTGATAACCACTTGCTTCTTGTCACAAACGATCCGAGCTTGATTAGAGGACAACCAATCCATGCCTATTACTATGTCGAAACCAACTAGCTTTAAAGGAAGCAAGGACAACGGAAAATAGTGGTTCCTAATGGATATAAAACATCCATCTAACACGGTTGAAGCAATTTCTGTGGTACCATCGGCTAATTCTACTTCATATTTTATGCTTAGGGTTCTAACAGGCAGTTTTAATAACTTACAAAACTTATCATCGACAAACAACTTATCTGCACCCGAATCAAACAACACCCTTGCATAAACATCATTGATAAGAAAGGTACATGTTATTACGTTGTCATTCTGAATGGCCTCCCGAGCATTCTTTTGAAAGACCTAAGCATTGGTCTTTTTTCCTTCTTTAGGTTTCTTGGCATACTTTGGGCAGTTAGACTTGATGTGCCCCTTCTCGTTACAGTTGTAACAAGTCGCATCCTTTATCTTCTTACAATCCAATGTCTTATGCTCACCAGATTTGGAGATCCCACAAGCCCTAGGCTGCGATTGGGATTTCGATTCATACCTGCACTTTCCTAGATGGCGTTTCTTGCAGGTCTTGCATTTGGGCTTTTCACCCGACTGTTGGTCATCTTTCTTAAATCACGAATTCTTCTTGTGATCTGAGTTCCCTTTAGGCTTCTTATCTGAACGGTGTGAGTTATCATCCTCACGTTTCCTCTTCCCCTTATCAGAATGCCTAAGCGATCTCTGTCTGACCGCATCAAGGGTAAGAGATAATGACAAATCAGCTACAGATCTAAAGGTAGTAGGTCGAGATGCTTTCACACTAGCTTTGATCTCCGGGGCTAAACCCCAAATGAAACGGGCTATACGTTTTGGTTCCGATGTCACCAAGTAAGGAACCAATCGAGACATGGTATTAAAGCTCGTGAGATAAGCCTGACAATCTAAGTTCTTCATAACCAATGTCAAAAAGTCAGTCTCAATCTTCTCAACTTCATGTTGAGGACATAAATTCTCTTTGATCAACGCAACAAACTGATCCCCTGACAGATTATACAACGGGATCTTCCCAGTAGCCTAAATCAATGACCTCCACCACGCTAGAGCTTCTCCTTTAAATGATTGTGACACAAACTTCACAATATCTTGCTCTGCTCAACCACTAATATCAACCACAGTGTCCATTTCATCAAGCCAAGTCATACAATCGATGGCTCCTTTCTCCCCTGTGAAGTCTCTGGGCTTGCAGGTGACAAAATACTTATAAGAACAGGTCTTAACACTTGGTTCTTATTTGAGCTCAACTTTCTTAGACGGGACACTCCTTTGGTTTGATGAATGATGAGATTCACTCTTGCGAGTATGAGTCTTTGATGGTGGTTTTGAATGTGGTACAGACTGAGTTCTGACATGGGTACCACTAGATTCATTAAATTGTCTGTCAAGAGCTCGTGTAACGGCATTATCTATTAATTCCTGCAATTCCGCACCCGCTACATTAACTCTGGTAGTATCTTTATTCTCCCTCGGGTGACTGTTGACTTCATCTGACCCAGCCATGTAGCTTGATTGCTACATAAAATATTGACAAAGTTTTATCCAGGAGTCTATTATGGAATTCCATTTTTATGGCAATTCATTAACCATGGTAACTATAAACCATATTGGTTATTTTAATTCATTTAATTTTTTATTATATTCTATCCCAGCTATAAACTATTAAAGATAATAGGGTGGCATACAAAAGGCCTAGTCACAAGGACATATTTTAAATTTCAAGCCATGATCTTATAGGATCAAGGCATTAAGGTTTGAACATAGTCCATCACCTTTCCTTGACAGGGAGTCGTAGATTACAACTGTCTTTAGTCTCAAAGGACGTTAAATATGGCCCGTAGGCATTTCATCACTATTGGATGATTAAATAAAATAGAGAATAGGAATTGAAAGAATCCAATATAAGGATGACTTATGTGATTTTATCGAATCACATTTGCTAGGAATGTTAACATGTTTTCAGATGTTAACAAGGATCTGAATCTTAATAAGGAACTACCATCATGGCCCTGTCTTAAAATGACATATGGGCTAGGTTTTGCCTTTAAAACATTCCACTAAAATTTAAAAAGGAGTACATATTTGCCCTAAACGGGACTTTAACAGAAATAACTTGCCCACGCAGGGGCTAAACTGAAAATACAAGTCCTCGCAGGGACTAGATACATAAATAGATGTCCACACAGGGACTTAATTGAAAATTAAAGAAGTACAAAACAGAAAAAATAAGGAAATTTAATGATCCCTTTTGTTCTTCCCTTTGATTAAACTTGCCAAACCCTTAAGAAATCCCCAGTGGCTTCTACGCTCCTCTTCAACCTCACGTTCCACCTGGCTCAACCTTTGAAGAATCTCCTGCTGCTGCGGTGGTTGAATCTGCGGCGGCTGCGGCTGCTACTGTTGCGGAGGTTGAGGAGGTGGCGGGTATTGGTACCCATAGGCCGGGTACCCAGTCTGATAGGGGACATCCGTGCTCCTGATCTTCTCCGCCTCGGTGGCTCCGGAGGCGGCTGCTGCTCTGGCGGCGGCGGTGGCGGTGGCGTAACCACCTGGAATCGAGAATCCTCAGAGGGATCCTGTTGCTTATGTGGAGGTGCTGGGTTAAAAGGGGGAGTAAACTCCCAAGGGTATGAGGCAAACATTGCCTCATAGCTGTCTGGCCCTCGGTATGGCGAACCGTGAAAAGACGATCCGTCTGAAATCTCTATGGGATGCGTGGGCGTCCTAGATGGCAGCTCAACAGGATCCGGATCTTCATCCATGTCTTGATCACCGGAATAATGATCTTCTGGTCCTAATGGGTTAAAACCCATTGGTTCATGCACCTGGTTTACCGGGTTGAACCGGCTCTGAAAGTATGGGGTCGGGTCTTCAAAGGCGCGGTGCGACCCCGATTTAATCTTCATATGATTAGAAATTCAATACCCGACCAAGCGGTATTTTATATACCGTATCCCAAGCCCGTATAACAAACAAAACAGATTAAACGGGTTATCTTAATGATTTAATCTTCGTATGATTAAAAATTCAATACCCGACCAAGCGGTATTTTATATACCGTATCCCAAGCCCGTATAAGGGAAAATAAGTTAAAAGTATTTACCTGAGCATATATGTATATCTATCAGCAAGTGTAAATATCTTTTACTGGGCTCCTAAATCTGGAACGAAGGTTTTAATAACCTATTAGATTCCTAACGAGTCTTACGTAAGTTTAAACTTAGAGTGGTTAGTTTTTAAAGAAAGGTATACGGTTCAAAACGCAAGATTAAGCGAAGACCGGATTAGAATGTGATTTAGACCCGACAAGTTTGAAGACTTGTATAATATGGGTAAACTAAACACATTCTGGATTTTGAGATAAAAATGATAAGGTTTGACCCGTTTCGGTTAATTTATGCAAACTAGTTACATAAACCGCACCTAACGCGAAAAATGCATAACGGGTAAACAAATGAGTCATGAACAGGTTTCCTAAGTTAATATGTCTTAAATATGTTGTGATATCAGTAGGATACCTTCCATTATGCCCAAAACGTATTTAAACTCCAATTAAGCCCCGTAGGGGTATTTTGGTCATTTTAACGGTTATAAAAGAGATTAAATATTAATCTGAGGATCTGGTCTGAAATGATCAGTAAAAATATTTTTTCTTGCATGTCATATCAGTAGGGTATTGCATATATGTGAAATTTATCATTTATAACCAAACTATGCACCGTAGGGGCATTTTGGTAATTTCACATAAGCTTTAAAGGTCAAATTTGGAAATCTGAGTTCAAAACTTTTGCAAACTGTTAAAGTATAAAATTTACTTAAAACATCAGTAGGTATTAAGTCTTATATGTCAAAAATAGTTTTAATCCATACTATGCGTTTAAAATGCGTAAAAAGTCGGTTTTAAGCGATTTTCAGGTTATATAAGGAAAGCTGAGATTTTTATTAGTCCAGAAGGCTTAAAATATTTTATTTAACTTATAAAATCAGTAGCAAAAGGTTTGGTATCAAAATTTTATGTAAAACTCATTTTATTAGTAAAAAGGGTATAACCGACAATTTCAGAATCAAAGCAAGAACCCTATGTTATGATCAGTTTAAAAATAAATAAAAATCTTCAAAAATCCCAAAATGTTATATTACATCAGTGGGTAAAAAGTTTGGTGTCGAAATTTGGGTTTAAATAGGCTTTATGATAAAATACCGTTTAAATAAATAAAAAGCTTTCAATTTACGCTATTGAGCATAACTCCTAATTTAGACCTCAAACCGATGTAAAATTGGTAGGACATGTTTATAAATCAGTAATAAAGGTTTTTGTCCTCTCACATTTTCAAAAATCTCGTTTTAATGACAAAAGGGCATAATGGTCAATATTTAAGCAATTAACGGAAACATGCAAATGAATCGGATAAATAAGGAACCATGTAGTATAACCTCAGAGGGTTTTACTAACTTATAATATGGTCCTAAAGGAACCTTAAGGCATATCTAAACTAAGCTAAATTGGATCAGAACTGAAAGTCAAAGCAAAAGTCTTCTTTTGCGACTTTCGGTTCCGAACCGAGCCTAAATTCAGAATTGTCGGGTTGAACATGCTTAGACATGTTCTTACATTAATTACCAAGTTATTTTAGTGTTAAAACAGGTTCCATAGCTTCTACATTACTAGTTATGAATTTATTTGCAAAAATAGCTTATGTTGACTTTTTAATATTAAGTTTGACCCGACAATTGACCAAGTTAGAGTGATAATTAGGGGATGCCCTTTTAAGGGTTTATTACCCACATAATTACCAACTCATAGCCACTTTCAATTCAAAAAATGACTGGACCATTAGTGATTAATCACCAAGTCAAAGCTTAATTACGACGCCTTTGACTTTTGGTCACTAGACTAGCAAAACTTGAACTAGAGAAGCTAAGAATGCTTACAAGGGCTCTTAGCACGAATTAGGAACTTGAGGAAACTTGCTTGAAGTCCAGAGAGCTCTAGAGAGTGAGTTTTGAATAATTTTGTTAATGAATAAATGAACTAGCAAACCAGAGTTCTTTATATAGGAGTTTAAACTTCACAAGATCATTACACACAAGTCTATAAATGATTCCTGATCATCCCAGGTGTCCCCTATGCATGTATTACTGTTGGCTCAGTCCCTGGTATCAAGAAATGGCATGAAAAGGCGGTAAAAACTGATTAACCTGCAGTTGTGCAGGTTTTGGCTGCTGGTGACTTCTACGCGGGCCGCGTAAGATCCTAAAAGGGTCTACGCGGGTCGCGTGAAGGTCCATCTCCGGTCACCAAGTTTCAGTTATTTGCAATATCAGTCCCTGGTCCCTCCAAACTTGTTTCTACTTTCGTTTATTGCACTTTTAACCCCCAAACTTGACTTTTAAGGACTCTAAGTCATAAACAAACTCCGTTATGCTCCCGGTTAGTTATACGATCACCCGAAAGGTCCTGAATTTCAACGTTGACGCTTTTAACCCCTTATTTACGAATGTTAATGTATTTTCCTCATACGATATCGAAACCTTGTGAAATTTTTATCACTTATTCTCGGGAGCATAATTAATCGTTACAAAGCTTCGGGTTCGTTAAAAGGTCACTCAGAGGTATAAATTAAACATGTTGACACATTTAACCCTTGCGGCTTGTAAACTTTCACGTTCTTCCACAAACGGTTTCATACGATTCATGATTCATTCGTTTAAGGGTATAAACTTCGTGTAGGGTTGTTGAAAGGCAAAATTATCAAATGTCGACACTTTGAATCCTTCTACACACATACTTTCTTTGTTTGTCAACTTTAGTCCCTCGTAATCAATTTGTTACTCGCTTAAAGTCCATGGCATGTGTCTTTATTATATTGGTTGTGATTTTACAAGGTGTTACAAACACGAAGATCGGAGGGGGTGTCTCGCCGGAAACAGGAGCCGGCTCCTCCACGTGGCTCGCCATCGGTTTGCTCCGCCGGACCACCAACCACGGTGGCCGGCCGCTGCACTGGTCGTCAGGACCACCTTGTGGTCTGCCGGTTTATTAACGAGAGGTGGGGAGACATGGGGGGTGTCGGCTACTGATCAGTCATCGAGAAGAATAAGGTGTCTGGTTGTTGTTCTGAGAAGTTGTAGAAGTAAGGATTCCTTCTTTGTGGGTGTTTGGATGAACCTTGTAGAGAAGAGGATAAGGTGCAGAGATGTGAAGATGGGAGGGAACTTGGGAGCGGCTGAGGTAAAATGAAGATTAGGGTTTGTGCTAGTTATTTATACATAGGTTTAGTTAGTGGGCTTGGGCCCAAGGCCCACAAGCCCAATCCCCGTGTTTTAGGTGGCCCGTCACTCCTACGAACCCGTTTTCGAACCCGAACTTCTTGGAACATCGTGAAATAAATTTGTAGGATCAAATTATGAAAAATAGAGTCGGTAGTCGCGTTTAGCACGTTCGTTTGTCAATTACGGTAAAAATCGCGTAAAACTGCGTCGTTGGCGTTTTAATCCGTTTTCGACTGCGGTTACTAAAATTTTATTACGGAGCTAAATATAGAATAAAATTGAAGTTTTGAAGGTAACACGCATGTCCGATGCTTTCGTTTCGTTGCCGGTGTGTTCCTTCGGTCGCATTTTTTGTTCACGTATACGTTTTGTGGCGTACGGAAGCACTATAAATTCGCGAAACTAAATTTATAAGTATAAAATAATCATATAAAATTCGTATTTTTCGACGTTGTCAGTATTTTGTTCTGTTTTGATTCGTTAACGTTTAATATTTAGCAGTTTTCCGTTAAACCACCATTCGCGTACTGTAAGGTCGAATAGACATTCCTAGGCACTCCAAAGCCCCGATTAAGTTAATTTGCGTCTTAAACACTATTTATTATCGCTTTAAACACTTGTTAATCGCGTAATTAAAGGCGTAAACTACCGGTTGTCACATTCTCCCCCTGTTAATAAAATTCCATCCTCGAAATTTAGACTACGTTAACTCCTTAGAGTTATGTTATGCGTAAATAATTACGAATAATACCAAAGTGAAGGACCATGTAATCGAATCAAGACTTGTTTGAATTATGTGAATTTAAGGACATGCTACAACAATAAGAACCCAACGGTTAAAAGGAATGTGTTTCTAAATTTGATGTCAAGAGAAACGAGACGTACTGATATAGTCACCATTGTAACTAAGTTAACAAGGGTCCAATATGGAAAAGAATCTTGACAAATAGAATTTCAAACGGACGTTCACACTATGCAAATGAATTCTAGAATCAACAACATTAGCTAGATGAAACTTAGAATCGACAGACTCAAATGAAATAGTTTTGCATGAAAAGCTCGATCATGATTAGCCCAAGCTGCAAGTTCTACCGACGCCACAAGGTGTTGTAGTGATCGAGGTAATTCAATAATAGCGGTGTCCGAACAAGTTCACCGTGTTTGAAGTCAAATGAAAGCTCAACGAGTAAATCTGAACGTTTGTTCCAAACAAACATCATAGGATTTTTCAACAAGAAATAATGTTTTCGATCGAAGATGAAAAATCAATGAATATCGAAAGCATTCGATGGATAATGAAAGAACCGTTAGGAGGTAGACCAGAATATAGCATGAATTTGTGTACCATTATCTTAACAGACAATTGTATTAAGACTAGTTTAATATGATAAATCAAAGTGGATTTAAAATAAATCATTAAATAAACAATTAAATCCGTGCATAAGATGTGTAAACGAGATTATCACCAGCTTCAAATTAGCAAAAACGCCACCACAAGGTGTCGTAACCAACAAACGATTTAATGGAATCGAAGGCCAAACAAGTATACTACGACACGAAACAACTAAAACGCTTGTTAAAAATTGATTTGAATATGATGCTCTCAATACAACATATGGCGCTTTGAATTGAATATGTGTAGTGGACATGTTCAAACAATTGGCGCAATAATGATCTCGCTCTTCAAGACAGATTCGTGAACGGTCAATCTACGCCATGGAAGTTTCATTTCTGAATGACTTGTCTGCTACCAATCCTTCCTCTATGGGTAGGCCCAACCACCACACTACACTCTTAGGATAGTTAACGGAACACCAACCCAATATCGAGGAGAATCAGTACACGGAACTTGACCAATCCACGATCACCCTCTGCTAGCAGCTTTCTTATCTTACGCCCGCGCAAGGGAAGAGAAATCCCGCGCAAGGGAAGAATTAACAAGTAATAAAGAAGAGATAGTTGAAAAGCTAAAAATGGAAGAACAAGTAAGTGAAAAGCCGACACATGAGTTAAACAACGAAAAAGGTGAGTCCGACAACGTTAAAATTCAAGAAGAGACTAATTTTAAAGAAATTAATCTCTTGTCATCTTCTTTGGAAAATCATTGTTTAATACCCACTCATGCTAAGTTTTTAAAAGAGTTAAACACTAACACTAAAATTGACAAAACGGTTAGCATTAAGTTAACAAATGATCAAACTACTCTAATAAAAGAAGATCCATTTGAAATTAACATTACACCGGTTCCATATTTTTTTCAAAATTCCTTTATTAGTAATATTACAATTGATAAAGATATTTGTGTTAATATAATGCCAAACTACATTTTCGAAAAATTAAGTATTGGTGATTTTTCTCCACTTCAAATACCCATTTTTTTATCTAATCGGAAAACAATAAAATCAATAGGGATAGTTGAAGATGTGTTGGTCCAAGCCAATCAAATGGTAATCCCAATTGACTTCGTCATCCTTGATGATGCTCCACTAATGTTGGGACGACCTTTTGTAAAGACCCACGAAGCTTTGAAAAATCGGAAGCATAACAATCTACCTATTCAATTAGGGGAATTCAAAAAAATTGTCGATCTTGGGCGTTCAATGAAATATCCATTCGGCAATAATGGCCTGTTGGGATTTTCACATGTTTATCAAAGTGATTTCATCCGTATAATGTCACACCCTGACTTTTGCGGAAGCGTGATTATGGTGTGACTTTCTTAATATCATTGCATTCAATCATAACATCAACTATATGAAAAAACCATAGGTTTGTCATCCGTTAAATAAGTTTAAAACATAACAACATTGTTTTAAAATGTAGACTTCAAATTCAAGTTTTACAAACCGTATAAATTGTTTATGAGTTCATTAAGGACTCGTCAAAAGATATTGAATAACACCAATGTTTGGAAGACGTGTCTCATCCAGGAATAAGACACACTGACCAAACTCAAAGACCATGGATGACATCTTTATTCATAACGCAACATAAAAACTTCCAACGCCTGCCAGATCCACATACTAATTCCCTGAAATACATGTAGTTTGAAAACATCAACAAAAGTTGAGCGAGTTCATGTGTTCGTTTGTGTATAAGTATAAACCTTTGAAATCGTTGTGAGTATGTATGTAAGTTTATAAATCCCGGTATGAAAGCAACAAGGAAAAACAGATCACCAATGGTTTGTAAGGCCATTGATATGTGTGAAGTGATGCAGGAAAACTCAAACCTAGCAGATTTCGTCAGTAAGACATAGTCACCACATGGTCCACTCAACAGACTCAGTGTCACACCCCAACCACGTAGAACATACAAAACGTGGCGGAAACGTCGGGGAGTGTTGTAACAGAATTAATTGTTTCAAATCCATGGCAATTGAAGTTTCGTTTTATTGATTAAAAGTGTTACAATGTCTTAACAAACAAGAAATACAACATAATTAACTAATCTTGCATCTTTTATTGTCACTAAAGCCCAAGTCTGCCTATGTGTATCTTGATCATCTTATGCAACAGCTCCTGAAAAACACATTTGAAAATAGGTACGTCAGCATAAAAATGCCGGTGAGATACATAGGTTTTGTGAAAATAGGTTTCATGACTTATGTTTGAGAAAATGTTTAGTCATGAACCTTGTAATTTGCTTTGTCTTGTAAATCATTTGAAAAACAATGAGTTCAGATGATATGTATAAATAAGTGAATAATGTATGGTTATATGAATAACCATGTAAACTGAGTTTGTATAAGATAAGTTGCTTGTAAAACAATGTATTGTGAAAAGTATGTTATTTGTATAAAATGTTATGTGTATCAAACTGAAATGATTCAAATAACGCTACGATATATGTAATACCATACAAACACTTATATATAGGAAGTACCAGCGGTGTATCCACCATGCTTGTATCATATTACACACGCATCGTTACTTAATCACTTAATCAAACCAAACCATCAAGATGTAAAATGTTCATGTAAATCATGTAATATGTATCCAAAATGTAAGCATGTGATGAATAACAAATGTACTAAGTACGCGACAATAGACATACGTAGCATGTGACCTGTACTAAGTATGCAACAATAGACATACTTAACATGTGACATGTACTACGTATACAACAATAGACATACGTAGCATGTGACCTGTACTACGTATACAACAATAGACATACGTAGCATGTGACCTGTACTACGTATACAACAATAGACATACGTAGCATGTAATGTAATGTAAAACGATGTACTAAGTAATGCACACAATGGGCACACCTAGCATAAGATGTAATAAAATCATGTACTATAATGTACTAACGAACATAGCAGGTATATGATGTGAAAACAGGAAAGTAACAAGTAGGCACATGTGTTCCACCCCAAAATGTTTGGAAAACAGTAAAAGAGGGGTCTATGTACTCACTTGAGATTGCTTAGTAGTCCTTGAGTAACAACCAAACAATGCTAGAGATCACGGATATCAAACGGCAACTAATATAGGTAACTATGTTAATAAACCGGACCTAAATCGGAGGATCGGATAGAATGTGGGTTCGTAAACCAAACGAGTATAGAGACTCGTGTCATATGGTTTAACAAAGCCTACATACTAAATGAAACCTTAATCTAAGGGCTTTCGACCCATCGCGACCCATTAAGGTAGCTTATGCTACTTTAACGCGTCGTGCGCGTGAAACGCGTTCGGACCGTCTAACTAGTCCTATGACAAGTGTTATATGCCTAAACATGTTACATAATCAGTTATGTGACAAAAGTTTAGGTTACATATGCTTAATTACCAATTATACATGAAAAGGGTATTCTGGTAATTTACCTAAGGCATATAAACTACATATCATACAACTACTCAAACGATGTGACCATAGGGTATAACCTCGGAAGGTTATTCCCTACCTACTATGGCCACCTAATGTATTTGGTCCGATCCTAATGATCGACCAAATGGGTTCGAAAGCATAAGCGACTGATCAAGTCGCTTACCCTTACGACCCTAGACAACGTGGTAATCAGTAGGCATAGTCCCAAGGGACTATAACCAACGTGATTATACTCACGTTGCATTGACCATAAACTGGTCAACGCTGAAAGTCAAACAAAGTTTGACTTTCTGACTCGAAAAGCAATAAAATAAGGAAAAGAACGAAAGAATACTTACGAAGGGTCCCCGAATGCTAACTTCGATTCAAAAATCTCAGGTATGAAACAATAGTTTCAACTTAGAGTTTCTCAAATCAAAGTTCTAGTGATTTAAGCAATGGGGGGTATGGGGTATTTATAGTTTTCGGTCCACCGTTAAGATCGTTTCATGGAAACCGTGCCTTAATCGTAACCGTACAAGTGTTGGAACCTTATGGTGACTAGAAAATGGTTCTTATCAGCTGACTAGACAATTTAGAATGTGTGGATGTGGATCAACCAGCTGCAATCTGCTGTTAAATGCAGTTAATCTGGTCTGATAGTGGTATGCGGGCCGCCTGAGGATTAACAGAAACTGAGGCGGGCCGCCTAGCCCTTCTGATCAGAAAACAAGTTTCAGAAATTACAGTTTCAGTCCCTGCACGTGTTTAGGGCCATTTCCGGCACTTCTAAGGCCCGTAAAGCCAACTTTAAGGCCCTAAAATGTTGCCTAAACATTGTGGACATGAAAAATGCTCAAAAATATGCCGGATGTTAGTTCGTTTGGTCGTACGAACGCGATGTTCGCTTAATTACGACGGAATGCGCATAAGCGCGAAAAACGATCCAAATGACGCGACGAATGGATTTTTGGCAAGCCAAACACTAAAGAACAATATAGTCATGCTTACATAAATTTTTGGATGTCCAGATGTATTCAGAACGTAAGTTATGCGCGAAAGTGCAAACTTGTGCACTTTTTGACACTTTTAGTCCCTGAATGACACAAAAGTTTATTTTAGCATACCGAACACCTCAAAGCCTATTTCTAAGCTATATGAAGGGTATTTATGGTATGTTTAACTTATGGTCATGCTCCGGAATGTCTGTTACAGTTCAAATTGGCATACTTTCGCAGTTTGTCAACTTTAGTCCCTGTAAGCGATTAAACTTTGATTTCACCACACCAAACCTTCCAAAACTTATATCTAAGTTATGTAAAGGTTATTTAAGGTATGTTAAGCCTATTTCACTATTCCAGAGTGTTCGTTGCATTAAACTGGTTATATTTATGCATCAGTGCGCGTATAACCTTCCAGAAAGCGATTTAGAGCTTGAAATCGAACAAGACTTGATATGTGCAAAAGATACACATATTTATACAAGTCCAAAGTATGAAATACAATATTTCATTGGTTTGGAATTTGTTTGATGGTTGAAATGACACAGGTGTCACAGTCTCCCCTACTTTAGGAAATTTCGTCCCGAAATTAATTCGTAGGAGTCTATCTGTGACTTTTTGTCAAATAACCACCAGAGATATGTAAGGCATAATCCTGTAATTTCTCTTTAACGGACATTTTTCAGAAAGGAAAAATGAACGGAGTTATTTTCAACAGGCATTCTTTAGAAAATGGAACATGAAGGAATAAACAAGGATATTCATTTCCCTCGATGGATATTCTTCAGAAACAAAAATGAACGGAAAAGTCATTTTTTTCACAACATCTTCAGAAACAAAAATGAACGGAAAAGTCATTTTTCACAACATCTTCAGAAACAAAAATGAACGGAAAAGTCATTTTTCACAATATCTTCAGAAACAAAAATGAACGGAAAAGTCATTTTTCACAACATCTTCAGAAACAAAAATGAACGGAAAAGTCATTTTTCACAAGATCTTCAGAAACAAAAATGAACGGAAAAGTCATTTTTCACAACATCTTCAGAAACAAAAATGAACGGAAAAGTCATTTTTCACAATATCTTCAGAAACAAAAATGAACGGAAAAGTCATTTTTCACAATATCTTCAGAAACAAAAATGAACGGAAAAGTCATTTTTCACAATATCTTCAGAAAAAATGAACGGAAAAGTCATTTTTCACAACATCTTCAGAAACAAAAATGAACGGAAAAGTCATTTTTCACAACATCTTCAGAAACAAAAATGAACGGAAAAGTCATTTTTCACAATATCTTCAGAAACAAAAATGAACAGAAAAGTCATTTTCCAGACACACGACCAAACTAGCTGTGGTTTCCGTGCACTAAATTCCATAATTATGTATGCATCCATAATTACGCAATTCCTTGCATAGTCCGCACAATTTGCTTGTAATGTGAAGGGGGAGGAAAATCAAACCTGTGATGAGTGTGACTAGACCACCATAGGGTCCTTTTAATTAGATCGACAAATGATCATTTTAATTAGGCCACCAAGGAGTCCTTTCAGCTATATCATCACATGATATTCCTAACCAGATTTTTGGATCAATCTGTTTACCTAGACCACTCAGGGGTCTAATTATGGAATAGTACTATATAATCCAAGGGTCTTTACTACAACGTAGAAGCCCATTGAGGATTTAATATAGTACCTTTGGATATCCTACTATGAATCCCTTATACGAAGATATGGAAGATTCTACGAGGATTTGGATAACAAAAACTTGGATTACACCAAAATCATAAAAGGAAACACATAAGCACATAATCACATAGTTGTTTAATTTAACCATTAAGTTGTTGTCTTTGGACGCGGATACTTAAAGCACGCCAGGAATCCAATCCGTGGATTCCATGCGGCACTTAAATCATTAGAATCTAACTATGAAGATAGGAAGATCTTAATAAGAATTCGGCTCTGTCCTTATTGAATTGTAATGTACGTATTAAGGCATACGAATAATTCAATTAAGGGCTCCGATTTGAGTGATATTCATCCACAAGGATCTAATTATGAGGATAGAAAGATCCTACATGGATTTTGGAATTTGTGTAACGAGAGGTGCTTCGACACCTTGCACTAGGTGTGCTTAAGTCGATACACAAGATAGAACGTTCATGAGGTTGAGGCGCCAGATATGTCAAGCGACATATGAAGCAGAGTTTGAAGGTTGAGCAGCAGCAGGATTTGTAACAGCTTTGCTTTAGATTGCAAAGCGGCACATGTTAACCAAATGTCTCCATCGTCCACCGTGGGTACATTTGAAACAGGGTATTTGGTTCGGATAATGGCAGTGGTATTAATTGCACCAAGGAACAGTTCCCTTTATACAGCTTCATCCCTGAGACAAGTCATGGGGATAGCTAAATCATCGGTCCTCTGGAGTATGACGCCTATTTGCTGGGTAGTTGCAGCACCTGGTTCGGACATTGTTGTTGCGATGAAGAAGCATCTTGAGGATAACGAAAGGCATAGGAGGAAACAAGCGAAAGATAGTCAAAAGAGAATAACAACACATGAAGATTGTGACCATTTGTTTGTTACCAAAGGCAAACAAATGAGATGGTGACTAATCAAAGTAAATGGGTCTATATAATGTATCGCGAAGACATGCTCGCCTATAAGTGAACACTCATCCCAAGGATTCCCAGGTAAGCACAACTGGTCTCGCGTCTGATGAGATGTATACGAAGTGCTTGCCTAGACAGAAAACCCAGAATACAGGCATTCACCCTTCCAGTTTGCACGTGTTCACATTATTTAAAACCCAAAACCTTAACGAGATTTTGAAAACTCAAAGGGGTTCAAAACCATATAATAGAGAGTTCAAAACCTTACAATAGAGGGTTCAAAACCTAGTAATCAATCATCCTAGAACAGATGATTAGTTTTCGAAGCGGTTTTGAAAATTATGTTCTTGTTGTAGTCGTCGCCTAAGGATAGGTGACGGTATTGTTTTATGACTAAACGCAAGTAAACTCGCGTTAGGGTCCTAAGAAGGTTATAGACTAGGTCAAAGCATTACTAATAACCTAATTCCCTATAACCATTGGCTCTGATACCATCTTTTCTGTCACGCCCCGACCACGTAGAACATACAAAATGTGGCGGAAACGTCGGGGAGTGTTGTAACAGAATTAATTGTTTCAAATCCATGGCAATTGAAGTTTCGTTTTATTGATTAAAAGTGTTACAATGTCTTAACAAACAAGAAATACAACATAATTAACTAATCTTGCATCTTTTATTGTCACTAAAGCCCAAGTCTGCCTATGTGTATCTTGATCATCTTATGCAACAGCTCCTGAAAAACACATTTGAAAATAGGTACGTCAGCATAAAAATGCCGGTGAGATACATAGGTTTTGTGAAAATAGGTTTCATGACTTATGTTTGAGAAAATGTTTAGTCATGAACCTTGTAATTTGCTTTGTCTTGTAAATCATTTGAAAAACAATGAGTTCAGATGATATGTATAAATAAGTGAATAATGTATGGTTATATGAATAACCATGTAAACTGAGTTTGTATAAGATAAGTTGCTTGTAAAACAATGTATTGTGAAAAGTATGTTATTTGTATAAAATGTTATGTGTATCAAACTGAAATGATTCAAATAACGCTACGATATATGTAATACCATACAAACACTTATATATAGGAAGTACCAGCGGTGTATCCACCATGCTTGTATCATATTACACACGCATCGTTACTTAATCACTTAATCAAACCAAACCATCAAGATGTAAAATGTTCATGTAAATCATGTAATATGTATCCAAAATGTAAGCATGTGATGAATAACAAATGTACTAAGTACGCGACAATAGACATACGTAGCATGTGACCTGTACTAAGTATGCAACAATAGACATACTTAACATGTGACCTGTACTACGTATACAACAATAGACATACGTAGCATGTGACCTGTACTACGTATACAACAATAGACATACGTAGCATGTGACCTGTACTACGTATACAACAATAGACATACGTAGCATGTAATGTAATGTAAAACGATGTACTAAGTAATGCACACAATGGGCACACCTAGCATAAGATGTAATAAAATCATGTACTATAATGTACTAACGAACATAGCAGGTATATGATGTGAAAACAGGAAAGTAACAAGTAGGCACATGTGTTCCACCCCAAAATGTTTGGAAAACAGTAAAAGAGGGGTCTATGTACTCACTTGAGATTGCTTAGTAGTCCTTGAGTAACAACCAAACAATGCTAGAGATCACGGATATCAAACGGCAACTAATATAGGTAACTATGTTAATAAACCGGACCTAAATCGGAGGATCGGATAGAATGTGGGTTCGTAAACCAAACGAGTATAGAGACTCGTGTCATATGGTTTAACAAAGCCTACATACTAAATGAAACCTTAATCTAAGGGCTTTCGACCCATCGCGAACCATTAAGGTAGCTTATGCTACTTTAACGCGTCGTGCGCGTGAAACGCGTTCGGACCGTCTAACTAGTCCTATGACAAGTGTTATATGCCTAAACATGTTACATAATCAGTTATGTGACAAAAGTTTAGGTTACATATGCTTAATTATCAATTATACATGAAAAGGGTATTCTGGTAATTTACCTAAGGCATATAAACTACATATCATACAACTACTCAAACGATGTGACCATAGGGTATAACCTCGGAAGGTTATTCCCTACCTACTATGGCCACCTAATGTATTTGGTCCGATCCTAATGATCGACCAAATGGGTTCGAAAGCATAAGCACTGATCAAGTCGCTTACCCTTACGACCCTAGACAACATGGTAATCAGTAGGCATAGTCCCAAGGGACTATAACCAACGTAATTATACTCACGTTGCATTGACCATAAACTGGTCAACGCTGAAAGTCAAACAAAGTTTGACTTTCTGACTCGAAAAGCAATAAAATAATGAAAAGAACGAAAGAATACTTACGAAGGGTCCCCGAATGCTAACTTCGGTTCAAAAATCTCAGGTATGAAACAATAGTTTCAACTTAGAGTTTCTAAAATCAAAGTTCTAGTGATTTAAGCAATGGGGGGTATGGGGTATTTATAGTTTTCGGTCCACCGTTAAGATCCTTTCATGGAAACCATGCCTTAATCGTAACCGTACAAGTGTTGGAACCTTATGGTGACTAGAAAATGGTTCTTATCAGCTGACTAGACAATTTAGAATGTGTGGATGTGGATCAACCAGCTGCAATCTGCTGTTAAATGCAGTTAATCTGGTCTGATAGTGGTACGCGGGCCGCCTGAGGATTTACAGAAACTGAGGCGGGCCGCCTAGCCCTTCTGATCAGAAAACAAGTTTCAGAAATTACAGTTTCAGTCCCTGCACATGTTTAAGGCCATTTCCGGCACTTC
This sequence comes from Helianthus tuberosus, assembly GCA_030545235.1. Classification (NCBI taxonomy): domain Eukaryota; kingdom Viridiplantae; phylum Streptophyta; class Magnoliopsida; order Asterales; family Asteraceae; genus Helianthus; species Helianthus tuberosus. The sequence continues at coordinate 62,422,999 of CM060420.1, forward strand.
TAAGGCCCGTAAAGCCAACTTTAAGGCCCTAAAATGTTGCCTAAACATTGTGGACATGAAACATGCTCAAAAATATGCCGGATGTTAGTTCGTTTGGTCGTACGAACGCGATGTTCGCTTAACTACGACGGAATGCGCATAAACGCGAAAAACGATCCAAATGACGCGACGAATGGATTTTTGGCAAGCCAAACACTAAAGAATAATATATTCATGCTTACATAAATTTTTGGATGTCCAGATGTATTCAGAACGTAAGTTATGCGCGAAAGTGCAAACTTGTGCACTTTTTGACACTTTTAGTCCCTGAATGACACAAAAGTTTATTTTAGCATACCGAACACCTCAAAGCCTATTTATAAGCTATGTGAAGGGTATTTATGGTATGTTTAACTTATGGTCATGCTCCGGAATGTCTGTTACAGTTCAAATTGGCATACTTTCGCAGTTTGTCAACTTTGGTCCCTGTAAGCGATTAAACTTTGATTTCACCACACCAAACCTTCCAAAACTTATATCTAAGTTATGTAAAGGTTATTTAAGGTATGTTAAGCCTATTTCACTATTCCGGAGTGTTCGTTGCATTAAACTGGTTATATTTACGCATCAGTGCGCGTATAACCTTCCAGAAAGCGATTTAGAGCTTGAAATCGAACAAGACTTGATATGTGCAAAAGATACACATATTTATACAAGTCCAAAGTATGAAATACAATATTTCATTGGTTTGGAATTTGTTTGATGGTTGAAATGACACAGGTGTCACACTCAGGGGTGGGGCTCGCTACACCCGAATAGATCTATCACTCATGTCCCTCGGTCCTACAACGAGGATTAATGGCCTTAAGCGTTATACCCACCACTCACATGATCAAGCAGTACCTTCCTTAGCTAACCATACCACGTAAAATGTTCATAAACAGTTTGTAACATGTATTTCACCCCCGAAGTTACAAAACTGAAAACAGTTAAAAGAAAAGGAGGACATGAACTCACAGTTTTGCGTCTTCAGTATCGTAACTCAAATCCCTTCAGCAAACACGACTACCTACAATATTCTAGCGTCTATTAGACGAACGGGTAGTGCCTTGTCTTGTCTTGGTATTAATGTGTTTGAGTTACGTTTCTTTTAAGTCTTCGTTATTATTCCAAGTTATAATTACTTGTTAAAATAATAATTATTTTAACTTAAATTATATTTTTAGGTTTGGAATAAACGTTAAACAAAATTTATAACAATACTTCTCAAGTATTTATATCCGTAATTCCTTCCCAAGGATGGGGTTTCTCATACATGTATATTTGTATTCTGGTATTTGTATATCTTGCCATGTATTGGCGTCATATTCCGATGTGTACGTATTTTCTTAATAAATAACCATTACGTATTTCCAAAACAATATATTTTCAAGTCTCACTTTAGAAAATATATATAAACTTATTTTGTCCAAAAAGAATAATGCATTTCTAGAAAATATATATATATTTTTTTCCAAAAATCAAATATCTTCTAAATACTCTAGGAAAATATATTTTTACTTCTCAAAAATAATATATTTTCTCTTTGTCGAAAATATGATATACTTTGTAATAATAACAAAAATCATATTCTCATTTCTTTCGTATCAGAAATAATATTTACCAAAAATATATTTATAACCGTATTTTCTGGAATATTTTGTAAGTTACGTTCTATAGTTCGGTTCCACAATATTATGTGTGTAACTTATATATTTATTCCTTTGTGATTTTTGGTATTATTTTGGATTGAAAATCTTGGTATTTTGTCAAGTTATATTATTTTAACCCTAAAATAATATATCTACTATACAAAGCATACAAATATTCACACACCTCATGTCTTTAGTGTAAATATATATTCTAAATACATATTTATCCATTTTTATTTATAAAAACCAACCTCCTATACTTGTATTTTTGTAACAAAATCTATGGCAAAGTTTATATTGAAAACCATAGTTAAATACACTTGTAAATACTTGTTAAAAATATTTTTCTCAGTGTTTACATTTTTAGAAAATTTTGCCATAGTTTCCCCTAAAAATGGAGGTGTCCATGCTATCAAAGCATATCATTTTCTTTTCCAAAAATCATCACAAACAATCAACAATAAATCCCTAAACAACTTACACTTACCAAGTGCAAAAACTATACAATTTACATAACAACATGAACTTGTTCTTTCACGAAAACCTGTAGTAACTTGGTAGTGTTTTTAGTAGGTTTAGTTACCCTTTAAAGTGTGTTTACTTCTTTAAAAATCTCATTCTTGAAAGATTTGGATGTTTACAACTTGTAAACGTATTTTACAAAAATGTTTCTTTATGAAATCTTCTTGTTTCTCTAGTGTTTCTACACTTGTTTTATCACCAAAAATAGTGTAAGTTCAAGTAAGAGCCAAGATCTCTAAAAATCATATTTTGAACTTGGTTCTTTTGGAAAAACCATTCATAAATCTTAGATCCATAAGATTATTAACTCACTTTGATTATTATTTTTCAAGAAATCACTTTATTCTTCAAGTTCTTGCTTACACATAAGGATGATCATCTTGTTTCATTACATAATCATCCTCTTACTTGCTAGATCATGTGTTTAATCACAATCAAGCAAACTCCTTATGATGATCAACATCATAATCTCAAGAAGATAACAATCAAGTATCATTCATACACTAAACAACATAGTTTGATCCATATTTCATCATATATCAAGCTTATGTTCATGCTTCTTGATTATGTTTCTTTAGTGTTCTTGTGATTAACAACATACTACATCTTTTATCCAACTAAATATGAAGTAAATAAGGATTATGAGAGTCTTACATCTAGCACAAAGGCTAGGGAAGAATACTTGAAGATGAGAATGTCAAAAGTGAAGGATAATAGCAAATGGAGGAGGTCATTCAAGATCCACAAGCTCCACACTACTTAACTTAGCTTCTAACACCTTGTGTACACTTTGGAATGGATTGAAGTTGGATGAAAATGGTGGTGGTGGTGTGAGTGCTTGTTTGGGCCGAGAGCATGGAGGGGGAGAGAGAGGAAGAAGGTGTTGATTAGAATGAGGGTGATCATCTTCTTATAACCATCTAATGCATTGTCCAATGGGTCTTATGTCTTGTAAGTACACAACATGATCTAAATGAATCTTCAAAAATCCAAGCAAGATCAAGAGAGATCTTTTAAGATTTTGAAGTTGGGGCCACTCCCATAACCGTCCATATGGATGGGGGGGGGTCTAGTTAAGTCTTAACCATAGTTAAGTTAAGTTAAATAGGTTAGAAGTGTTAAAAATTCAAGGTTAAGTATGTTAATTGTTTGAAACATGTAATATGATGTTTGGGGGTTATAACTAGCCCAGAAATATTAAAACAATGCTTCTAGTAAAATTTTAGTGTTTCGGGTAGTGTCCGATTGTTCGGTTAGATACTGGTTCGTTAAAGTGCTAAACTATACCGATTAGTGTTCGTTATGTACCCTTTTGTGACACTTTTAATTCCCGACACTTAGGAAAGCATTCAGGACCATTTAGTCATGTTTTTGCATGTTAATAGCTTATTAAAAAGCTAATTTTTGCTGAATTATGCAGAATTCTGCACTTTGGGTGAGTTGTAGGCACTTTCCGGCACTTTAACTATCACCTAGAAAAGCAGTTTTGTGGTCCTTACTTCCCTACACACCATACTAGTGTTGTACTTAGTCTCTGGCTCACACTGTGTCTTAAAACAACGTCTGTCTATGTACTGAACCCCGTCAGCATTTTTCTGTCTTATCTGTTAACTGTGCTAACCGTGCTTTGTGCATCATGCATGACAATAAAGTTTGCATGTAATAATGATGTGTTATTATGCAATATGTGATGCACATGTAAGTATGATGCAGTAATCAGAAAGCAGTTAAGTATAATTCAGCACAGTCATTAAGTAATAATCAAGATTAATTAATTGTACGGATGCATGAAAATTTGGCAGTTGTCACATTCTCCCCCTGTTAACAAAATTTCGTCCTCGAAATTTGTACTACCTTAACTCCTTAGGGTTATATTATGCGTGTATGTATATGAATAATACTGGGGTAGATAATCACAGAACCGAATCAAATCTTATTCACATCAGGTGAATCCAGGGATACATTTCAACAACAAGAACCCAATGGTTAAAAGGTATGTGTTCTAGCATTTGCTGTCAAAGGACACGAGGTGTATAGATGTATAATCTGGTGTAACTTAGTTTACAGAGTTTTGACCAATGGATTCTCAAACAATCGGTCACAATTCGCAAATGAGTTTTTAAAAACCATAGCATCCGCTATAAGAACTTAAATTCAACAACTCGAATACGATAGCAACATGAAAATGATCTGTCAACTTTCGAATAAATACGTGGATAAAATAGTGTGTTGACATTCTTGAATTGCGAAAATACACTGAATGAAATACAAGCGAACCTGGTGTATTATTGTCTTAATTCGTAGTTGCATTAGGAATGTTTAAATGACAAGTCAAACAAAAGTATGTGTAGTTTTGTGTGAAACGATTGACCATGATTAGCACAAGCTACAAGTTCGCATCGACACCACAAGGTGTCGTAATGGCATAATTCAATAATAGTGGTGACTGAACAAGTTCACCGTGTTTGAAATCAAATGAAAGTGTACTGAGACAATCTGAAGATTCGATTTACACAATGTCATAGAATTTTCAGTTGAATACGGAACATCAAAGTACCGTTGTTTCCGTTCGAAGATGAAAAAGTAATAAGTACCACAAGGCATTTGATTGACAATGAAAGAATCATTAGGAGGTACACCGTGATATGAAATGAATCTATGTACCTTTGTCTTAACACACAATTGTGTTGAGACCGCTTTAATCATGATAAACAAAAACGGATTTAGAACAAATAAATAGACAATTAAATCCGTGTATGAGGTGCGTAACCAAATTAGCGCAAGCTTCAATTTTGTGAAAGTATCACCGCAAGGTGTCGAAATCAACAAACGATTTAGTGGAGTCGTAGACCAATCAAGTCTACTACGACTCGAAACAAAAGAACCTTTGCAAAAATGTTTGAATATGATGCTCTCAACACATCATATGGCGTCTTAAATTGAATATGTGAAATGGATAAGTTCAAGCAATTGAACTTGGTTTCAGCGTAACCTGACAATAAACGTATGTACCAACAAGGGGAATCTCAGCATGGTTACAAAAATAAACCATGAATGTAACTTGAAAGAAAAGAAGTTTCAAGAAAGTGTGTTGACTTGATAGCAAAAGAGCCAACAATTACAATAATGTAGGTCATTCGAATCACAAATCAGTAATTAGATTTAGCAACATAATATTTGAACTTCACTGAAGCGTTTGAAATGAAACCGCATGCGTAGCAAATGGCGCATGCGTAACATATGAGTTTTCAAGTAATGAAACAATGAGTATTTGCTAAAATGGAGAAATGACCAAGTATTCGAAGCAAATGTGTGTTCGCTCTCAGTGAAAAAAATTGGCGCGATGCAACTACCATTAGGGAAGTAGAGATGCAAACATCTACTCGTTAGAAGCAAATGTGGAGATTTCAACAAAAGAAGTTTGAGTACTTTCTGTTTGGTTAACTGATATAGCATATATGTCAAGATAATGGGGTTTGCTTGGGTTAACAGGTGTGGTTCCTAAGCAACAACCTTTACGAGTTTAGACCTGGGTTCCCAAAGGTTCTTAAGTACATGTTTTCTAGATTCTCAAAGTTTTGTATTCTGTATAAACTGTTTTGTGCATCGTGTAGGAAACATCATCTTTGTGTACGTTTAAAACAAGTCATTGTCCCACAATTTCACCGGTATACTTTCTTCCTGAATTCACAGCTAATGACACTCGATCATCGATCAGTCATGTAATAGTAGTTGGATCCTCACAGTTAGTTAAATAAGTAATTTGCTAATCCCTAGCAAGAGTTACCGACTCCTGTTGGTTAGCTCATTCGGCTCCTGGTAGTTGATGCTCATTTGAAAATCATCGCCCTTCTTCTTGACGAGCAGAACTGGGGTTACCCAAAACGGAAAACTTGGTCTGTTATCTTCCTTCTCTATCCACTACTGAAACTACACTGACAATCCTTGCATCTCCGAAGGTGTAAGTCGCTAGGGTGCATTGACTACAGGCGCGGCGCCTGGAATCAAATTGATGCGAAATTCGACTTGTCGTTGGGGAGATAATCTTGGCAGGTTTTCGGGGAAGACTTCAGGGTATTCCCTTATCACGGGAATATCTTCGTGTTTTGGTTCTTCGGCTCCCTTATCCACGACATGAGCCAAGAAAAACTACACATCCTTTACGCAACAACTTTCGTGCCTTCAAGCAATTAGTAATTTGTAGAGGCGTATCCTGCTTCATGAGTCACGATCGTTTCTTCATTCGCCATCGGGATGCGGATATCAATCTCCGCTCGATCGCTCGACTACCAATCCATCCCAGTTACCTCGTCTAAGCTTCCCAACTCAGCTGGCAGTAGATCAAGCATAAACTCACGCGCTCGGGGTTCTATCTTGCCGTTTCCAAATACTTCGTTGGCTTCCACTAGCTTCCCATTAGCTAGTTCTATTGAGTACAGGTTATCTAACTTACTTGCTACTAAACCAAGTATACTCTCAAACCCTAGAGATGCGAAGCTAAAATTTGCAACAGTATCTAGCAGCGCAAATGCATAATGTTGACTAATACGGGACGTACCGATATCCACGCTTGAATTCCTGGCGTGTCTCCCTAGCTCCGGTGTTGAGCTTTCATCCTTGTGCCTGATTATTTTTAGGGCAATATTTTCTGAAATGCTTTTTGCTTCCACAGTTAAAACAACCTTGAGCACGTTTCAGTTTGTCACTCGTTCTTCCTTGATAATTGTCATTGTCGTTGTTCCCTTCGTGATTCTCGCTACCATCTTGGCCTCCATTTCTATGTTCAGCATCTTGCCTACAAATTTCCTTAGGATGCCCCTTCTTGCCACAGTTATCACATTTTCCATATTTACATCGCCCAAGATGATAACGTAAACAATTGTCGCACTTAGGTAGGACACCCATGTAGTCTTTTCCCTTTTTGGCCTTCTTCTTGTTACTCGCCCGAGTAACCTTCTTGAAATTTGTGAGCTTTCTCTTGTTATCTCCAGATGACTCTACAGGAGTCTCCTTTTTCTCTTCCGAAATGGAAAATTTTCCTAGTCTAACCGCTTCTTCAGTGAGCGCTACGCTTATGTCGATAGCCTCAGTGATTGTTGGAGGTTTAGATGTTGTTACCAGGCTTAGAATCTGAGGTGCCAATCCCCCGATGAAGCGTTCGATCTTCCTAGATTCCGGTTCCACCAAACGCGAAGCAACTTGTGATAAATCGTCAAATCTCTGCACATACTCAGTTATTTTTGGACCTTCCATTTTCAAGTTCCACAGTTCCGTCTCCAGCTTCTGGACTTCTGCCCTAGAGCAATATCTTTTACGCATCAGTTCTTTCAGTTCGTCCCACGTCAAAGCATACGCAGCAGTCTCGCCCATTGTCTGAACCTGAAGGTTCCACCATGACAGAGCCCCATCTTGAAGCAGTCCGGAAATGTACGTGACCTGATGTCCTGGGGCACATTTTCTCAACCATAAAACATAATCCATCTTCTCAACCCAGTGCACGAAGGCTAAGGCACCCCTAGTGCCGTCGAAGTCTCAAGGTTTGTAGCTCGAGAACTGCTTGTAGGTGCAGCCGTTGGGTGGATTATTTCCTGGGGTACCTCCACCGCATTCGGAGCGAAGGGCCTCGTGCTGTGCAATGGCCTGTGAGATGCGCTCTTGTAGTTCTGCCGCTGTAGTTGGCAGAGGGTTGTTGGTATCGATGTTCCCTTGTATCAACATCTTCTAAGAAAAAGATCGGTTAGGTCAGGTCTTATTTGTTCAGGGAGTGCATATAGTTGTTTAGAGGTCATATGTACATACACATAATAGATTATCATATCAACCAATCAAGCAATAGCATAATCATAGCATAACCAAGTAAATTGGGAATTATGTTTAATGAGAGCATAGCAAGCAAGCACGTAGCATTATAATTATAGCACACACATATAGATCAACAACGTGCTTAACGAAGACATAACGACTGAGCTTTCATTGGTTATTGGCCACAAAGTATCGTCGCATGTTTAATGATGATTGGGCTCTCATTATTCTCCGACCACAATTGCATTGTCTTACAAAATATATCACATCAAAAGGGACTCAGGGTCACCATACCCTTGTCCAATAAGTATATCAGTGTATCAAAATTACGTAGTCAGAAGTGGTCTTCAAAAGTATCCACAATCTCGGCTTATCATTAATGTCTTTACCCAAATGTAATGCGATCCGCATAATCCAGAAACCAACTATACTGGTGACTGAGGTGGAGGAGGAAAGAAAAGTGGACTGCTAACATGCGTGAACTCCTCCTCGAGCTTGTATATACGTCGAAGCAATTAACTGATCTGCCGCTTGACAGTAAAGGAACGAGCATCAAAAACCTGGGAAAGGTGTAATAGCAGCATGTGAGAGCGCAAAAGAAATCTTTGATAAATGTGGAGGATCAAAGTATACTGGCAATAGACAGGGTGGAGGACGTGGTGTCAGTTCAAGCTCCAACATTCTGCGACTTATAACCACAATCTGTAGCCGATGTGACAGGAGCAACTCATTCTGTGTATAGCCTCCATAATGTGAGGGATGGTAAGAGTCTAATATCAGCACAGTGTATGATAGGAACCATCGAAATGGTTCGTCCAGCGGGGTAGAGGTGAAAGTAGCAGACGGTGCGGCCTGTGAGGTCGGGGAAAATGCTGCTGTAGCAAAAGGATCGTCATGCGGGTCCTGGCCTGGAGTACCTTTCTGGGGTGCGGGTATGTCCTGAAAGAAAGCGATAGGCATGTCGGTGCAATGGACGTCGGTCTCCATAGGAGCAACATCAGCGGGTGCAGGGGCAGGAACAAATGTCTCAACCAATAAGGAGATCGTCAGGTGCAGGTACTGGGTCATATATAAGGGGTGCAATGTCTGGTAGATCAAAAGAAGTAGGGCCACGATCAAGCAAGGGCGCAAGATCAGCAGGTGTAACATCAAGCTGTCCCAAAAGGAACTGGAGCTGTCTCAGGAACAAGCTCTGGGTCGTGTAACGGTGTGGCATCTCAAGCAGGTGATGGTGCAGCAGTCATAGCGGCGTCGTTGTCTGAGTCAGTAGTAAAAAGTTGCAATCCGGTCGTCTGTAAGGCTGCAGATGTCACAGACTCAAAGGAGTCTTAAATCGAGTGTATACTAGGATCAGAGGATAGCTTGATAACAGGGGTCTCAAGAAGTGAAATTAGTAATAACGTTCTCATCTAACTTTCCATCATCATGGGCGTCATCAGGAGGACCATTAATAAACATGTCAACTTCATCGTCAACTACTCGTCGAGTAGCCCACCTTCGAAAGGAATGTCCACGGGAGATGCATTATCATGGATCGGGGCCATGGTGTGCTCACTATCGGGATGACCACTGATGAGGTGGTCATGGACTGAAACTAGGATGACAAAAGATCCTCGTCAAGGAAGCCATCAGCAAGGGTAAATCGTCACCATGGTCTAGTAGCATGAATGGTTGAAAGTCGTCCTCGCCCTTGGACAGCATGTTAGGGTCACTCTCAGTGTCTGACGTAAACATCTCCGGCGCAGGTGCAATCTCATTATTTGTGGCGGTGGCCATAGGGTTATCAATGTCTGTTAACTTACTTTCTGAGTAAAGTGATATGTGTGCCGGTACATAATAATCATAGCATGTATATCCATAGTAATTACTAATACTTAGTGTATTGCAAGCCAAGATAATTCATCATGAAATCATGTATTCACATTATTCTTTATGAAACTTTCTATCCTTCCTGGTCTCCCAGACTAACCCACCTAGTCTCCCAAACTAAACCAACCAGTCTCTCAGACTAAACCCCTAGTCTCTCAGACTAAACATCCAGTCTCTCAGACTGAAACACCCAGTCTCTCAAACTAAACATCCAGTCTCTCAGACTGAAACACCCAGTCTCTCAGACTGAAACACCCAGTCTCTCAGACTGAAACACCCAGTCTCTCAGACTGAACTCCCTAGTCTCTCAGACTAAACTTCCCATTTTCCCAAACTGAATTACCCAGTCTCTCAGACTGAATCTCCTAGTCTCTCAGACTAAACTCCCAGTTTCCCAAACTGAATTACCCAGTCTCTCAGACTGAATCTCCTAGTCTCTCAGACTGAACTTCCCAGTTTTCCAAACTATCCCAACTAGTCTCTCAGACTAACTACCCAGTCTCTCAGACTGAACTACCCAGTCTCTCAGACTGAATCTCTCAGATTAAACTCCCAGTCTCTCAGACTGAATCATAAACATAAATCTTCAAATGTGTTTCGTGTCTTTTGTTTGTAAAAATGTTTGTTTCCTGGATCTGGGCGTTTCGTGTATGCAATGAAAACATGTTCGTAAAAACATTTTCGTGAGAGCCCTAATGATCGTAGTCTAGACTCGAGAAAGAATCCTAGTTTGCTACGATCGAAGCTCTGATACCAAGCTGTCACACCCTGACTTTTGCGGAAGCGTGATTATGGTGTGACTTTCTTAATATCATTGCATTCAATCATAACATCAACTATATGATAAAACCATAGGTTTGTCATCCATTAAATAAGTTTAAAACATAACAACATTGTTTTAAAATGTAGACTTCAAATTCAAGTTTTACAAACCGTACAAATTGTTTATGAGTTCATTAAGGACTCGTCAAAAGATATTGAATAACACCAAGGTTTGGAAGACGTGTCTTGTCCAGGAATAAGACACACTGACCAAACTCAAACACCATGGATGACATCTTTATTTATAACGCAGTATAAAAACTTCCAACGCCTACCAGATCCACATACTAATTCCCTGAAATACATGTAGTTTGAAAACATCAACAAAAGTTGAGCGAGTTCATGTGTTCATTTGTGTATAAGTATAAACCTTTGAAATCGTTGTGAGTATGTATGTAAGTTTATAAATCCCGGTATGAAAGCAACAAGGAAAAACAGATCACCAATGGTTTGCAAGGCCATTGATATGTGTGAAGTGATGCAGGAAAACTCAAACCTAGCAGGTTTCGTAGTAAGACATAGTCACCACATGGTCCACTCAACGGACGCAGGGGTGGGGCTCGCTACACCCGAATAGATCTATCACTCATGTCCCTCAGTCCTACAACGAGGATTAATGGCCTTAAGCGTTATACCCACCACTCACATGATCAAGCAGTACCCTTCCTTAGCTAACCATACCACGTAAAATGTTCGTAAACAATTTGTAACATGTATTTCACCCCCGAAGTTATAAAACTGAAAATAGTTAAAAGAAAAGGGGGACATGAACTCACAGTTTTGCGTCTTCAGTATCGTAACTCAAATCCCTTCAGCAAACACGACTACCTACAATGTTCTAACGTCTATTAGACGAACGGGTCGTGCCTTGTCTTGGTATTAATGTGTGTGAGTTACGTTTCTTTTAAGTCTTCATTATTATTCCAAGTGATAATTACTTGTTAAAATAATAATTATTTTAACTTAAATTATATTTTTAGGTTTGGAATAAACGTTAAACAAAATTGTAACAATACTTCTCAAGTATTTATATCCGTAATTCCTTCCCAAGGATTGGGGTTTCTCATACATGTATATTTGTATTCTGGTATTTGTATATCTTGCCATGTATTGGCGTCATATTCCGATGTGTAAGTATTTTCTTAATAAATAACCATTACATATTTCCAAAACAATATATTTTCAAGTCTCACTTTAGAAAATATATATAAACTTATTTTGTCCAAAAAGAATAATGCATTTCAAGAAAATATATATATTTTTCCCAAAAATCATGTATCTTCTAAATACTCTAGGAAAATATATTTTTACTTCTCAAAAGTAATATATTTTCTCTTTGTCGAAAATATGATATACTTTGTAATAATAACAAAAATCATATTCTCATTTCTTTCGTATCCAAAATAATATTTACCAAAAATATATTTATAACGGTATTTTCCATAATATTTTGTAAGTTACGTTCTATAGTTCGGTTCCACAATATTATGTGTGTAACTTATATATTTATTCCTTTGTGATTTTTGGTATTATTTTGGATTGTAAATCTTGGTATTTTGTCAAGTTATATTATTTTAACCCTAAAATAATATATCTACTATACAAAGCATACAAATATTCACACACCTCATGTCTTTAGTGTAAATATATATTCTAAATACATATTTATCCATTTTTATTTATAAAAACCAACCTCCGATACTTGTATTTTTGTAACAAAATCTATGGCAAAGTTTATATTGAAAACCATAGTTAAGTACACTTGTAAATACTTGTTAAAAATATTTTTCTAAGTGTTTACATTTTTAGAAAATTTTGCCATAGTTTCCCCTAAAAATGGTGGTGTCCATGCTATCAAAGCATATCATTTTCTTTTCCAAAAATCATCACAAACATTCAACAATAAATCCCTAAACAACTTACACTTACCAAGTGCAAAAACTATACAATTTACATAACAACATGAACTTGTTCTTTCACAAAAACCTGTAGTAACTTGGTAGTGTTTTTAGTAGGTTTAGTTACCCTTTAAATTGTGTTTACTTCTTTAAAAATCTCATTCTTGAAAGATTTGGATGTTTACAACTTGTAAACATGTTTTACAAAAACATTTCTTTATGAAATCTTCTTGTTTCTCTAGTGTTTCTACACTTGTTTTATCACCAAAAATAGTGTAAGTTCAAGTAAAAGCCAAGATCTCTAAAAATCATATTTTGAACTTGGTTCTTTTGGAAAAACCATTCATAAATCTTAGATCCATAAGATTATTAACTCACTTTGATTATTATTTTTCAAGAAATCACTTTATTCTTCAAGTTCATGCTTACACATAAGGATGATCATCTTGTTTCATTACATAATCATCCTCTTACTTGCTAGATCATGTGTTTAATCACAATCTAGCAAACTCCTTATGATGATCAACATCATAATCTCAAGAAAATAACAATCAGGTATCATTCATACACTAAACAACATAGTTTCATCCATATTTCATCATATATCAAGCTTATGTTCATGCTTCTTGATTATGTTTCTTAAGTGTTCTTGTGATTAACAACATACTACATCTTTTAGCCAACTAAATATGAAGTAAATAAGGATTATGAGATTCTTACATCTAGCACAAAGGCTAAGGAAGAATACTTGAAGATGAGGATGTCAAAAGTGAAGGATAATATCAAATGGATGAGGTCCTTCAAGATCCACAAGCTCCACACTACTTAACTTAGCTTCTAACACCTTGTGTACACCTTGAAATGGATTGAAGTTGGATGAAAATGGTGGTGGTGTGAGTGCTTGTTTGGGCCGAGAGCATGGAGGGGGGGGAGAGAGGAAGAAGGTGTTGATTAGAATGAGGGTGATCATCTTCTTATAACCATATAATGCATTGTCCAATGGGTCTTATGTCCTGTAAGTACACGACATGATCTAAATGAATCTTCACAAATCCAAGCAAAATCAAGAGAGATCTTGTAAGATTTTGGAGGTGGGGCCACTCCCATAACCGTCCATATGGATGGGGGGTCTAGTTAAGTCTTAACCATATTTAAGTTAAGTTAAATAGGTTAGAAGTGTTAAAAATTCAAGGTTAAGTATGTTAAGTGTTTGAAACATGTAATATGATGTTCGGGGGTTATAACTAGCCCATAAATATTAAAACAATGCTTCTAGTAAAATTTTAGTGTTTCGGGTAGTGTCCGGTTGTTCGGTTAGATACCGGTTCGTTAAAGTGCTAAACTATACCGTTTAGTGTTCGTTATGTACCCTTTTGTGACACTTTTAATTCCCGACACTTAGGAAAGCATTCAGGACCATTTAGTCAAGTTTTTGCATGTTACTAGCTTATTAAAAAGCTGATTTTTGCTGAATTATGTAGAATTCTGCACTTTGGGTGAGTTGTAGGCACTTTCCGGCACTTTCCAACACTTTAACTATCACCTAGAAAACCAGTTTTGTGGTCCTTACTTCCCTACACACCATACTAGTCTAGTACTTAGTCTCTGGCTCACACTGTGTCTTAAAACAACGTCTGTCTATGTACTGAACCCCGTCAGCATTTTTCTGTCTTATCCGTTAACTGTGCTAACCGTGCTTTGTGCATCATGTATGACAATAATGTTTGCATGTAATAATGATGTGTCATTATGCCATATTTTATGCACATGTAAGTATGATGCAGTAATCAGAAAGCAGTTAAGTATTATTCAGCACAGTCATTAAGTAATAATCAAAATTAATTAATTGTACGGATGCATGCAAATTTGGCAGTTGTCACATATAAAATCAAAACGCATCAGAAATAATATTTAAAACATGTTACTTTTAAGATATAAATTTCATTTATATGCAAAATCCCAAAACCTGGATCCATATACGAACATGCATACTATCAAACACAACCATAGGATGTTTAGAATACTACCTTCTTGGAGTAATAGGATGATGAAAGGGATGATGCTTCTTGAACGGTTGCCTTCAAGAGTAGAAGACCTCAAGCTTGTATACCCTAAGCTTTCCAACAAACACCACGAGTTTAGCTAGGATTTTTAACACTTGAATCAAAACCGAAAAGCTACTTGGAAACCCTTTATGACCGAAAATTTAGAGAGAAAAAAACAAGTCTTACACTTTGTTTTTTTGTCATCAAAATGGTTATAAAACCATGAGAGAGAATTGCCACCACCATTAACAAATCATGTGCCATCTTACACATGCAAATGCATGAAAGGTAATTGGACCAAAAATGCTCTCTTGGGAGGACAAAGGGGGGAGGCCCACCTTTAATTATTTAAAAAAATCAATTTTCTTTTAAACAATTTAAATCTTATATATATATAATTTTATAACTTTTATAAAATTATAACATCACATGTTATAAGACTTATACTACTTTTATTATGTTATTTAACCTATTAAATAACAAAATAAATATTCTCTCAAAATAAATTATCTATATAATTTATTAGTTTCTCAAGTGTAATTATTTAGAAAACCATTTTCTAAATATTGTATGTGTTAATATTTATTTGTTTGATCATATCATAAATAAATATTATAAGTGTTTGTCTAGCTTGTATTTGGGTATGACTCGACTTGGGTCACAACGTACCAGCCACATCAATCTAATATGTGTCTTGGGCATACATAATCCAACAATCTCCCACTTGCACAAGATACAGAGAAGATTGATGCAAGTAGTAAAGACCACCTAACTATAGTTTATTACCCCTAATACATATGACTATATTTCCCATTCAAGTTAGGATCTTTCCAAGTGTTTTGAGAGTTGATCATGGCCATACATTTGTTACCCATTGTTTAGAATACTATGGGAGTCCAAATACCAGCCCATAAAGTGTTAAAACCATGTCTAAAACCCAAGGATCAGCTGCTGTTTGCTGAAAATTGATTTTCTGCCTAGATAGGGGCTGGCGCGCACCGCGAGCGACCATCAGTTCATCAAAAGTTTCAAAATTTACAGTTTCGGTCCTGCATGCATTTAAGCCCATTTTTGACACGTTTAAGCCCCGTTAACCCATTTTCAAGGCTCAATAATGATGTCAAAGTATAGGGAACATGAAATATGCTTGAAAACATCTTGGATGTCTGTTCGTTTGGTCGTACGGTCACGTTATTTGGTTAATTACGACGAAACACGAACGGACGTGAAAAACGATCCAAATTACGCGACGAATGGAATTTTTGCATTCCTATCACTAAAATAAAATATTTTAAAGATTACAAAAAATTTTGGATGTCCATATATGTTCAGAACGTTAGATATGTGTGTAAATGCAAACTTATGCACTTTTTGACGCTTTTAGTCCCTGTTTGATCAAATAAGTTTATTTACGCATATCGAACCCCTCAAAGCCTATTTCTAAGCTATGTAAAGGATATTTATGGTATGTTTAACTTATGATCATGTTCCGGAGTGTATGTTACTATATGAATCGGCAGGCTTTCGTAGTTTGTCGCAAATAGTCTCTGCGATCGAATAAACTTGTTTTTTGCCATACCAAACCCTTTAAAACTTATTTCTAAGTTATGTAAAGGTTATTTGAGGTATGTTAAGCGTAAGTTAAAGTTACGGAGTGTTTGTCGCGTTAAACTAATTATGTTTACGCATTAGTTTGCGTACAACTTTCTAGAAAGCGATATAGAGTTTGAAATTGAACAAAAATCAAAACGTGAAAAATGTCAAACATAAATAAAAAAATATTGGGATCAAATCACATTGTTTTATTGATAATTGAACTGTTTAGAGTTATTACAATGATTACAAGAACATATGTCACATTACGGAGCACTAGATCAATCGGGCAGCGTAACTAATACGTAACCGGGGTTATAATACTTACAACGAGGCAGAGCTTCGCTTATTAGGGGGTATTAGGCTATAACCTTAGCCTACAAAGTGTTTGAGAGAGAATTAGAAATTCTGAACAATTGAAATGGCCAATCCTGGCCCCTTTT
This sequence comes from Helianthus tuberosus, assembly GCA_030545235.1. Lineage (NCBI taxonomy): Eukaryota > Viridiplantae > Streptophyta > Magnoliopsida > Asterales > Asteraceae > Helianthus > Helianthus tuberosus. The sequence goes on from CM060420.1 coordinate 62,439,663, forward strand.
ATAGTGGTCGAAGGGCGGCTCGCGCCCCGCGACGGCTTCTTCTTCATCTTCCGCGGCCCGTGAGGGCCATATAGGCAGTGATAGGGTTGCGGAGTCAGCGTATAGGGTTGACACGTGTAGGGACACGTGGCTAAATCAGTGCCCGGCAAGTAACTGTCCGTCGCGCCCCGAGACAGACTTGAGAGTCTTGGTCGCGGCCCGCGAGCGACCCATTTTGCTTGTTTTATTTGATATTTATTAATATAAAAGGTATACGGGATCGTTTATCGCATACGGGGTATATCTAGGAGCGTTTAGGGTGTTTTATGAGTGTTGTTATACTATTTAATAAAATATGTAATTCACTCGCGTTAAGTATAGTAACCCATTTCAACTTTATCAATATGTCACGAGCAGAACCACAACGTACTTAGTCGGGCAGAGCCTTGACATGCGTTGGTGGGTTCTAAATCAATTGGACAGGGTATCGACTCAGTGATCAGGGGTTAAAACACTAAAAACGGGTCAGGGCTTTATTATTATTATTATGGGGTGAAAAAAATAAAAAAAGAATATATATATATATATATATTTGAGAACCACCCTTATTGCGAGAACCGCGACCAATGTGAACACAAAATAAAATCTAAAAAAATCAAAAAAGCACTCAAAATTTTTTTAATTTTTTTTAACAAAAATCGCTATATTTAGTTACAAAAAAAAATAAAACGTTTTTTTTCGAGTAACAGTTATCCATGCACATGTGCATATGTATCATTACTTCAATAAATTCCGTAATACGTTATCAGTAATAGACAATTGCACTTTAATTTACAATACCATCTGTAATGCACTACTTTTTACATTAACAATATTCAAAATGCACATGTGCATCATTAGGTATAACCATAACATGTTTTGGTACAAAAACTTTGTGATTTTGAATGGAGAAGTTGGCCCATATACATGTTTTTATGTTAGTTATATCTAGTGGTTGATGGTTTGGCTATAGTTGTTACTTTAGGATGTAATATGATGATTGGATGGTATACATGGTGTTGATATACATGTAATAAAATGAAAATATTGGTAATGGTATTGTATTATGGATGATAGGAGGTAATGATGTTGTATTATGGATGGTATGAGGTAATGGTAGTGTATTATGGATGGTATGATATATGAAAGGGAAAGTGTATTCAAAGTAGTGTACCAAAACACCTTATTTCATGTTGATACATATAGATGCACATGTGCATTTCTAATATTGGTAATGTAGAAAGTAGTGTATTACATATGGTAGTGTAAATGAAAGTGCAATTGTCTAATATTTGTAATGAGTTACGAAATTTGTCAAAGAAATGATGCATATGCACATGTGCATGTTTGTGTATTATGGATGGAATGATAGATGAAAGAGAAAGTGTATTCAAAGTAGTGTACCAAAACACCTTATTTTATGCCGATACATATAGATGCACATGTGCATTTCTAATATTGTTAACGTAAAAAGTAGTGTATTACACGTGGTAGTGTAAATGAAAGTGCAATTGACTAATATTTGTAATAAATTATGGAATTTGTGAAAGAACTGATACATATGCACATGTGCATGGATAACTGTTACTCGAATTTTTTTTAAATTTTTTATTAACAAGTATAGCGATTTTTCCAAAAAAGATAGTAAAAAAAAAATTTTTGGGTGTTTTTTAGATTTTTTTAGGAATTACTGTTTGTGTTCACACTGGTTCTCGCGGTTCTCGCAATAAAGGGTGGTTCCTAACGGATCCTTCTCCGATATATATATATATGTAGAGAGCGAGATATAGAAGACAGAAGGAAACAATTGTGAGCCAAAATTTTGAAAGTGTATGTCCCTATTTATAGAAGGCAGGCATATATGTTAAGTTTCCAAATGAAGATTCATTTTTATCTTCATGGACACGTACACTTACTTCATATTTAAGTTTAGTTTTAATTTTATTATTTTATTTCTTTCTTATCTTTGATTTTTTTCACAGGTAGACAAAAAATATGTTAGATTTGATTTTAATATTTTATTTATAATATATACGTAGAAGTAAATATTAATTCTTTTTAGTTTTAGATTTTATATTATTTTATTATTATAATTAATTTAACTGCTTCACTTATTTGGCGCTTATAACTTCTAAAATATGACGTTTTATAAAACAATGAATATGTCATTAGAACGAGAATAATCTTATCTACATTTTGAACCAAGTTTCATTAAAAACGTAGTAGGTTCAAATATAATGTATTTTTATAATTTAATTATTAAGTGGTTCTTAGGCACGTCTAGGTACTTCATATTTCTAACAGTCAACTTACCCGTGATCTATCCATTTAATAACATAAGTTTTTTTTATATACTTTAACTTATATTTTATAAATAAAATTTTTGGGAATGTTACATCCTCCCCACCTTGTTTTAATTCTCGTCCTCGAGATTCACTGGAATGTGGAGGAATATCTTTAGTTTGTCACTGATCCTAGTTCCTAAGTATATTCTGGTCCTTGCTTTGAATTTCACTTTACTTTGACCAGAACTATTCTCTATATTTTGAGACTCTTATTTTCTCAAGAGTTCTTAATGAAAGTAAAATTACTATTAGCGTAAGTTTTTAGATGTTTTGAGTCTTAGCATAACTTTAGTTACATGTTTCCTAATGCGTCAATAATCCAATGTAACGCAAGGGGAATTTTTAGGCTTTTGATGGCGTTTAACTTGAAGGGTACTCATCGCACGAGTTATGAGACGGATGATCAAACGAAATAGTGTTTGATACCAGAATTATAGACGTATACGAGAGATTCCTGATAAATAAATCTAAAATTTTCATTAATACCCCTGTTTGTGATTTATCCCTAGTTGTCAATGATTATGGCTTTTGGATTTCCTTATAGATATACATACCAATATAATCATGTATTTCACATACTTGTAATATACACACCATTCATAAGGTCAATGTATTTAACAGATTCATATTTCCAAAAACAGGTCATATATATCAGGTCATGTTACTATTTAGGGAATTCCATTAACATAATATATACCCCATCTTACCCGGTCTCACCGGAGAGGTACCCCCATCTTACCCGGACAAGCTGGAGAGTCTACTACACCATACCTAGTCTTGCCGGAGAGGTAATCATCATTGTATTTCCCTTAAATATAATTTCTCTCAAATCATGATTTTAAAAGTGCATCATTTATGATGGATTATATCAAGAAACAAGGAAATTAGTATTCTCACGATGGACCCTATTCTAGAACCGAGTAGTACTGATAAACAAGAAATAACAGTGGCCAGGTGTTATCGCTTATTTATCATACTTGCACTGTTCTAGTCATCATCCTCACGGCATACCAACATCCATCACATTTTATCTACGCAAGTAATTAACTTATCTTAAAGCTTATACTAAGGCATTTTCCTTAGGTTCAAGTCTAAATACTATCCTGGGGGTTTACCGGTAAATATCAAAATCCTAACTCTTTTCGTTTAAGCATAGGTATTATTATGAATGTAACTTTCTTTTGTTTGGAAAATGGAGTTTTGACAAAAATATAATTGTCTCCATTGACACTATTGCTAGGTTCGATGTGATGAGTATACTTACAGCTAACTCTATTTATGCACATATAACCTTAGATTCTGTTGCAAGGAATATTTTATTGAGTTATATGGTATTTTTAAAACATAACATGTTTCATGATTTATTTTTATATGACTTCATGTTTTTATAAGAATCACCAGTAATATTTTCTCTTATGTTTATCTTCAGAAGATATTTTATTATCATATTGTGTATACCATCAAGATATTCTATTATGTATATACATGTGTATATTTATTATTTAGAAACAAAACAAAATTTTCAAATCTCTAGTTTAAGATTTAAACTTATGTAATATATATATATACACACACACACATATATATAATACCAAATTATTTTGTAATATCTTTAAATTATAAAAATACAATTATATATCCGATGGTACCAATCGTCAAGCTTATTTCCACAACATTATTTATCCTTTTATAAAAGTAGTATATTGAAATAAACTTCTGTTAAATTTATTGAATATATTATTTTGGAATTAAAGGATGGATAAATAAAAGTTTAAAGAAATAAATTAATCAAATATAACTTTCTGGATTTATGGGAACAATTTCATTTTTAATTAGTGGTTTGAACCATATTGGTTTAAAATTTTAAAACCTAGTTTATTCAAAGAAGTATTATAGTAGGTAGTACAAAGTTTGACGTTTTCTAAAATTGATTCTAAATATATTCGGTAATTAAGTAATATACATATATTAGAATATGTATATATCTCTCAGACAATAATAATAGTAATTAGTTTTAAAAATATTATAATATTAACATTGTAGTTGATCTTTAAATAAAACTATATAAAGAATAAGTGTCTTAAACATACATTTGAGTCAATTATTTTTATGTGAGCATCCATTTTAATTCTAGCTTGAAAATGAAACAATAACAAGAACGTTTAGGGAAATTTTAAGGTGACAGGTAAAATAATTATATAAGTAAATAAATAGAATATTAAATTATTAATTTAAGTCGAGTAAGAAAAGGGGTTTTCATTTTGTAATATCTTTTATAATTTTTTTAAATCATTTATTTACTTCCTTTTATATGTACCGATTGTACGAATCATCAGACCCATCTTTTCTCTTCTTTTATAATATATCATAAAATAAAAATTATTACTTCTTTTAAATATATATATATATATATATATAGGATAAAGATCCGTTAGGAACCACCTCTTATTGCGAGAACCGCGAGAACCAATGTGAACTCAACCAAAAATGCCTAAAAATAGCTAAAAATCACACAAAAAAAAAAAAAAATTTAAATATTTTTTTATAACAAAATCGCTACTTTTCGTCGCCAAAAAAAAATTAGCGATTTTTTTTTGCTTCTAAAAGTAGCGATTTTAACATAAAAAAATATTAAAAAAATCAAAAAAAAAATTTAGATTTTTTTTTTAGATTTTTTTTAGGTTTTTTGGGGGTTTAGTTTTTAGCTTGGGGGGGGGGGGGGGGGTTTAGGTTTTTGGGGGGTGGGGGAGGGGGGTTTAGGTTTTTGGGGTGGGGGGGTGGGGTTAGGTTTTTTTTAGGTTTTTTTGGGGGGTTTAGTTTTTAGCATTTAGCTTGGGGGGGGGTTTAGGTTTTTTTTTTGGGGGGGGGGGGTGGGGGTTTAGGTTTTTGGGGGGGGGGGGGGCGGGGGTTAGGTTTTTTTAGGTTTTTTTTAGCTATTTTAGGTTGTGTTCACATTGGTTCTCGCAATAAAGGTGGTTCTCGCATGAACCTTACCCTATATATATATATATATATACTAGGTTAGTAACCCATGTATTACACGGGTTGAACAATAAAATGATAAAATTAATAAAATTGTAACGCAAGTTGAATAGTCATATACTAATAACAAACATAAATTCAAAACGATCGTACTAATAACAATCACAAATTAAAAATATTAAAATATGGGAATGTAAAACAAAATTATGAGATTAGATACAACTCAAAATTGACATAAATAAAAACTTCTATTAAAAAACCAATAAGATTGAAAAGTAAAAGTATATACCTATAACTCATATATCTCGAAAGACTTCTTTGTATACAACATTTGTTGTTTTGTTGGTAACTTTACCATCTTTATCTAATACTTCATGTTTGATTTTTTACGAGAATATATCGGCTCTCAATTGAATCATCAATGTCTCACTCTAAATCTTTGACTTCCACGTTCATTTTTTGTTCGGATGTCGTTTATCATATGGTACTCCACTTCTAAACTCTGTAAAACTTCGTCGATAACATCTAAAAAACATAAAACAAATTTGTTTTGGTCAAATAGTGCTATGAACAAAAATAACAAATATATTAGTAGCACAAATTTACTTACCAATTGTGCAGTCTTTCTTTGGTTCGTCTGCCCAAAATAGACGAAAATGTAGCAAAGGCAAAATTGGTATCCGGCATTCCAGCCCATTAAAATCAGTGCACTTTGTAACCTTCGTGACCCAGTTAAAAGTAAGTTTGTAGCGATTAACTGCATACTTATAAGGTGCATCATTGCTAGCAAGTTGGAGTTTTTCAATATAAAAGTCACTATTTTCTTGAAGTAAATTCTCAAATTTAAAAAAAAATTGTTTCCAAACTTTAGCTTGAATCTTATTTCCATGCGTGCAAATTAAAATTAGTATAAATAACGTTTACTTAGTAACTTGGAACAACTGAATGTTTAATATTAGTTGCTATTCTTGCTCGTCCATTAGGGCCATTTCAATAGCTTAGGTTTCCTTCGGATTTCCGCGTACAGTTTGTTTTCCACAAACGAATGATTCTTACCTTGAGTTTGTAGTTTTCGAGTAACACATCAAGGTCATTGATGAGAGTAATGTTATTTAAAGCCATTGAACTGTGGATGAGAAAATAAAAATAAAAATGTAGTTTACATATTTAATTATATAAGGATCTTAAACACGATATGAATCACATGAAGCAAATTCTAATGGTTGTAAAGACATTCAAAGAACATAAATTGCAAAGGCTAGTAACGCAACTTTTCTCAAAGCATTTAAACATAAGATAAAATGATGATAAGTGCTTTTATTTTGTTTTATTCTCATTTAAATATAACTAACTTTCTAACTGAGTCTTCACTGTATACATTTGACAACTTTGTGTTGATATTAGAATATACTTCATCACAGCTTGCTATTTTATGTATTTAAGTCTACCATAAAGATTTAGTGTTAAAAAAAGTAAGTTAATAGATTAACTTAACGATAATTTTGGTAAACATGCTGATGTGAATTAATTTAATGATAATCTTTTTGTTAAAACATGTAAGTACCATTTTCAACCTGATTATGACGACAGGACCATGCCTCGGTTAAATAAAGATTGTAACATTTTCAACTTGATTATGAGGCGAGGATCATGCCTTAATTAAATAAAGATCGCAACATGATTCATAATAACATGAGAAATCTATATAACTCACAACTTAAAACACTATATCTATATAATATAGTTGTAGTAAAATAGTTACAACCTTCACCTTCAATATGATTTATGATTTAGTAGCATATTGTCACACCCTGGCTTTTGCGGAAGCGTGGATTATTTTGGTGTGACTTCTTAATACCATAGCAGCAATCATAACAAATGCTATATGAAAATAAAACACATGATGTTCATCCATTCATTAAGTTTAATAATACCACAACGTCATAGTTTGAAAATGTCGACACTTAAGATATATTACAAACCATACTTGTTTAAAACATGTTCATTAGACACAACAAAAGACTTCAAATAAAACGTGGTTTAAAGACATGTAACCCTTCCAGATAAGGATTACACCTCCTAAACCAACCACTCTGGATGACATCCTTATTCGACGCAACTTGACATGTGCAGACACTTGCCAGATCCCTTAGTTTCCTGAAATACATGTAGTTTGAAAAATCAACGAAAGTTGAGCGAGTTCATGTGTAAGTGAGTATGTATAAGCCTTTGTAAACAATGTATGTATGAAAGTCCCTGGTATGTAGCAATAAGGAAAAAGAGATCACCAATGGGTTGCAAAGCCACTGGTATGTGTGAAATGGTCCGGGAAAACTCAAACCTAGCGGAGTTGCACCGGGCTTCCGGCTGTAAGACACAGTCACCTCTATGGGCCGCCCCGGCCTCATGGGTGTGGGCTCGCTACACCCAAATAGATCTATCACTCATGTCCCTCGGTCCTACTACGAGGATTAATGGCTTTAAGTGTCGCGTCCACCACTCACATGATCTAAGTAGTATGCCCTCCTTAAGCTAACCATACGATGTATAAAAATGTCCGTAATAATTGTAACATGTATTTCACCCCCGAAGTTAAAACTAAAAACATTTAAGAGAAAAGGGGGACATGAACTCACTGTATTGCGTCTCCTGTATAGCAACGTCAACTCAAACCTGATCAGCTACCCGACGACTTACAACGTACTAATGTCTATTAAACGAACGGGCCGTGCTTTTGCTTAGGGTTTAATGTTTTTGAGTTGCGTTTCTTGTGTCTCCGAATATTATTCCAAGTTATAATTATTTGTTAAAATAATAATTATTTTAACCTTGAATTATATTTAGTTCTGGAATAATTGTTAAAAAATATTTCGTGCTCATACTTCTCAAGTATTTTATGTGCGTAATTCCTTCCCAAGGATGGGGGTATTTTATACATGTATATCCGTAGTCGCGAAAATTATATTTTAAGTCCCACTTAGGAAAATATATTTACTCATTTGTCCAAAATAACTTATTTCCAAAATATATGTATTTTTCCCAAAAATAATATATTTTACTTCGTTAGTTTCCAAAATAATATTTTACCAAAAATATATGTGTAAGGGTATTTTGCGGAATATTTTGTAAATTATGTCTTAACGTTCGGTTTCTTGATACCGAGTGTGTAACTTAAATATTTATTCCGTGTGATTTTTGGTATTATTTTGGAGTTGTAATTTACATGGTATTCGTAAGTTATATTATTTTACCCCAAAATAATATAAATAGTTCACAAAATAAGCAAGAATTCACACAAGAGTTTTAATGTAAAATATATATATTCAAAATATATATTTATCCATTTTATTTGTAAAAATCAACCTCTGATACTTTGTATTTTTGTGACAAAACCCATGGCGAAGTTTACATTCGGAACACAAGTTGTAAAATATACTCGTAACATTTGTTAGAAAAATATTTTCTAAGTGTTGGAGAAAATTTTGCCAGAATTTCCTTTGTAAATGGAGGTGTCCATGCTTATTAGCATATCATTTTCTTTCAAAAATTCATTCAATCAATCCAACAACAAGTCATTAAACAACATTACACTAGTCAAGTGCAAAAACAATGCACTTTACATATCAACATGAACTTGGTTTTTCATAAAAACACGTAGTAACTTTGTAGAGTGTTTAGTGGGTTTAGTTACCCTCCAAAGTGTGTTTACTTTTAGTAAAATCTTACTCTCGGGGTTTTTAGATGTTCACAACTTGTGAACTTGTTTTACAAAAATATCTATTTTCAATATTTCCACGCTTCACTAGCATCCATATACTTAGTTTATTTCAAAGATGGTGTAAGTATATGTAAGAATCATACTTTTCCAAAAACCGCATTTTAAACTTAGTTTTCTAAAATAACTCATACACAAGCCTTGAGTTTACAAGTTTACTAGTCCACTAGGTTTATTATTTTCTAAGAAAATCACTTTTATTCCCAAGTTCATGCTTTAACAAGAAGATGATTATTTTATGTGCACATAATCATCTCTAACTTGTTAAGTCATGTTTTTAATCATAACTTAACAGGCTTCATATGATGATCAAACATCATATTGCTAGTAATCATCACAATATCAACAACATAACTACAACAACTTCATTTTATCAAGTTTCCTTCTTATTTCATCATCAATTTAGTTTATGTTCATGTCTTCTTCATATGATTCATAAATGTTCTTAATGTTTTTGATCATGATACATAATTAACCACTTAAACAAGATGAAAAATGAAAGGATCTAAGTTCTTACCACTAGCTCAAGGCTAGGGAAGTTCAAGTGAAGAAATTGAGTGGATAAAAGAAGATAAGAGAGGTCCTTCCACTTCCGAGAACACCGAGCTTCGTTGTTTGCACTTTAACACCTTTGAATGCTCTTAGATTGGTTGGAGATGATCAAATGATGATGGTGAGGGTGGTGGTGACTCACGGCCGAGCAAGAGGAAGAGGGAGAGAGTTTTGTGTGTTGTTGATGTGTGAATGATGAAGTGAATGGTGATCTAGTGGTTAAATAGATAATCTTCCAACACTTCTTTGCCCATTAGTCCTAATGTTCCTTTAGTACATGGCAAATCCAATAAACAAATGAAGAAAATCAATGTGGGAATCCCACTTCTAGAACCGGTTTGGGGGGGGGGGGTTGGTTTAGTTGGGTGGTGAAGGATGGTTAGGGAAAATAGTTAGACTCCAAGTGTTTAGTTAGTGATTTATGTGTTTTAAGTAATATATAGTGTGTTAGGGTGTTCGGGGACCATAACTAGCTTAGTAAAAGTGAAACAATGTATTTGACAATATTTTTGAGTTCCGAGTAATGTCCGGTTGTTCGGTTTGATACTGTTCCGTTAAAGTGCTTAATTATTCCATAAAGTGTCTTTTATATAGCTTTTTGTGTCACAATTAATTCCCGGCACTTAGGAAAGTATACAGGACTATTCTGCCATTTTTTGGCACATTACTAGCATATTAAATGCTGAATTTTGTTAGTAGATGCAGAATGCTGCATTTAGAGTGGGTTTTAGGCACTTTCTGGCACTTTAAATATCACCTAGTGACGCAGTTTTATGATTCTCACTTCCCTACACACTACCCTAGTGTGATACCTTATTCCTGGCTCATACTGGGCCTCAATATAGTGTCTGTCTATGTGCTGGCATTGTCAGCATGTGTCTGGGTTATCCGCTCACTGTGCTAACTGTGCTTTGTGCATCAAATTTGTCACTAGAGTCTGTGTGTAAATAATGGAGTGACAATATGAATGTGATGCATATGTATGTATGATGCAGAAATCATAGAGCAGTTAAATCAGCAGTTGTAATCAAGCACAGTCATTAAGTACCAATTTAATATAAATTAATTGTACGAATACCTGTAATTGTGAGGGTTGTCACATTCTCCCCCTGTTAGAGAAATTTTGTCCCGAAATTTTAGTTCTGCTACTAGATGTAGGGGTCTTGGGGAATAAATGTGGGTACTTCTCTTTCATGCGGTCCTCACGTTCCCACGTGAATTCTGGCCCATGTCGTGCATTCCATCGAACCTTGACGAGTTTGACACTGCTCCGGCGTGTCTTGTTAACTTTCCAATCGGTAACCTCAACGGGTTCTTCAGCAAAATGGAGTGTGTCGTCAATGTGAACTTCGTCGGCAGGAATGACAAATGTCTCTTGAGTTGGACTCTTTTTCAGGTTTGATACATGGAATGTATCATGAACGCCATTAAGTTCAGCAGGTAAGTCCAATTTGTAAGCTACAAGCCCAATCCTTTGCAGGATTCTGAATGGACCAATGTATCGCGGATTCAACTTCCCACACTTCCCAAAGCGTGCCACACCCTTCCAGGGTGAAACTTTTAACAAAACCATATCCCCAACCTCAAATTCTAGAGGTTTCCTTCTCAGGTCCGCATAAATCTTTTGTCGATCACGAGACGCTTTGATGCGCTCTCGGATCTGTGCAATCTTGTATGTCGTTTCCTGAACCAATTCCGGGCCAACAAGCTGTCTATCACCCGCATCAGCCCAGCATAAGGGTGATCGACACTTACGCCCATAGAGAGCTTCGAACGGTGCGGCTTGAATGCTTGCATGATAACTGTTGTTGTATGAAAATTCTACCAATGGTAGGTGACTGTCCAAACTTCCACCTAAATCCATTTCGCAAGCTCGCAACATGTCTTCCAACGTCTGAATCGTTCGTTCACTCTATCCGTCTGTCTGCGGGTGAAAGGCAGTACTCAGGTTCAACTAAGAACCAAAAGCTTCTTGAAAGGATTGCCAAATCCTTGACATGAAGCGTCCATCTCTATCAGAGATAATTGAGAGAGGCACTCCATGACGTGCAACAATCTCTCTCATGTATATTTCCGCAAGTTTACTCGTGTTGTCTTTCTCCTTGATTAGTAAAAAGTGCGCAGACTTCGTTAAACAGTCTACAATTACCCAAATTGTATCATGGCCCTTGGGCATCTTTGGCAATTTCGTTATGAAGTCCATTGAAATATGTTCCCATTTCCATTTGGGTATTTCAGGTTGCTGCAGAAGACCTGAAGGCTTCTGGTACTCGGCCTTCACTTTGGCGCAAGTTAAACATTTACCAACGTATATCGCAACATCGCCTTTCATTCTTGGCCACCAATAGAAATCCTTAAGATCTTGGTACATCTTATCCGCTCCTGGATGAATCGAGTATCGTGACTTGTTAGCCTCATCAAAAATAACATCCCGCAACCCACCAAACAAAGGAACCCAGATTCGTTTCATGAAGCACAAAGTTCCTTCCCCGTTTGGTATCAACTGCTTCTCCATCCCACGGAGATACTCATTCTCAATATTCCTTTCTTTAAGCGCTTCTCTCTGCGCGGCACGAATGCGCAATGAGAGGTCCGTTTGAACGATCATTTCCAAAGCCCTAACCCTTATGGGCTTGATCCTTTCCTTTCGACTTAGAGCATCAGCGACCACATTCGCCTTTCCTGGGAGATACTTGATTTCACAATCATAATCATTCAGCTGTTCTACCCAGCGTCTTTGCCTCATGTTAAGCTCTTTTTGATCAAAAAGGTGTTGTAGGCTCTTGTGATCCGTGTAAATAGTGCACCGCGTGCCATATAAGTAATGTCACCAGATTTTCAAAGCAAACACCACCGCGCCCAATTCCAAATCATGCGTGGTGTAGTTGTTCTCATGGACCTTCAACTGGCGAGAAGCATATGCTATAACTTTCTGTCGCAGCATTAGCACGCAGCCTAAACCCTGACGCGAGGCATCACAATATACGACGAAGTCATCTGTGCCTTCGGGTAGGGATAAAATTGGCGCGTCACAAAGCTTGTTTTTCAAAAATTGAAATGCTTCTTCCTGTTTGTCTCCCCAATCAAACTTCCTGTCCTTTTGGGTAAGGGAGGTCAAAGGTTGAGCGATTTTCGAGAAACCCTCAATGAACCTTCGATAATAACCAGCCAAACCTAAGAACTGTCGAATCTCGGTTGGCGTCTTTGGAGTCTCCCAGTTCTTGATTGCTTCGATCTTTGTGGGATCCACATGAATTCCATCTCCATTAACCACATGACCCAGAAACTGGACTTCACTTAACCAGAACTCGCAATTCGAGAATTTTGCGTACAACTTCTCCTTTTTAAGTAGCTCTAAAATGGTTCTTAAATGTTGCTCATGCTCTTCTTTCGTCTTTGAGTAGATCAGAATGTCATCAATGAATACAATCACAAACTTATCGAGGTACGGCTTACAAACTCTGTTCATCAAATCCATGAATACAGTTGGCGCGTTTGTCAGACCAAACGACATAACCAGGAACTCGTAATGTCCATAACGAGTCCTAAAAGCAGTCTTGGGAATACTTTCCTCTTGTATTCTCAACTGGTGATAAGCTGATCGAAGATCGATCTTTGAGTAGAAACTTGAACCTTGCAACTGATCGAATAGGTCATCAATCTTTGGCAAAGGATATCTGTTCTTAATTGTCAGCTTGTTCAGCTCCCGGTAGTCAATACACATGCGGAAACTACCATCCTTCTTCTTTACAAACAAAACTGGGGCTCCCCAATGCGAGAAGCTTGGTCTGATAAATCCTTTATCTAACAGCTCTTGGAGTTGCGTTGACAGCTCTTGCATCTCTGAAGGCGTAAGTCGATAGGGTGCCTTAGCTACAGGCGCGGGGCCTGGAACTAAGTCAATGCGAAATTCGACTTGTCTTTGTGGCGGTAATCCTGGCAAGTCTTCTGGAAAGACTTCAGGATACTCCTTCACGACTGGAATATCTTCTAACTTCGGCTCTACGGCTTCTTTATCCACGATGTGTGCCAAGAAGGCAACACATCCCTTCTTCAAACACTTCCGGGCTTTCAAACAGCTAATGATCCTCAATGGCGTATCGCGCTTTTCTCCATGAACCACAATCGTCTCTCCATCTTCCATTGGGATGCGAATGTTCTTCTCGTGACAAACAATCTCGGCATTGTTGCTTGATAACCAATCCATCCCTACTACCACATCGAAGCTTCCCAACTCGACTGGCAGTAGATCTAGTGTAAACTCATGTTCTCCCAGCTCGATTACGCAACCTCTGACAACTTCACTTGTTTCAACTAGCTTTCCATTAGCCAATTCAATTGAGTATGGAATGTCTAACTTACTAGCAGTTAACCCAAGCATATTCTTAAATTATAATGATACAAAGCTATAGTCGGCACCAGTTTCAAATAGAACAGATGCAAAGCGTTGATTTATAGGGAACATACCAGTGACAACATTCGGGTCCTGGCGTGCTTCTCTTGCTTCATTGTTGAATACCCTTCCACGAGCGTGATTGAGTTTTGGGCATTCACACTTGAAGTGCCCGATGTCTCCGCAGTTGAAACATCCCGGTCCTCGACCATTCCCATTACCATTTCCACCTTACGCGTTACCTTGGTTTTGATTCCCACCTCCAGCTTGATTTCCAAAATTTCCCCGATTGCCATTTCCGCCGTTCCCTCCTTGTGGGCGGTTTCCATTTCCATTACTCCCACGGTTGTTGTTACCAAAACCCCTTTGGCCACCACGGCCAGTACCAACCCAACAAGTGTCCTTTAAGTGACCAATCTTTCCATAGGTTTCACACTTTCTAACACTGCACCGGCCAGTATGATGATACTGGCAAAATTCACATTTGGGTAGGGTGCCCATGTATCCTTTCCCTTTTTGTTCACTGCCAGTCTTTCCTTCAGCTGGTGGGTTTGTATCTCTTCTCTTGCTAGCACTGCCGGTACTTTTCTTAAAGTTCGAGAACTTTCTCTTGTTTTCCCCCGACGATTCAACATGTGTTTCTTTCTTCTTTGGTTCAGAAACTGAAAACTTGTTCAACCGAATGGCTTCTTCTGTCAGAGATATACTCAGATCGATGGCTTCAGTAATGGTTGTCGGTTTTGATGATGTAACCATGCTCATAATCTGAGGTGCTAATCCCCAGATGAAACGCTCCACGCGTTTGAATTCGGGCGTGACCATGTACGGCACCACATGGGATAGATCATGGAACCTCTGAACATACTTAGCGATTTTTGGGCCTTCCATCTTTAGGTTCCAGAATTCCATTTCCAGTTTTTGTATCTCAGCCCGTGAACAGTATTTCTTCCTCATGAGATCTTTCAGCTCAGCCCACGTCAGTTCATATGTTGCTGCCTCTCCCAATGTTTGCACTTGCAGATTCAACCATGATAGGGCACCATCAAGAAAAAGCCCTGAAATGTATGTAACTTGCTGCTCGGGAGCACACTTGCTCATCCTTAGAATTGAATCCGTCTTTTCTACCCATCTAACGAATGCAACAGCGCCTCCACTGCCGTCAAAGTTAAGCGGCTTACAATCTAGAAATTGTTTGTATGTGCAGCCTGTCCAAGCTAGGTTATTCACAGGAAAAATTAGCAATTGCATCTGGAATGTCCAAATGTAAGGTAATGTGTCTCAGTGACGAAAACATTACCATGTGGTGGGTTGTTGTTGTTGTTGTTTGAGGTGTTCCTACTTGTTTCGGCACGCGAGGCCTCATAATCAGCTATCGCTTTTGAAATTTGTTCCTGTAACTCCGCCTCTGTGGTAGGCAAATGTACAGCTCTTCGTGGAGGCATCTTCTAGAAGGAGATCATATTGGTCAGGTCATAGTAAGTATAGTATGTAAGTAATATGCGTACGTAACACATCCATCAACGCAATGACACATAACATCCCATGTCAAAATCATCAACAATGCATGTAATGAGAATACTGCGATTGAGCTATTATATAATCAAGACCACAATACAATGTTTACAAGTTTTCCAAATGTATCATACATCCCAAAAGAGACTAGGGGCACATCACCCCTGTCTGAACTATCTAGTCATATACAACAACCAAAAATCAAATATAAAAAGTCATGATGTCAAAATGCGGTCTTCAAAGTGCTGTATAGTCTGGCTCAATCGCTGTCTTCTCATCCAAAAGTAACACTACCTGTAACAGACCAAAAATATCCTCATGCTGATGGGGGAGGAGGAGGAGGAGGAAAAGAGAAAAGCAAACGGCGCATATGCACCCAATCCTCCTCAAGTTCCTGGATGATGAGCAACAGGTAAGCTATCTGCTGCTCAGGGGTGAGGAAACGAATATCAGAATCAGGGGGTAGTGAAAGAAGAGCTGGTGGAGTAGCAAAAGGAGACTGATAGTGACAAGGAGGACGCGGAGTCCTCTCCAGCTCCAAAACGCGTCTACTCAATGCGTCCTGTTGTAGCTGTAGGGAGCTAAGTATGTCATCTGTGGTGTATCCGACATGAAAAGGGTGATACGGGTCTGATAAGGGCATGAAATTGGGTGATGACCACAAGAATGGCTCACCCATAGGTGCTGAAGCAGGAAAAGTAGTGTGTAGGGCAGGTGTAAAAGAGGGCATAAAAGGAACAGCTGCTGTCGTGGGTGGCACGTGATCGTGGTGCTGTGTGGAAGGTCCTTCCCCTAGAGGGGAGGAGGGATCTCATGTAGAAAGGTGATGGGTAAGTCCGTACGATGGACATCAGATACGTGCAGACGATACAGTGGATCATCAAGCGGTGCAAAAACGGGTGCAACAGTGGGTGTGAATGGTACAACAAAAGATGGATAATCGTCGTCCTCTATCCACCCGTTACGGGTTTCAGCGTATCTGGGATCGACATGTGTGGCAAAAGGTGCACGGTCAACAAATACCAGCACAGGATCGGGCTGTGGTGCATCAACAATAGGGACATCAGAAACCGATGGTACGACGACTGGTGCGCCAACAATAGGTGGTGCCAAGGCTGGTATATCAATGTGATCAGGCTCTGGTAAAGGATCCGGAAAAAGTGCAACAGCTGGAGCATCAATAGGGTCATGGGCAATGACAGGCTCTAGAGCTAACTCGAGTGCTGGATCAGCTGGAGCTGGGTCAGCAGGCACAAACTCGACCTCAAGATCTGGGTTGACAGCTTGGGGAAAGATGGGTGCAACAGACATCGCCATGTCTGAGTCAGAGTCAGATGAGTAGTGCTGCACGCCCTGGGCGTGAAGTGAAGCGGACGCTACAGACTCGAACGAGTAAGGACCGAACGGATCGGATAAGGCCTCTGCGACAGGGGCCTCAATAGGTGGCAAAGCAGTGACATCAGCGGCAGGAACCTCAACAATGGGAACTACAGGGTCGTCAACGGGAACATCAGCATGGACCTCAACCATGGGAACAACATGATCATCAACGGGAACATCAGCAGGAGGGACATCGTCATCCATAAGGGCCACACCATCCTGGTCACCCTCTGGGGGACCCTCAATGAATAAGTCGATGTCTTCATCAGCGAACTCGTCATGTGGCAGATCCTCGATAGGAACTGCGGCGAGTGGAAGAGGAGCAGGGATCTGAATGAGGGGTAGATCCCCGTCGAATGGACCATCAGCTAGAGGAATATCATCCCCAAAATCTGGAAGAGCAAATGGCTGAAAATCATCCTCATCCGTGCTCGTAGTATCTGACGTGTAAACGTCGCTCTCATATAGAACCTCGTCGTCTGAGACTATCGCCATAGGATCCAGTGTGCCTGATACTCCGGTATCCGAAGAAGATGGCATGGTGTCTGTAACACAACCACACATATGCACATATATCAACATGTAATCAAATAAGCATGTAAGTCACAATCAATGTACGCAAGTAATCATCCTAGTCTTCCCCTGACTATCCCACCCAGTCTCTTAGACTAAATTCCCTAGTCTCTCAGACTAACTCCCTGGCCTCTAAGACCAACTCCCTGGTCTCTAAGACCAACTCCCTGGTCTCTAAGACCAACCTTCCCAGTCTCTAAGGCTAAATCCCTGGTCTCTAAGACCAACCTCCCAGTCTCTAAGACTAAATCCCTGGTCTCTAAGACCAACCTCCCAGTCTCTAAGACTAAATCCCTGGTCTCTAAGACTAAATCCCTGGTCTCTAAGACCAACCTCCCAGTCTCTAAGACTAAATTTCCCCAGCCTCTAAGGCTGATCCTCCCTCAGTCTCTAAGACTGAACTCCCTCAGTCTCTAAGACTGAATTATAAATTTTGAAATGTGTATTTGTGCCTTTTTGTTTGTAAAATGTTTGTGCCCCGGATCTGGACTTTTAGTGTATGCAATGTAGAAATGTTTGAAAACATTTTCATGAGAGCCCTAGTGATCATAGTCTAGACTCGAGAATGAATCCTAGATCTCTATGATCGAGGCTCTGATACCAAGCTGTCACACCCTGGCTTTTGCGGAAGCGTGGATTATTTTGGTGTGACTTCTTAATACCATAGCAGCAATCATAACAATGCTATATGAAAATAAAACAAATGATGTTCATCCATTCATTAAGTTTAATAATACCACAACGTCATAGTTTGAAAATGTCGACACTTAAGATATATTACAAACCATACTTGTTTAAAACGTGTTCATTAGACACAACAAAAGACTTCAAATAAAACGTGGTTTAAAGACATGTAACCAATCTAGGTAAGGATTACACCTCCTAAACCAACTACTCTGGATGACATCCTTATTCGACGCAACTTGACATGTGCAGACACTTGCCAGATCCCTTAGTTTCCTGAAATACATGTAGTTTGAAAAATCAACAAAAGTTGAGCGAGTTCATGTGTAAGTGAGTATGTATAAGCCTTTGTAAACAATGTATGTATGAAAGTCCCTGGTATGTAGCAATAAGGAAAAAGAGATTACCAATGGGTTACAAAGCCACTGGTATGTGTGAAATGGTCCGGGAAAACTCAAACCTAGCGGAGTTGCACCGGGCTTCCGGCTGTAAGACACAGTCACCTCTATGGGCCGCCCTGGCCTCATGGGTGTGGGCTCGCTACACCCAAATAGATCTATCACTCATGTCCCTCGGTCCTACTACGATGATTAATGGCTTTAAGTGTCGCGCCCACCACTCACATGATCTAAGTAATATGCCCTCCTTAAGCTAACCATACCAAGTATAAAAATGTCCGTAATAATTGTAACATGTATTTCACCCCCGAAGTTATAAAACTGAAAAAAGTTAAGAGAAAAGGGGGACATGAACTCACTGTATTGCGTCTCCTGTATAGCAACGTCAACTCAAACCTGATCAGCTACCCGACGACCTACAATGTACTAATGTCTATTAGACGAAAGGGCCGTGCTTTTGCTTAGGGTTTAATGATTTTGAGTTGTGTTTCTTGTGTCTCCGAATATTATTCAAAGTTATAATTATTTGTTAAAATAATAATTATTTTAACCTTGAATTATATTTAGTTCTGGAATAATTGTTAAACAATATTTCGTGTTCATACTTCTCAAGTATTTTATGTGCGTAATTCCTTCCCAAGGATGGGGGTATTTTATACATGTATATCCGTAGTCGCGAAAATTATATTTTAAGTCCCACTTAGGAAAATATATTTACTCATTTGTCCAAAATAACTTATTTCCAAAATATATGTATTTTTCCCAAAAATAATATATTTTACTTCTTTAGTTTCGAAAATAATATTTTACCAAAAATATATGTGTAAGGGTATTTTGCGGAATATTTTGTAAATTATGTCTTAACGTTCGGTTTCTTGATACCGAGTGTGTAACTTAAATATTTATTCCATGTGATTTTTGGTATTATTTTGGAGTTGTAATTTCCATGGTATTCGTAAGTTATATTATTTTACCCGAAAATAATATAACTAGTTCACAAAATAAGCAAGAATTCACACAAGGGTTTTAATGTAAAATATATATTCAAAATATATATTTATCCATTTTATTTGTAAAAATCAGCCTCCGATACTTTGTATTTTTGTGACAAAACCCTTGGCGAAGTTTACATTCGGAACACAAGTTGTAAAATATACTCGTAACATTTGTTAGAAAAATATTTTCTAAGTGTTGGAATTTTAGAAAATTTCGCCAGAGTTTCATTTGTAAATGGAGATGTCCATGCTTATTAGCATATCATTTTATTTCAAAAATTCATTTAATCAATCCAACAACAAGTCATTAAACAACATTACACTAGTCAAGTGCAAAAACAACGCACTTTACATATCAACATGAACTTGGTTTTTCATAAAGACACGTAGTAACTTTGTAGAGGTTTAGTTACCCTCCAAAGTGTGTTTACTTTAGTAAAATCTTACTCTCGGGGTTTTTAGATGTTCACAACTTGTGAACTTGTTTTACAAAAAAAATATCTATTTTCAATATTTCCACGCTTCACTAGCATCCATATACTTAGTTTATTTCAAAGATGGTGTTAGTATATGTAAGAATCATACTTTTCCAAAAACCGCCTTTTAAACTTAGTTTTCTAAAATAACTCATACACATGCCTTGAGTTTACAAGTTTACTAGTCCACTAGGTTTATTATTTTCTAAGAAAATCACTTTTATTCCCAAGTTCATGCTTTAACAAGAAGATGATTATTTTATGTGCACATAATCGTCTCTAACTTGTTAAGTCATGTTTTTAATCATAACTTAACAAGCTTCATATGATGATCAAACATCATATTGCTAGTAATCATCACAATATCAACAACATAACTAAAACAACTTCATTTTATCAAGTTTCCTTCTTATTTCATCATCAATTTAGTTTATGTTCATGTCTTCTTCATATGATTCATAAATGTTCTTAATGTTTTTGATCATGATACATTATTAACCACCTAAACAAGATGAAAAATAAAAGGATCTAAGTTCTTACCACTAGCTCAAGGCTAGGGAAGTTCAAGTGAAGAAATTGAGTGGATAAAAGAAGATAAGAGAGGTCCTTCCACTTCCGAGAACACCGAGCTTCGTTGTTTGCACTTTAACACCTTTGAATGCTCTTAGATTGGTTGGAGATGATCAAATGATGATGGTGAGGGTGGTGGTGGCTCACGGCCGAGCAAGAGGAAGCGGGAGAGAGTTTTGTGTGTTGTTGATGTGTGAATGATGAAGTGAATGGTGATCTAGTGGTTAAATAGATAATCTTCCAACACTTCTTTGCCCATTAGTCCTAATGTTCCTTTAGTACATGGCAAGTCCAATAAACAAATGAAGAAAATCAAAGTGGGGATCCCACTTCTAGAACCGGTTTGGGGGGGGGGGGGGGGTTGGTTTAGTTGGGTGGTGATGGATGGTTAGGGAAAATAGTTAGATTCCAAGTGTTTAGTTAGTGATTTATGTGTGTTAAGTAATATATAGTGTGTTAGGGTGTTCGGGGACCATAACTAGCTTAGTAAAAGTGAAACAATGTATTTGACAATATTTTTGTGTTCCGGGTAATGTCCGGTTGTTCGGTTTGATACTGTTCCGTTAAAGTGCTTAATTATTCCATAAAGTGTCTTTTATATAGTTTTTTGTGTCACAATTAATTCCCGGAACTTAGGAAAGTATACAGGACCATTCTGCCATATTTTTGGCACATTACTAGCATATTAAATGCTGAATTTTGTTAGTAGATGCAGAATTCTGCATTTAGATTGGGTTTTAGGCACTTTTCGGCACTTTAACTATCACATAGTGACGCAGTTTTATGATTCTCACTTCCCTACACACTATCCTAGTGTGATACCTTATTCCTGGCTCATACTGGGCCTCAATATAGTGTCTGTCTATGTGCTGGCATTGTCAGCATATGTCTGGGTTATCCGCTCACTGTGCTAACCGTGCTTTGTGCATCAAATTTGTCACTAGAGTCTGTGTGTAAATAATGGAGTGACAGTATGAATGTGATGCATATGTATGTATGATGCAGAAATCATAGAGCAGTTAAATCAGTAGTTGTAATCAAGCACAGTCATTAAGTACCAATTTAATATAAATTAATTGTACAGATACCTGTAATTGTGAGGGTTGTCACACATATAGTTGTAGTAAATAGTTGAAAAAAATATATAAAAACATTGAAGGTGTTTGTGTGTTTTGGTTTACAGAAACACAAAATGATAGGTTGATACAACCATAACACAATTAACAATACGATGCTATTAATTTAAACCCTAACCTCATGATAAACCAATACAATCAGAACAACATATTAGGATTTGATTAAAATTCTACCAGATCAAAATGAAAAGCGTGAACAAAATAAAAATAACAATAAAAATTCTAACAATCGCAACCTAAAATCACAAAAAAAAAAAAGAACTGAAATTGGCAAATACAATAAAATAAAAAATACTAACCTGAAATTTAAGCCGATAATCACAATTGAGAGAAGCCATATTCAGTAGATAACACCTATCACATATATAGCTCCATCAGCGCGAATTGAAAGCAAAATAAGTGGGGTTTGAATTTAAAATATGAAATCTATCCATAACCCAAAAGCATGAAAAATAGGAACACGTTAATCGGAAATGATCAAGCGCGTGAGATTCAATTTCACTATTATATAAGATTGCAAACTCTTCGATTAAAAAGGCCGTTCAAAAAAAAAAAAAGCTTGTGAAACGAAAGTGAATAACTGAAAGTGAATAGATGAATAATAGGAAAAGTCAAAAGTCATACATGTATTTACGGAATATAAATGTAGTTACAATTAAAGAATCAATAGATTACTTAAATAATAAATGTGAATAATCCATAAATCGCTCCCTCCAAATTTCTGGATTGTCATGGGTGCCACCTGGCAACCCAAGCTCTTTATTTATTAGAATAAGATATATATATATATATATATATATTTCAAACAGAATAGAATTGTAATGAAATTAAAATATTTATATATTATTATTCTATGAAAGCCAATTAATAGTAATTAAAGTATATAGTTCTTGTAATACTTTTATGGTTTTCATTTAATAATAATAATAATAACTATTATTATTATTATGATTTATTATTATAACTATACTTTATTTTTCATCATAAATTTATACTGAAATTTTAATAATATTAATTTAATATGTTTCAGTAGTTTGTATGAAATAACTAATATCTCTTTTGAGATACTAGTAATAATATTGAGCAGAATAAAATAATATAGAATATCTATAGATTTAATTTTATATATCAAAATTTAGAAAATCTAATTAGAATTATGTAAATTTGTAGTAATATATTAGTATATATAACAATTTGAAGGAGTACAATAAAGTTTCTACTCAATTATTTAATAATATTTGAAAAAATTTACGCATGGAATATATATGCTAATGTTTTCCCATGATCTAGCATGTTACTGTTAAGCATACGTTTTAATCAAGATGGAGTTATAACAATATTGAAATAAATAATCATTAACACTATTTTTAATATGTTTACTTTTGAATTTTAACATGTTTTAAATTTTAAATCATAATATACGAAAAAAAAAATTTGTATAGTAATATATGTTTACAATATATTTTTATATTACTAAAATATATTTTTACATTTCATATTCATTGACCGAGTGGTGGTATAAAATATTAAATGTTTACCCCTGTGTAATCTATGGAATGAATATAGGGCTATGTTTTATAATATATAAACTTACGTTAATATAAAGTACATAAGTGATCAAAAGACGCTATGGTGTTTCAAAAAGATGTTGTTACCCTTTCTAAACCACATCTTGTGTCTGTTTTAAAAATCAAGATCGAATAGATGCGTAATTAGAACCGCGTCTCTTGATATAATGGTAATAAATAAAACTAATAATAAAGTATTCTAACATTTTTTCGATATAATTACTATTTATATTTAATTAATCCTATAATACTTTGTTTTATAATACTATTACATTAACCCCTGTCCCACATATAATTATTATGTATTAAGTTAGCCAATGACCACATTAATTGTTTTTAATATATTTTCCTATAATTATGTAAATACATATAATTACATATTTATTAAACGAAATTAATATATTACACTTAAACATTTGATCATTCAGTTTGATGTTAAAATGAATTTAGTATTTGCAATTATATAAAAATATAATAAATGGTTACTTTTATTTACATGTATATAAACCTATTATAATAAACTTATGTATGGTTTTATGAAACATTAAATTCAATACTATTAATTGACATAGGGTTTAACTGATTTAAAATACAATAAAGATATATCATAACTTAGTCATTTAGGATATATATATATATATATATATTAACATTTTAAATAAAGTTATATAAGATCACATGTATATAAAAACATGTACATAAAGATACACTCACATATATCTATTTTAAATAAATTAAACTTAAGTATTATACCTAAACATCTAAATAGTAGATAACCGTTTAATGGTACCATATATATTTTGATTATATATATAATAATAAAATTATATTTCATTAAATTACATTAGTTGATTTTTTTTTCGAATTGAGCTATTTATTTGTTTACTTGAATGGTTTATTTGTTTATTAATTTGTTTCATTATGAATTATTTTAATGTCATAATAATATTAAAATAAAAATAAATGAAACAACAGATATGGTATAGTTTTGCTTCATTTCTCGTGACAACAAAACATTTGTGAAAAGTCATAAACACCATGCTAGAAGTACCGTTCATATTTAAGGATCTAGCATTTTTTTTAGGTACATTCACTTATTTATGAAGGGATGTAACTCAAGGTGGTACCCTAAGTTACTAATTATATAAGAGTGTAGTATAATACATCTGCCTAGGTAGCCTTTGGGTACATCTAATCATATTGGTTATTCATACTGTGAACTCAAAATTTGTTAAAATACATAAAAATCATAATATAAATATTAAAATTTATCTATATAGAATAACACATAAATTATCACATTAATTTCCTAACATAAGGTTTAAGTTTTAGGTATTAAAAGAACACCTAGATGGCTTAAACCAGTGGCTCTGATACCACCTTCTGTCACAGCCCCCTGACCCCACCCTGGGAGCGGGAGCCGCGAACCAGTCAGATGGTATCGGTGTTTATTAATTTGGCAGCGAAAATTTTCATCAGGACCGTAGTTAGGAAATATTTTTATCAGAGTTAAACACCAAACATTTTATAATAATAAATCATTGGGAGAAAACCCAAGTTCATTTGACAGTACATTTGTAGGTAACTTTTGTTTTTGAAAACAAAAATCATTTTTATTTAGGTAACTTTTATAGCCACTTTTCTAAGCCTCCAGTGCTCTCCAGCTGGCTTCTATTAGCTTCGTACTAAGTTACATGAAACGCGTTTTAAAAAGTTTTATCAGCAAGAAGTACTTGCGAGTGAATCCCAGTTTAATCAAAACAGGTTTTATCATTTTACAGTATTGAGAGCGATTATAATGTTTATATCTACACAATTACTCATTCAGTACTGTCAATCCTGACTGGTGGGTCATATTACTCATTGGCTATCTCGTTGTCCAATGGTACGTGTTCCACATTTTGTATACAGAACCCTAGCATACCGGCAGTAATTGAAGAATTACAAAAACTCAATCACTGCTATTTATAATTTAAAATAATTAGTGTTTTGTAAAAATAGTTTACAAAAAGGTTTACAAAAAGAATATTACTCACATTGCTATTTTAGATAATTCCTGGTGACTTCCTGGTTATAATCTATTAAATAAACAATGCAAACGCGTTAGTAAGATAACCCAATTTACATTAGCTATACCCTTCCCGATACAGAATTCAAACGACTGAGTCAGGCAGAGCCTTGACATGCGTTACGAAGCACTAGATCAATCGGGCAGTGTAACTAATATGTAACTGGGGGTTATAATACTTACAACGAGGCAGAGATTCGCTTATTAGGGGGTATTAGGCTATAACTTTAGCCTACAGAGTGTTTGAGAGAGAATTAGAAATTCTGAACAATTGAAATGGCCGATCCTGACCCCTTTTATAGCTGGTCGAAGGGCGGCTCGCGCCCCGCGACAGCTTCTTCTTCATCTTTCATGGCTCGCGAGGGCCATATAGGCGGCAATAGGGTTGCTGAGTCAACGTATAGGGTTGACACGTGTAGGGACACGTGGCTAAAGCAGTGCCCGGCAAGTAACACTCCGTCGCGCCCCGCGACAGACTTGAGAGTCTTGGTCGCGGCCCGCGAGCGACCCATTTTTCTTGTTTTATTTGACTTTTATTAATATAAAAGGTATACGGGCTCGTTTATTGCATACAGGGTATATCTAGGAGCGTTTAGGGTGTTTTATGAGACATATGTGCCTCTGCGACCATCAAACAAATACCAAATTAATAAAATATTGTGTTTCATACTTGGGATTTATATAAATATGGGTATCATTTGCACATATCAATTCTCATTCGATTTCGAGCTCTAAATCGCTTTCTGGAAAGTTATACGCGAACTGATGCATAAACGTAATCAGTTTAACATGAAAAACACTCTAGAACAGTGACATGGGCTTAACATACCTTAAATAACCTTTACATAACTTAGAAATAAGTTTTGGAGGGTTTGGTGTGTCGAAATCAAGTTTATTCGATCGAAGGGACTATTTGCGTCAAACTGCAAAAGTCTGCTGATTCGTATGGTATCGAACATTCTGGAACTTGACCGTAAGTTAACCATACCATAAATATCCTTTACATAGCTTAGAAATAGGCTTTGAGGGGTTCGGTGTGCAAAAATAAACTTTTTGGTCAAACATGGACTAAAAGCGTAAAAAAGTGCACAAGTTTGCATTTACGCACATATCTTACGTTCTGAATATATCCGGACATCCAAAAATTTTTGTAATCATTAAAGTATTTTATTTTAGTGATTGGCATGATAAAATTCCATTCGTCGCGTAATTTGGATCGTTTTTCGCATCCGTTCGTGTTTCGTCGTAATTAACCGAACAACGCAACCGTACGACCAAACGAACCAACATCCGAGATGTTTTTGAGCATGTTTCATGTTTCCTATACTTTAACTTCATTATAGAGCCTTGAAATGAGGTTAACGGGGCTTAAACATGTCAAAAATGCATCGAAAACCAAGTTTTACACATTCAGGGACCATTTCTGTCAATCTGCCAAAGTTGGCTCTGGCGGGGCGCGTAAGAGGAAGCCTCCTCTTACGCGGGGCATGACAGCTGCCCAGATCAGAAACTTGTTTTTCTGTTTTAGCAGCTGGTTTCTGGTTTTGGACATGGTTTTCTTCATTCTATGGGCTTGTTTTGGACACCCATAGTATTCCAAATCAGTGGGTACACATGGAGGGCCAAGATTGACGCTCATTTATCGAGGAACGATCCTAACGGCTCTTGAATTCCTATAAATACCCACCTTGTTTCATTTGGTTCTTCACATTTGTTCTCATTTCTGCTCTAAGTTGAAGCTCTCAAGCTTCATACCTGAGCAATTTGAGTTCAAATCTTCAAGCTTGGACCTTTTGTAAGTATTCTTTCATCTTTTATGCGTTTTTAAGCACAAAGTCAAACAGTGTTTGACTTTCTTCTTTGCCCAGTCTTTGGTCAACATGAAGTTCGGTTAAACTTCGCAACGTGAGCGTAATCACGATGGTCATAGTCCTTTGTGACTATACCTACTGATTACCACGTTGATTAGGCGTAGTGACGAGTCATAGTTTCGGTCAAAATACGCGTTTATGCGTATTTTGCAACCAAACTATTCTTGGGTATCAAAACCCTTTGTTTTGATATCAAACTTGTTTTCTAACTTCGTTAAACATCTTTTAACATGTTTAGCTCGTCACTTTTAGTTTAGTGCTTATATAGGGTCGTAAGATAAGCGGTCTAAACAACCGCATAGACTTTCGAACCTGACCCGTTTGGTCGATCATTAGGATCTGACCAAACACATTTTGTGACCATAGTTGTATAGGGAATAACCTTCCGAGGTTATACCTTATGGTCACTTCGTTTAAGTAGTTGTATGATAGGTAATTTATATGTCTTAGGAAAATGACCAAAATGCCCTTTTTACGTATAAATTCATTTTAAGCATATGTAACCTAAATTTTTTACATCTAAACTGATTAGGTAACATTATTAGACATGTTAAGGCATATAATACTTGTCATAGGACTAGTTAGGCGGTCCGAACGCGTTTTACGCGAACGACGCGTTAAAGTAGCATAAGCTACCTAAACGGGTCGTAATGGGTCGTAAGCACTTAGGTTTGGTTTTGATTTAGTATGTAGGCTTTGTTAAACCATATCATATGAGTTCCAATACTCATTTGGTTTACGAAACCTCATCCTATCCGATCTTCTGATTTAGGTCCGATTTATTTACATAGTTACCTATATTAGGTGTCGTTTGATTTCCGTCATCCCTCTAGCTTTGCTTGGTTGTTATTCAAGACTTCTAAGCATTCTCAGGTGAGTACATAGTCCCCTCTTTTACTATTTTCAAACATTTTGGGGTGAAACACATGTGCCTACTTGTTACTTTCGTGCTTTTCGTGCTTTCATGATATATACTTGCTATGTTCATTAGTACACATATAGTACATGATTTCATTATGTTTTGCTATGTATGCTCACTTAGCATGCTAGCACATTGATTTTTATAATTACTTTTGTTGCATATGTTCACTCAGCATATGGACACATTGATTTTCATTGCATTTTTGTTGCATATGTTCACTCAGCACATGGACACATTGTTTTACATTTCTACTTTGTATGTTCATTTAGCATATTTAGTACATTATTTTCATATAACATGCTTACACTTGGTATAACATTTGGTTTGTTTAACGAAACTAATACATTCATTAACACCGATCACGCCGTTCGTTAGTAGGTAGTGGTACCATAGGAATTGACAACTCCCATTCCTGAAATCCTAGGTTTGTTTGGGTGGAAGGAATGACCGAATACGATATTCAGAATTTAGATGAACCTTTAACTTGTTAAGGGTTTGTCACCACAATCGCAAGGCTTGAATGTAGACGTTAGAACATTACCGCGTAGATGTTTGTATCAATAAAGCATTAATTTTTCAAAACATAACTTTTGATTTAAATTATGATTTATCAAATACATTGTTTTGTACATTTCTTTCTTATAGGGTTGAGTAAATGCTTTTATTTAGTAAATGCTTTTATTCACTATACATTACATTTGGTTATACATGAACATTTTTATATTGGTGGTTTGTTTGAGTAAGTGATTTAGATAACGAGGCGTGTGTAATATGATAAAATCATGGTGGATACGCCGATGGTACTTCCTATGATAAGTGCTTTTATGATGTTACATATCGTAGCGTTATTTAAACCATTTCAATTTTGACACATTACATTTTACACAATTAACATATCTTTACAAAACATTGTTTTACAAACAACATATTTTTATACAAACTCATTTTTACTTGGTTATTTACTTATCTATGCATTATTCTTTTATATCATCTGTTTCTTATCGATTTTCGTATGAATTCTAAAAGAAAATATTTTAAGGTTCATGACTACTTTTGTTAAACATTTTCTTTAAACTTACAAGTCATGAATCCTATTTTATTAAAATTTATGTATCTCAGAGACATTTTTATGCTAACGTACCTATTTTCACATGTGTTTTCAGGAGCTGATGCATAGGATTAATCAAGATACACTTAGGTGGACTTGGGCCTTAGTGACAATAAAAGATGCATGACTAGTTAATTATGTTATGTTTCTTTGTTTTTAGGACATTGTAACCTCTTTTAATTCAATAAAACAAAACTTCAATTTCCATGTGTTATGAAACAATGATTCTGTTACGACACTCCCCGACGTTTCCGCCGCGGTTTGTTGTTTTACGCAGTCGGGGTTTGACAGAAGAGTTGGTATCAGAGCTCATGGTTATAGGGAATTAGGTTATTAGTAATGCTTGAACTAGTCTATAACCTTCCTAGGACCCTAACACAAGATTCTTGTGTTTAGATCTTAAAACAATACCGTCACCTATCCTTAGGCGACAACCACAACAAGAACACAAAATTTTGATCCGCTTTGAAAACCAATCATCTGTTCTAGGATTATTTATTATAAGGTTTTGAACCCTCAAGTTTTCAAAATCTCGTCAAAGTTGGGTCTTATAATGTGAACACATGCAATCTGGAAGAGTGGATGCATGTACTCTGAGTTTTCTCTCTAAGGCTAGAGTGTTCGTACAAATCCACATAATCGGACCAGTCACTCTTACCTGGGAACCCTTGGGGTGAGTGTCCACTTATAGGCTAAAGCATGTATTCGCGATATATTAATATGACCCACTTACTTTGATTAGTCACCGTCTCATTTGTTTGCCTTAGGTAACAAACAAATGATCACAATTTTTTTATGTGTTGTCATTCTGTTTTGATTATCCGATAACATCTCGCTTATTTCCTCCCATGTCTTCCATTATCTTCATGATGCCTCTTCATCGCAACAACACTCAAATATCCGAACTAAGTTCTACAATTGCCCAACAAATAGGTGTCGTACTCTAGAGGACCGTTGATTTAGCTATCATCATGACTCACCTCAGGGATGAAGCCATACAAGGGAACCACTCCTTGGTGCTATCAATGCAACCGTCTCATCCAAATCAAATACTCTGTTTCAAATGTACCCACTGTGGACGATGGGGACATTTGGTTAACGTGTGCTGCTTTGCTATCCAAAACAAAGCTGTTGCAAATCCTGCTGCTGCTCAACCTTCTGCAAGGAAACCTTATGCTGGTACTACACCGATATGCAACAAATGTAATGCACATCACCTAGCTTACCTATAGTGTCATCTATATGCATCTTGTGGGCGACTCGGTCACCTGGCAAATGCTTGTCGATTCAACCCAAGCCAAGGTGGTCCAAACCAACCCTAAGTCAACCCTGCTCGTACGATTGACTTAACATACGTAGTACTCAACCACCAAATCCTGCTTCATATGTCGCCTTGGCATATCTACCACCTCAATTTCATGAACATTCTACCTCGTGTATCGACTTAAGCACGTCTAGTACAAGGTTTCGAAGCGTCTCCCGCTATTTAATTCCAAAATCCATATATGATCTTCTTATCTTCACAATTAGAATCCTTGTGTATGATTATCGCTCAAATCGGAGTCCTTAATTGAATTCATTGTATGCTTTAATACGTACATTACGATTCAATAAGGACAAAGTCGAATTCCTATTAAGATCTTCCTATCTTCATAGTTAGATTCTTGAAAATGTTTAAAGTGCCAAATGAAATCCACGGATTGGATTCCTAGTGTGCTTTAAATACTCGTGTTCAAATTAACAAACAAATTAACAAAATGATAACAAATTGAAAACCAAGCTAAACAAATTATGTAATTATGTGTTTTGTTTTATGTATAGTATTTTTGTGTAACCTGATTATTCGTTATCCAAATCCTCGTAGAATCTTCCATATCTGCATATGAGGGATTCATAGTAGGATATCCAAATGTACTCTCTTAAATCCTTAATGGGCTTCTACGTAATAGTTAAGACCCTTGGATTATAAAGTACTATTCCATAATTAGACCCCTTGAGTGGTCTAGTTAAAAAGATTGATTCAAAATTCTGGTTAGGAATGTCATGTGATGAAATAGCTGAAAAGACTCCTTGGTGGTCTATTTAAAGAGATCATTTATTGATTTAATTAAAAGGACCCTATGGTGGTCTAGTCACACTCATCACAGGTTTGTTCATTTGATTTTCTTCCCCTACACATTATAAAATGCACTGTGCGGACTGTGCAAGGATTACGTAATTATGGATGCATACATAATTATGGAATTCAGTGCACAGAAATCACAGCAAGTTTTGTCATGTATCTAAAGTTAACTCCATTCATTCCCATTTCTGACGAAGAACCCATTGAAAAAAATGAATCATCCAATCATTTTCGCTTCTGAAGAATATCCATCAAGGGAAATGAATATACTTTCGATTATTCCTTCATTTCCATTTCTGACGAAGACCCTTTGAGGAAAATGAATCATCCATTCATTTTCGCTTCTGAAGAATATCCATCGAGGGAAATGAATATCCTTTCGATTATTCCTTCATTTCCATTTCTGACAAAGAACCCGTTGAGGAAAATGAATCATCCATTCATTTTCACTTCTGAAGAATATCCATCGAGGGAAATGAATATCCTTTCGATTATTCCTTCATTTCCATTTCTGACGAAGAATGTGACAACTGGCACCAAACTGGTAATTTCCGTACAATTTAATTATTATTAAATATATGCAGTTATGTGCTTAAATGTCAACATTGGTTGATTACATGCTATACTTGTGAATTCATGCACGTTTTATACTACAAATATTGCTTTATGCATTAATGATAGCGTTGCGTCAGAAATACTAGTAAACTCACCGGTAAGACGCATCGTGTCAACAATTCTGCCGAAAGCAGTCAGACAATGGAATTGGGGTCTAGGAGTAGGTCCAAAGTCTAAAATACATTGAAACCCAAGAGTATATACAAGGGTTAACATATAGACTTTCCGGAAGCTAAAATATGCACTGAAAAGCACCCGAAACACACTTTAAATGCTGAATTTCATACATTTCAGCAAAATTCAGCATTATAACAAGTTAGTGACATGTAAAAATATGACTAATTGGTCCATAATACTTTCCTAAGTGTCAGGAATTGAAAGTGTCACAAAACAATACTTAAAGGGCAATAAACGGTGCAATTTAGCACTTTAACGAACCGGTATCTAACCGAACAACCGGACATTACCCGAAACACCAAAATTATACTAAAAGCATTATTTTATTATTTCTAAACTAGTTATGATCACCGAACACCCTAACAAACGATATAACATAACATACACATAAACACTAAACATTACACTTGAAATCTAACTAATATGCATAACCTACCATCAAACTTACACTTTACCCCCCCCCCCCTTCATATTTACGGTCACAATGGGGTGGCCCCCATCAAAATCTTTGCTAGATCATACTAAATTCTCTAAAAATCTTGCCAAGATATTCTAGGATCTTATGAGATCTCAATAGATATTGTGTGATCTTATAAAGATTGGATTTAGATCTTGTCTTGCACTATAAGAGAACATCACCATCAACATCTCACTTCACAACTCACCTTCTCCTCTCCCTCTCTCTCCCCCACGGCCGTGAGCCACCACCCACATCACCATCACTTTCATCTCATTTCCATCCATTCCAAGGTCATTACATGATGCAAGAAGGTGTCTAACGAAGTGTGGAGCTTGTGAATCTTGAAGAACCTTCTTCATTTGCTATTAACCAACCCATTTTCATCTTCAACCTGTTGTGTTCTTCCCTAGCCCTTGTGCTAGTTGTAAGCTTCTTATCACTTGATATTACTTCATATTTTGATGATGAATATTGTTAATCACAAGAACACAAAAGAACATGATCATGATACTTTAACATAAGCTTAAATATATAAGAATACATGTAAATGATGATGATTTGCTTCTTGATGAATGATGATTTGTGTTAGTGATGTTAGACATCATAAGAAACCTACTAGATTGTGATTAAACACATGATCTAGTAAGTTAAAGTGGTGATCTTGTGAAAGACCAAGATCATCAAGTTTTATGTCTTCATGAACTTGAATGATGAAATTGGTTTTCATATGAAAAGGTGATTTAAACAAAATACAAATCTTGTAAATAGATGATTACAAAAATAATTTTCTCAAGAAACCAAGTTTATTTATGAGATTTACAAAGCCATGGTTTATAAGTAAACTAATCATATTTTTAGTATTTAAAAAAGACTAGGTTGTAACAAGAAAAATACAAAAGAAATATTTTTAGAAAAATCATCTTACAAGTTGTAGATGACTAAATCTTTTAATAAAGTAATTTACAAACAAATAACCATGTTTTAAGGGTAACTAAACCTACTAAATAACATGGTAAGTTACTACAAGTTTTTACAAAAACTTCAAGTTCATGATGTAGTGTAATTTACTTGATTTTGACACTCGGTAAGTGTTGAATGAGTTGATGATTGATTGTGATGATTTTAAAAGAAAATAAACACATGTTTTGAAAACATGGGAAACCTCCATTTTTAGGGGAAACCATGTCAAAATTTCTATAAATTTTGACACTTAGAAAAATACAAGTTTTGGTGAAACTTATTCCCTAAAAATTCACCCAAAAGTATTTACCAAGGTTTTCCTAATTTTTATGTAAACTTCAAGTTAAGAAATGATTATTTCTTCAAGATAAAAAT
Source organism: Helianthus tuberosus (assembly GCA_030545235.1). Lineage (NCBI taxonomy): Eukaryota > Viridiplantae > Streptophyta > Magnoliopsida > Asterales > Asteraceae > Helianthus > Helianthus tuberosus. The sequence goes on from CM060420.1 coordinate 62,473,698, forward strand.
TGATATTAAGTATGTATATTTTTGAGAAAAATATATATATTTATTGGTCACCAAATTTTGTGCTAAGTGTATGTAATAGTGTATTAGGACTTGAAAATACACTGAATACTCCCAAAGAGTAGAAATACACAAAAATACACATACAACATGCTTAGACAAATACAAGAACATATATTTATGAAAAATACATAACTCGGGTGAAAAATACAAGATACTTATATTTATTTTTGAGAAAATAATATAAGTAAGATACATAGTTAAAAATATAAGTTATTTTTAACAACAAAGAACAAATACATAAAAGATGGTGACTTGTACTTGTGCGATACAAGTCTAGTGACTAACGTTAACAAAACACGTATAGGTCACGAAGCTATAAAAACCAACCGGTGAAGTTTACGGCGCAAGATATGCAAAGTTGTGAGTTCATGTCCCCCTTTTTTTTAACTGTTTTCAGTTTTTATAACTTCAGGGGTGAAATACATGTTACAAATGTTTCGAACGTTTACAAATGGTATGCGGGATACAAAACTAAGGAATGACACATAGATCATGTGACGAATAGGGTACCATAAGCACCATTAATCAACGTATACATTTAGACCGTGGAACAAAAGGTTAGATCTAATGGGTTTCAGGCAACCCCACTCTTGGCCTACTTCTACCAATGAGTGTTGCTGTGTCTCAGTCAAACTCGACAAAAATGCCTAGGTTTGGTGGCTTCCTATGTCGTGACACATGTTAGTGGCCTTGCAAACCACTAGCGATCTCATATTACTTACATTCACAGTACTCAGTTACAGATACGTTTTACAAGATATATACCATGTTTTCATTCAAATATAAAACATTCTATACAAATACTGCATGAACTCACACCAACATTATGTTGATGATTTTCCAAAAACTCACATGTATTTCAGGTAACTAAAGTGGATGTGCGCGCGGTCATACTCTTGCTCTTGGATGTTATTTATGTTTATCGTTGAATAAAGTTGTAAACTTTTCAGACAATATGCTGTCTTGTGATGTAAAACACTTAAACTATGTTTTCAGTTATGTAATGTTTGGCATTTGGAGTTATTTTTACGAGCATGTTGTATGTTTACCAATCGTATGCAATGAAAGCCTTTCATGATCACACCTCGTGCTTCCACCTTAGAAAGGGGTGTGACAGATTGGTATCAGAGCTGCGATTGTAGTGAACCAGGATTCCTTCTCGAGTCTAGACTACAATCTTTAGGATCCTTTCACGAAAACAATTTTTTCAAAGAGTTTTCATTGCATAAAACTTTCGTCACATCCACTACCTGAAACTGTTTACAAAGAGTCAAGAAAAGACACTACGAGACTTAGGGTGCACTGGAGTAGCACATGTCTTTGACTAGAAATTACTTGCGACTATGTATGATAATTTGATATATACATATACTAGAAATAGAATATCTCAGTTACTCGTGACTTTACCTGAAAGCAATGGCCAATCTGAAGGAATTGATACGAGGGTGAAACGAACTGTGCGGACGGTGCAAGGAGTTACGTCGAACTGTGCGGACGGTGCAAGGAGTTACGTAATTATGGATGCATACATAATTATGGAATTCAGTGCACAGAAACCACAGCAAGTCTTGTCACGTATCATACGGGATTCCTTCAATACAAGAAAAGGTCAAACATGAATACTCTCACTGTGACAACCGATGATTTACGGCTCTTAATTACGTGATTAACAGACGATTAACGCGACTACGACGGACACCGACATTATTTTTTTTACACTTTTTTAACTCTAAAATATTATTTTACTAGGCTACGGTGATTTCGGTTTTAAAAACGTGTCTCGTTGGAATTACGGACCGCTTAAACACGGGGATTGAGCTTGTGGGCCCTGGGCCTAAGCCCAAAACCCACAAGCCTAAACCTGCATATAATATATTAGAATCTTATCAAGATTTACAAAATCTATACAAGATTTATAAAATCTACACAAGATTTACACAATCTATACTAAATCTCTTCAAATCTCTACAATATCTTGCAAGATCCTCACAAGATCTCAACAAGATCTATATAAGATCCATATCCTCTCTACAATGAAAACCACTCAAACAAAACATAGCACCTTCTGCCTTCCCTCCTTCTTGATTTTAACCTACACACACAGAACACATTATCTCTTCACATAACCTCTCAACCCAGCCACACCTTTACCCTCTCAAGACCTCACCGGCAAGCAGATAAAGGCCGACCACCGTCAAGGGTGGTCTGGCGACAGTGGCGCCACCGCTCATGGCAGCGGGGGTGGGGTATCTTGAAGGCGAACAACGATGGACAACCCCCCCTTTTCTCGACTATTAAAACAGACCACCACCACCGTCCGGTGGTGGTGCGGTGGCTACAAAACAGAAGAGAGAGAGATCGAGAGAGAGAGAGAGAGACTGAAAGGAGAGAGAATCGGAGATGGAGAAGCCGCGTTGCCGCTCACGGCGGCAATAGAGGAGGCGACGGTGGTGCTATTCAGTCCGATGGGTTTGTCGGTAAGTCCCTCCTCCTGTTTCTTCTAATTTTTCTGAGAATCAAAGGAGAAATGAAGTTCTGCGAAGAAGATAATGTCCATGTTCGGGTGTTACAGGTCTGACTCGAATTTTAGTTTAACAGGTGGCTCAACGGTCCAGCTTCGGATATGTTTCGGGTTCGGGTTTGAGTGTGATTCGGGTCACAGTTTTGGTTCGGGTCCTCAAGTGAGCTTCGGGACATGTTTGGTTCAGATTCGTGCTCGGGTTACTTTTTGGCTCGTTCGGGTTCAGTCAAACCCAGTCAACACATCGGGTTGACTGGTCAAAGCAAGTCACCAGTCAACAACAGTCAACCTGGACAGATGTGGGTTCGAGTTAACACATCGAGTCTTGTGGTTCGTGGTTCGGTCGACTCGGTCAAATGCCTCGACACGAAAGATTTGGTAAAAATAACGACGCGTTTATAATTTTGATAGTTGTATTTAACGATTGTTTTATTTCGTGAAAACGATCTCGAACCGAATGATTAGAATATAGTTTACGTTTCGATATATTTGACAAATTACATATAGTTTAATTGAATCTTGATTGAATAATGTTGGATTTTGACAAAATAACAACCTGTGTTGTCGGGGGTGTCCAAAAACAGAGGAAACTCTGCCCGTTTTTTGAGAAAATCCGTAATATACAACGCGTTTTATTATAAAATAAACTATCGGATTCGAATACTCTTTTAGAAAAACGAATACGAACATATAATTTCTTTTGACGATACTTTACAACTCACTAAAAACGACGATACGGAAATTATTTCGACAACAAATAAATATAGTTATTATATTTATTTCAAACGTTAAACTCGAATCTTTTTATAAATAAATATAGTATATATATATTTATTTCAAATACCAAACGACTCGAATTCTTATATAAAAATAAATATAGTTATATATTTATTTTCGAACACAACAACTCAATAACAATTTTATAGAATAAATATAACTTTTTTATATTTATTACAAACGCCTAAACGGCACATTATATATATATATATATATATCAACGTACAAGTTTGTTATATGTTATTTTCATATAAACTTTTACACATACGACTTCTCAAGACGACTAACAAGATTCTACCGAAATATTTATATATTTTAAGTCTCACAACTAAGCGTTTTTCAGAGACTTAGTAAACTATTACCGACAATAAGCGAGACTTAACGAGTATAGCTTAATCATTTTTGTTAAGTTGATAACGTACCATTGAATCGTTCGGTTAACGATTCGGTAGATCTCGATGACATGTAGTTTAGTTACTGCGTTTATTTAGAAACTTATAAGATATTCCGTGTTAGGAATATTGTAGAATGCACGCTAGCAAGTCACGTCTTGGAAACAACAATACAGAATCGTAATTAGCTAGCTTTGCATATGGAAATCCAGGTGAGTTCATAACCCCACCTTTTCACTGTTTTACATTTTATAAATGTTTTCGGGGGTGGAAAGACACGCAAGTTTTGCAAAAGTAAACAATTTCTCGATAGACGAAAACTTATTTCTAAACCGTGTTGCGAATGGATTTCAAGGAACTCAAATGGTTTACAAATGATTCATACTAAGGATACCGGTTTTACAAAACAAATGCGTATTTTCGAAACGTGAATGATTTTTATGATTAGGGACGAGATTGTCCTATTTATAATAACGGGACAGGGTTGGTCTGCGTACGTAAAACGAGACAACCCAGTGAGTTCATGTCCCCACTTTTAAACTTTTACATACTTTTTAAACTTGGGGAAAATACATGTGTTATGGTATGTTGGATACAAAAACTAAGGAATGATACTTTAAATCGTGTCACTAATAGGGTACCAGAAGCACCATTAATCAACAATATACCTAGACCACAGAACAAAAGGTTAGATCTAATGGGTTTTCGGGCAGCCACACTCTTGGTGATAACTAGTACCAAGTAGTGCTTTTGTGTCTCAGTCGTGAATCGACAACTAGAAAAATGCCTATGGTTTGGATGCTTCCTATGTCGTGTCACATGTTAATTGCCTTGCAACCCATTAACAATCTCGATACTTACAAAAATACTTGATTCATACAAATTACATACCATGTTTTATACAAATTCAAAGCATAGAATTATGCGAGCATGAAGTCAAAGTCAGGGTGGGCATTGACGATTATACAAGTTATAGAAACACAAGAGTTTACAAAAGCAAGGTTTTTGCGAATATAATGCGTTACAAATACAAAGTTTCCATATAACTTGACAAGAAAATGATTTTTAAATTCGTTTTCTCAATAATATTTCACAAACCGGTTATCAAAAAGATCTATTTCAAATCTTTTACAAACAAACTATGAACTCGCTCAACTTTATGTTGATTTTTTGCATGTTTCTTTCTCAGGTTACTTTTCAGAAACCATGGCACGGTTGGAATAGGAGAACCATTGGAGATACGAGTACTTAGTGGCGTTTAATTTCTAGAAGTCTTAGATTATATTTTCTTCCGCTGTGCAATGAAGATACCAGTCTAGTCACGCCAGCTCTGATAATTTCGGGGTGTGACAGATTGGTATCAGAGCTATAGGTTACAGCCAATTAGGTTTTTGTAGAGATACCTAGGCTCTAACCTCACCTTTCTCTGGGACTTAGATCATTAAGACTTTGAATACATACAGAACGCCTAGTACCCGAATATGGTCTCCAACCGTTGCCGAAAAAAACAGTCAAAATTATGTTTCCAAACATACGCTAGAGTGGTGTTTTACACATGGTACACAAAAACAATTACATGAAGTACACAAAACTTTGAGAGTTTAGGAAACGTGCATTTAAGACCTTCGAAAACTCATGTTGATGTTCATTAAAGGTCATCACGTAGGAATCGCGATTATTAACTCAGGCCCGCACTATTATCCATATTGTCTATGATATTTTGACTTCCCGAGCAGGCAGCCTACGCATAACGAAACGCTAGTGCACAGGTATACATGAAACTTAAGCTATACATCAACGGAGGTTGAAGTACGTGTTATGGGCCATTTTCTAAGCGTATATATCCTGACTAATATCCTGCTTTTGGTTGTTTACTTGTGATCAGGATACTGGATGAGGACATTGGTAACATCCTGGGCGATATCCTGGTGTTAACTAAATTAACCACGTGCAGGTTAGAAGCTATGGGTTACTAACGGTCAGATGGACTTCTTCTCCTCAAGACCCGGGCGTATCTGTTATGTGAGAGATGTTGAACCCGAAAGACCAGGTCTACAACGTTCGAGTGGGGAATATTCGCCGGATCCCGGTTTATTAGGATAGTTTGTTATATTTCTTTTACTATAAATAGATGGGGGCGGATCAGATTAAGGCACGCAACTTTCACACACACTTTCGAACACTTTTGCTCTCTAGCTTTCAGCAGTCACTACGCACAAACACTTGTAATCAAATTACATTGTAACACCTAGTTGATCCGCATCACATCCTGCACTGTATCCTGATATTTGAAGCAATAGAAGAACAAGGCAGCTGTGATTGTCAGCTTTCGAGGTTTTGTGCCGGCGATCTAGATTGATCAAGGGCTTTCCTCGTATATCACGTGTCAACCTTTACTTTTTTGCTCATTGTTTGATCATAGATACAGCTCAATATCCTGAGCCGTATCCTGAAACTGTTTTTGCAATTAACTTGATTAACATATTTTTGACACTCATTTATAGCACACTACCTCACTTAACTAATTTGATCACTAAATTGCTTCGGTAATTTTTGACCAAAACAATTTGGCGCCCACCGTGGGGCAAGTGGTGCTATTTTTACTAAAAACTTTAGCAAAATCATTACTCGGTTTTCTATTGTCAAAACTTTTTGCAACGTTGTTTTCAATGGCCTCGAGATCAAACATGAGCTCTTCCACCATGTCTGCTACAACCTCTGCAACAATTGGTTCAGTGCTTCCACCTCCTCCTCCAAGAATGCAAGCTCCTTCACACGGAACTGAGAGTCATGTGGCTCAGGATGTTATCCCCACTTCCAGTAACCAGGGATCTGGTCTCGTTTTGGCTTCTAATGATGAAATTTTGAATTTGTTTGGTAGTGTACAGGAACAGATAAGGCAGCAGCAGGAAACTAATCGGATGCTGATGAGAGAGATACAACTCTTGAAATCTGGCCCAAGTAGACATGCTGAAGAAACTGTCACTCCTTTGCAGCCTAGGAGTTTGAACTTCAGTTCTGCAGTTTACACTGAGGATAACCGGGGGAATATCGTGCCAACCCATTCTCAGAATCATACTCCTGAGATACCCTCCTCTGCCAGGATATCAACTGTGAGGAGCTCAGGATATGGCCAGAATCCTCAAACCGGTAACGTGTCAAATAATAATACTCTTGCTACTAACAATAATGGGTCTTTGCAGGATGCAGGTATGACGTCAACATTTACTAGTGAACTTCAGAAATTGAAGGACATGATATCCAGTGTACCTGGAGTGGTCCAGCCAATTCCGGAAGTGTCCCAAGATAGCCACAGGATATCCCGCTTTGCATATCCTATTTGTGATGCTGAAATCCCAAAGAGATTCCAAACCCCCAACATGAAACTGTATGATGGGACTACGGATCCTGAAGAGCATCTTGCCCAGTATAGAGAAAGAACGGAGATTAACCCTATACCTCTGGAGCTCAAGGAAGCATGCTTGTGCAAGGGTTTCAGTTCTACCTTGACAGGATCAGCCTTAAAATGGCTGTTAAATGTTCCTCCTCACTCAATTACTTCGTTTGCTCATTTGGTTAATTTATTTAATAGTCAGTTTTCTTGTAGCCGGAGTTTTGAGAAACTAACCAGTGATCTTTACAGGATAACTCAAGGACCTCAGGAATCCTTGAGGGATTATGTGAACAAGTTTAGTCGGGAATCCTTGGATATCCCACATCTTGATGTTGCTACAGCTGTGCTGGCTTTTAAGATGGGGTTACAAAAGGATTCTCCGTTTTATAAGGATCTTGTAATGAATCCCTGCAGGAATCTAGACGAAGCTCGTAACAGGGCCTTAAGATATATTCTCTTGGAAGATGACAAAAAGATGTAAGAGAGGATGAATTCCACCTCAACCTACGAATCAACCAACAGGAAATCAGAATCCTCGTATAAACCATATCGCTCCAAGCCATATGGCAGAAATGATAACAAGAAAGTGAATGCTGTTGAAGACGAGGATCCTGAAGAGTATCCTGAATTATCTGAATACTGCTTTTCTATTAATATACCTGAGTTAATGTATGCTATGCAGGGTTTAGGAGACAAAGCTAGGTGGCCTCGAAAGAATCAGCAGAAAGCTGATTGGAAGGATAAATCCAAATGGTGTGCCTTCCATGAAGATTTCGGACATGTGACCGAGGATTGCATTGCTCTAAGGAGAGAAATAAGCTACCTATTAAGCAAGGGGTATCTGAAGGATTTGCTGGGAAGAAAGAAGAATAAAGGGCAGGATCCTGAACGAGCAGCATCACCCCCAGCAGATGCCAAAATAATTAACTTTATTTCAGGAGGATCCGACATTTAAGACTGAAAGGGGAGACAAACCAGCCAGGATGACTACCCTTACAACTGATAAAGTGACCACTTTTGACAGCGATGACAGGGACACTGTGCGGGATCCCCACCATGATGCTCTCGTAATAACATTGTATGTTGCTAACCATTTTGTACGCAGGATATTGGTGGACAATGGTAGCTCTGTCAACATAATTCAGCTGGAAACATTGAAGAGGATGAATGTATCTCTGATGGATATTACTTCGAAGTCCACTGTGCTCGTTGGTTTCAGTGGAGAAGCTAGGAATACCGTAGGAGAGATAAAGTTACCAGTATATGTTGAAAGGGTCAACTCGATACAACGCTTCTATGTGATGGACTCCCTATCCTGCTATAACATCATACTAGGCAGGCCATGGATCCATGACATGAAGGCTGTGCCATCGACTTATCACCAGTGCATCAAGATCCCTACCCCTTGGGGGGTCGTCAAAGTTGATAGTGATCAGCAGGAGGTGAAGGAATGCTACTCATCCTCAATGAAATCCTCAACTAAGCCTAATCCAGCATAGCAACTAAAGATGCGGGCCCAGGATATCGTGGCGGCTTCAGAGAAGGATATGAAGAAAGTTATCCTGGATCAAGACAATCCTGATATTTGGGTGCTCGTAGGGACCAATATCCCTCAGGATATTGAAGAACAATTAACTAACTTTTTAAAGTGCAGGATGTCAACATTTGCATGGAAGCATGAGGATATGACAGGTGTTATGGGTGAAATTCTGAGCCCATATCCTGGAAAATATCTTGATTTATATCTTGGTTATATAGTATCTGTTTACATCCGGGATGCTGATTCAGGATATTGGTAACATCCTGAATGGTATCCTCAGGATTACTAACGGATTATGTGCAGGTAAGTGGGCTGGAAGCTAGCAACGTTCACAAAGACTTATTCCGCGGAAGACTCGGTCCAAACTGTTCAAAGAAAGACGTTGAAGCCTTATTACTCGGTCTACAACGTTCGTGGTGGAATATTCGGAGCATCCGATATTTATAGGAATATTTGTTTATATTTCGTTACTATAAATAGGAGGAACACCAGATCGAATAGGACACTACAAACTCACTGCAATCACACTCACTACACTCTAACACTTGTTCTCTAGCAATTTGTACTCTCACACAATTATTGTAACACTTAGCGATCTGGTTGATATCCTGCACTGTATCCTGACGTTTGAAGTAATAAGAAGAACAAGGCAGCTGCGATTGTCAGCTCCTGAGGTTTTATGCCGGCGATCTAGATTGATCAAGGGCTTTCCTCGTACATCTCATGTCGTTTACTTTACTTTTGCTCATAGTTTGATCATAGATACAACTCAATATCCTGAGCCGTATCCTGAATACTGATTTTCCAAATAACTTAACAAGTATATTTTCAATACACTTTCTAGCACACTACCTCACTTTACTAATTTGATCACTTAATTGCTTCGGTAATTTTTGACCAAAACAATTTGGCGCCCACCGTGGGGCAAGTGATGCTCTCTTTACTAAATTTTTTTGTGAAATCGCTAATCGGCTTTCTATTTTCAAAATTTTTTGCCACATTGTCCATAATGGCCTCAAGATCAAACATGAGCTCCTCCACTGTGTCTGCTATGACTTCTGCTACTATCGGTTCGGTGCTTCCACCACCTCCTCCAAGGATGCCAGCCTCTTCACGACCTCAGGATATTATCCCTACCCGCAGTGTTCAGGAATCTGCTCCTGTTTTAGCTTCTAACGATGAAATTTTAACCTTATTTGGAAGTGTACAGGAACAAATAAGGCAGCAACAGGAAACAAACCAAATGCTTTTAAGGGAAATACAACTCCTGAAGTCTGGCTCGAGCAGATCTGCTGAGGATATTGTCACTCCATTACCTCCCAGAACGTTGAACTTCAGTTCAGCCGTGTATACTGAGGATAATAGGGGGAATATTGTGCCCAGCCTTCCTCAGAATCATACTCCTGAAATACCCTCCTCGGTCAGGATGTCAACCATGAGGAGCTCAGCATATGCTTCAGGATATGGGCAAAATCCTCCAACGGGTAACGTGTCAAATAATAATAATACTCATGCTACTAATAGTGGATCTTTGCAGGATACAGGTGTAACATCAGCACTTACTAGGGAACTTCAGAAGTTGAAGGACATGATATCCAGTGTACCTGGGGTGGTCCAGCCGATCCCGGAAGTGTCCCAAGACAGCCATAAGATATCTCATTTTGCATATCCTATCTATGATGCTAAGATCCCAAAGAGATTTCAAACCCCCAACATGAAGCTTTACGACGGAACTACGGATCCTGAGGAGCATATTGCTCAGTATAGGGAAAGAATGGAGATTAACCCTATCCCTCCGGATCTCAAGGAAGCATGCTTGTGCAAGGGTTTTGGTTCAACCTTAACAGGATCAGCCTTGAAATGGCTCTCGAATGTTCCTCCGTATTCGATTACATCTTTTGCTCACTTAGTAAATTTATTTAATAGTCAGTTTTCTTGTAGTAGAAGCTTTGAAAAATTAACAAGTGATCTCTACAGGATAACACATGAACCTCAAGAATCCCTTAGGGATTATGTGAACAAGTTCAGCCGGGAATCCCTGGACATTCCTCACCTTGATGTTGCAACAGCTGTGCAAGCTTTCAATATGGGGCTGCAAAAAGATTCTCAATTTTATCAAGATCTTGTAATGAACCCATGCAGGAACTTGGATGAAGCTCGAAACAGGGCCCTAAGATATATTCGGTTGGAGGATGATAGGAAGATGCAAGAGAGAATGAACTCATCCAACACCTATGAGTCGACCAACAGGAAGTCTGAATCCTCATTCAAGCCATATCGGCCTAAGCCATATGGTAGAAATGAAAATAAGAGAGTGAATGCTGTCGAAGATGAGGATCCTGAAGAGTATCCTGAGTTGTCTGAATATTGCTTTTCTATTAACATTCCTGAATTGATGTATGCCATGCAGGGTCTAGGAGACAAGGCTAGGTGGCCTCGAAAGAGTCAACAGAAAGCTGATTGGAAAGATAAGTCAAAATGGTGTGCTTTCCACGAAGATTTCGGACATATGACTGAGGATTGCATTGCTCTAAGGAAAGAAATAAGCTATCTTCTAAGCAAGGGATATCTGAAAGATCTCTTAGGAAGAAAGAAGAATAAGGGTCAGGATACTGAGAAGGATCCTGAGCGAGCAGCGTCACCTCCTGCGGATGCCAAGATAATCAACTTCATTTCAGGAGGATCCGACATTTGTGGGACTTCGTATTCGGCGGCAAAGAGACATGCAAAGGAAGCTAAGGCCGAAAGGGGAGACAAACCTGTCAGGATGACTACCCTCACAACTGACAAAGTGATCACTTTTGATGCTGATGACAGGGATACTGTCCAGGATCCTCACCATGATGCTCTGGTAATAACGTTATATGTGGCTAACCATTTTGTACACATGATATTGGTTGATAATGGCAGCTCCGTTAACATAATCCAACTAGAGACTCTAAAGAGAATGAATGTATCTCCAATGGATATCACTTCAAAGTCTACCGTGCTTGTTGGGTTCAGTGGAGAGGCTAGAAACACAGTGGGAGAGATAAAGTTGCCAGTATACGTTGAAGGAGTCAACTCGATACAACGTTTCTGTGTGATGGATTCTCTATCCTGCTATAACATCATACTGGGAAGACCGTGGATTCACGATATGAAGGCTGTGCCATCAACATATCACCAATGCATCAAGATCCCTACACCTTGGGGAGTTGTCAAAGTTGATAGTGATCAGCAGGAGGTGAAAGAATGCTACTCATCCTCGATGAAATCCTCAACCAAACCTAGTGCAGCATAGCAATTAAAGACGCTGGCCCAGGATATCGTGGAGGATCCGGAGCAGGATGTGAAGAAAATTATCCTGGACCAGGATAATCCCGATATTTCGGTGCTCGTAGGGACCAATATCCCTCAGGATATTGAAGAACAATTAATTAACTTTTTGAAATACAGGATGTCAACGTTTGCATGGAAGCATGAGGATATGACAGGCATATCCAAAGACATTATCACTCACAAGCTTGGAATTGATAAATCATTCAAGCCTGTTCAGCAAAAAAGAAGGAAGTTTGCTCCTGAGCGGAATACGATTATCCAAGAGGAAGTTGAAAGATTATTGAAGTCCAGGATGATCAGAGAGGTTAAGTTCCCAAGGTGGCTAGCAAACATGGTTGTGGTACAAAAGAAAAATGGGAAATGGAGAGTTTGTGTAGACTACACAGACTTGAACAAAGCTTGTCCTAAAGACCCATTTCCTCTTCCCTACATTGATGCAATGGTAGATGCCACTGCCGGGCATGAAATGCTGGCCTTCATGGACGCATCCTCAGGATTTCAACAGATCCAAATGGAGCCTTCTGACCAGGAGGATACTGCCTTCATGACACCAACAGGTATTTATTGTTATACAGCTATGCCTTTTGGTTTGAAAAATGCAGGTGCAACATACCAAAGATTGGTAAACATGATGTTCAAAGACAAACTGGGGGACACCATGGAGGTGTACATCGACGATATGGTGGTAAAATCAAAGAAAGCTCAGGATCACCTCCAGGATATTAAAGGAGCGTTTGATATCCTGGATCAGTATAACATGAAGCTGAATCCTGCTAAGTGCCATTTTGGAGTGGGGGCAGGAAAGTTTCTAGGATATATGGTGACCAAAAGAGGAATAGAAGCGAGCCCGGAGAAGATTAAAGCCATCTTGGATATTAAATTGCCCTCAAATATGAAGGATGTTCAACGATTAACAGGGCGAGTGGCAGCATTAAATAGGTTTATCTCGAGATCCTCAGAGAAATGCAAAGATTTTTATGATATCCTGAAGAAGAAAAAAAGATTCGAATGGGGTGAGAAGCATGAAGCGGCCCTACAGGATTTAAAGCAATACCTTTCAACCGCACCTCTACTGATGAAGCCCGAGAATGGTGAACCATTATCCCTATACCTAGCAGTATCAGGGAATGCTGTAAGTGCCGTCCTCGTAAAGGACCATGAAGGTCAGCAATATCCTGTCTACTATGTTAGTAAAAGCTTGTTAAATGCTGAAACTAGATATTCTCATTTAGAAAAATTGATACTAGCATTAGTCATGGCATCAACGAAACTTAGACATTACTTTGAGACACATAGGATTCATGTTAAAACAAATTATCCTGTCAAAAATGTGCTTAGGAAACCAGAAATGTCAGGTAGGATGGCTAAGTGGTCAGTAAAATTAAGTGCCTATGATTTAGTATATGAACCTAGAAATGCCATAAAGTCTCAGGCTTTAGCTGACTTTGTGGCTGATTTTAGTAGTGACATTCAGGACGAGGTAGACCTAGAAGTTCAACGGTTAGGAGAATCCTCAGGATCCTGGACATTATATACTGATGGTGCATCTAATGTAAGAGGAGTAGGATTAGGAATACTACTAAAATCGCCACAGGGGGACATATTACCCCAGGCTATTAGGTGTGAATTTCCTGCTACTAATAATGAAGCAGAGTATGAGGCTTTAATTGCAGGATTAGAGTTGGCTAAGAGCATGAGTATCAAAAATTTGCAAGTATATGTTGACTCTTTGTTAATTACTAACCATTTTAATGGATCCTATGCAGTTAAGGGTGAGAAATTAATCGAATATATCGATATTCTCAAAAAATTAGCAGGATATTTCGATGTTTTTATACTTGAATAGGTACCAAGGGAGGATAATGCTGAAGCAGATGCCTTAGCAAATTTGGGATCATCGATCAGGATACCTGAAGGGACCCAAATACCAATATTACATGTCTTATATCCTGCAACGAATCTTCAGGATAAAGAAGTAGCGGGTATTCGGGATCCTGGAGCGGAATATCCTGAACAGGATCCTAAATCCTGGACGGCCCCAGTTGTGAGATATCTTAAAGAGGGACACATCCCCGGAAATGAAAATCCTAAGGCATTTAGGATGAAGGTATCACGATTCACTATTATAAATAATGTTTTATACAAGAAATCTCTTGCATGACCGTATTTGAGGTGCTTGGAGGATCCTGAAGCCAAAGAAGTACTTCAGGATATACATGAAGGGGATTGTGGTAGTCACACTGGGGGCAGATCATTGTTCTCGAAAGTATTAAGGACAGGATATTATTGGCCAACGATGAGAAGAGATGCTGCAGAATATGCTCGAAGATGTGATGCATGCCAAAGGCATAGTAACATACTACATCAACCAGCTGAACCACTATATCCTGTAGTTTCCCCTTGGCCATTCATGAAATGGGGGATGGATATAGTAGGGAAGTTACCAAAAGCTCCGGGAGGAAAAGTCTTTATGTTAGCAATGACGGATTATTTCTCCAAGTGGGTTGAGGCTGAAGCATTTGTCCAAGTTAGAGACTAAGAAGTAGTATCCTTCATAAAGAGGAATATCCTGACTAGGTTTGGGGTACCAGCTGAGATCATTTGTGATAATGGGTCCCAGTTTATAAGCAAAAGGACTACTGACTTTTGCAAGAGTTGGGGAATCAAAATGATCACATCTACTCCGGTACATCCTCAAGCGAACGGACAAGCTGAATCCTCAAACAAGATAATTGTCAATAACCTAAAGAAGAGACTTGGAGCCAAAAAAGGAAGATGGGCAGAAGAATTACCTTTTGTTTTGTGGGCTGATAGAACAACGGTAAAAAATGCAACCGGCCAAACCCCATTCTCTTTGGTATTTGGAGCAGAAGCAGTGATTCCAACGGAAATGGCGATACCTACTGCAAGATCTATGCTACAGGATCCTGAACAAAATCCTGAAGTCTTGTGCCAAGATTTGGATACTATAGATGAAAAAAGAGATGCAGCAAGACTAAGGATAGCAGCATATCAACAAAGAATATCCAGAGCATATAATAAGAACATAAGGACTAGAAGATTTCGAGTTGGTGATTGGGTGCTAAGAAAGGCTTTTCAAAATACCACTAATCCTGCCGATGGCAAGCTTGCTCCGAAATGGGAAGGACCTTATGAAGTCGAGTCAGAAGCAGGGAAAGGAGCATATCGACTCAAGAATATGGAAGGGGATATGCTACCAAGATCCTGGAATGCAATACATTTAAAGATCTATTTCAAGTAAGAGTAGAATTTATTTTCTATCTCGGAATGGTATGTGTTCTATTTTAAATATATTTGTTTATTATCTTGAACCCAATACTGACTTAAGCATCGGAGGGGTGTTAGCCAAGCTAACACCCACCTTAGTTTACAATTGTTTTGCAGGATATGTTTCAGGATATAGCTCCAGGATATATACTCAGGATAAGTCGAAAGATTAGAGGATTGGCCCCCTCTCTCACGTTTAAGGGATCCTGATCCCTTCAAAGGTTTAAAGGTATTCACCTTTCTTTCGAATTGGGTTTAAACACCTCGCCTGGAGCGCAAGTTATCTAGGTATAGTTCAAGGTAGCGGGACCAGTTCATGTAAAAGTGGCTGACAATTTCGTTACTGTTGGCTATATCCTGGATCCTAAAGGTATATGAGGATTGATCACCCTCTCTCACGAAAGAGTATTTTCATACTCTCTAAGGTTTAAAGGTTTTCACCTTTCTAAGATTCGGAGTTTATACACTCTCGCCCGTAGCGCATGAAACTTAGGGTTTATCCCCAGGATATCAGGGTTTATCCCCAGGATATTAAGGGTTTATCCCCGGTATGCTAAGGATTCATTCCAGGATATTAAGGGTTTTGCCTCGAGGTATTTGGAATTTATTCAAGCCAAAGTATGAATACATTTGTATTTCTGTGTCGTACACAGGGGACATACATTATACTGTTCAAAGGATGGATCCAAGTTTATAAGTATGCACTGGGGACAAACTTATAATGGAGGATTGAAATTGATTCTAAGAATCTCTGGTATGATCTCTCCTTTTTATTTGGACAATTTATAGGTTGTATTTCAATATCCTGATCAAGATATCTTTCAGGATATCTTCCAGGATTCGTTTATAATATATATTCCCAAAAATGTACAAACAAAACAGTTTTCACAAGTAAAATTTGTGTATCAATGACAACAATAGTAAAGTCAAAAGAGAGGTTATATTATTAACATACGAAAAGATGTGCTCTTAGTTTCACCTCAAAACAAGGCCCATCCACTAAGAGCACTAATAGTTCATTACCATATTTACCCAACAGTTGAAGGTTTCATCTCAAACCGAGACCCATCCACCTTCAACTGTTGTATTGTTCAAAAAGCACGCAGGAAATGTAAATTGTTCAGGTGCAGGAAAGTAAAGTGCAGAAAACTAAATTGTTTAAGGGACTACAGACCAACATTCAAATTTAGAAAGGTGGGCTCTGGCCTTGGCACGTATATCCGTCATCGCCCACCTAAATGCCCTCACACAGCGGCATCTCCTCCAACCTTTTCAGACTTCTCAGCACCAGCATCCTAACCAGCATCCTGAGCAGCATCCTCGCCAATGTCCATCCCAGCATCTGCTCCAGCATCCTTCTTGTCTCCAGCCTGGATCACCAACTCTGCTGACTTAGAAGACTCACCAGCTTCAACAGGAAGTGGCACAGCTTTGCCTCCGAGCTCCTTTAGCTTGGCCACCCAGGATTCAACTGGCCAAGATGGACAAACAAGGCCCGTCTCCTTGGCCTCGTAGGCCATCTTGATGCGTGCTTGTAACAGGGAGACGATAGCAGAAGCCTTGATTCCCTCCCAGAAGTTGATCAAGGCTTGATCATGATCCATTTGAACGGTGGTGAGTTTGACCTCAGCGTCTTGGGTGACCTTCTTCAGCAGGCTTTCGTAGTGCCGGGTCTTCGCTTCGGCAATGGCACCTTGGTCAGCGACGGTGCTTTCAAGTTGTTTGATCCTGGCTTCATGAAGTGCAACAGTACCACAGGCATCATTATACAAGTGGAGCAAATGCTGGAGGCCCTGCACATCAATTTCAGGTATGAGTTAGAATATATTGACCAAGATATCCTGTCAGGATATCCTATTAGGATATACGTGCAGGATATATGTGCAGGATATGCGTCAGGATATTACCTTGTTAAGGAAGGATGTCATTGGCTCTAAGGAATCAGAGAAACTGAGTTCGTCATAGGATAACCCTTCTGAACCTGGAGCGCTGACTTCAAGACCTTTCCTCTTTTTTGCTGTGGAAGCACGAGTCCTTGGATTGGCCTTGGGAGCCGGGAGTGGCTTGGAACTAGTTGCAGCAGGAGTTTCTTTCTTGACTGTGGCTGGGGTTGGATAGCTGTCGAGTTCATCAAGGTCTAGGTAGACTGGAACTTTGCTGGAATCTGCACACAGGGAGTAAAATTCTAAATCTCTCCTAAAAATATCAAATAAAAACATGTATGTACAGGATATCTTGCAGGATCCTTACCAGACTTGTTTGCGCTTGAAAGAGGGCTTGGAGTTGGTGGAGATGGGTTGAAGCTTCTCTCTGCCTCTGAAAGGAGTCTGATGGCGTCTATTCTTTTTAGAGAATCAGCGAGGGGAGGTGCAATTTTCCTGAAATCAGTTGCATACACAACAGAGAAAATGAAATTGGTCAGTTCAGGATATAAAGCAGGATAAGAGGCAGAATCATCTTTAAACCCTAAATCCTACCCTTCTTCAACCATCTCATCGGATAATCCGTTCCACCAGGGATTGAGTCCCTTTTTACAAAGAAAAACTTGGATTCACAACCATCCTCGTTCCTGGTGGCACGAAGTATCAATGGGTCACCGGAAGTAGAATAAAACAGAAATCTACATGATCCATGGCATCTAAGTTTGTAGGCTAGGGGCAGATCATGGATGGAAAGATCAGGAATGTGGTTTCTCTTGATTTGGTCAAGAACAGACAAAACACGCCAGAGCATTGGCATGGTTTGGTTGAAAGAGATTTTGGTGGTATTAAAGAATTCGGTGATGAAGTTCGGAAAGGGGAATTGTAGCCCTAGGGTAAAAGGGAAAGCACTAAAGCATATCCACTCGTTGGAGACCATATCTGACCGGATTTCCCGGTCAAACGGTCTAAACACGGTCCCTTCCGGGAAGATGCCAGAGGATTTCAAGGCTGACAGGTGGGCACTATCGAAGGTACATGCTTCCTTCTCTGGTTCTTGGAGAAGGTTATGTTGGATGAATGTGGGAGCCGAGTCACCTGAACTGGACCTTGTTTGCCTGGGCATTTGGTCGCCTGAATTTTTCGCCGGAGAAAGATGAAAAAGAGGAATATGAAGACGAGGGAGAGAATATTACCTTTTTCCTTGTCGATTATGATTAAAAAAGAGATGAGAATGAGAAGATATAGGGCATGATGAGTAAATATAGGCTGGGTAGTTGAAAACGGTCACATCATTGGTCTTATCTAATTAATTACCTCGGTCTTCGTAAAAATGTAACCGTTAGTGCAGGATAACAAACGGTAACATTTTTGGGGACAATTGTTATGGGTGAAATTCTGAGCCCATATCCTGGAAAATATCTTGATTTATATCTTGGTTATATAGTATCTGTTTACATCCGGGATGCTGATTCAGGATATTGGTAACATCCTGAATGGTATCCTCAGGATTACTAACGGATTATGTGCAGGTAAGTGGGCTGGAAGCTAGCAACATTCACAAAGACTTATTCCGCGGAAGACTCGGTCCAAACTGTTCAAAGAAAGACGTTGAAGCCTTATTACTCGGTCTACAACGTTCGTGGTGGAATATTCGGAGCATCCCATATTTATAGGAATATTTGTTTATATTTCGTTACTATAAATAGGAGGAAGACCAGATCGAATAGGACACTACAAACTCACTGCAATCACACTCACTACACTCTAACACTTGTTCTCTCGCAATTTGTACTCTCACACAATTATTGTAACACTTAGCGATCTGGTTGATATCCTGCACTGTATCCTGACGTTTGAAGTAAGGCAGCTGCGATTGTCAGCTCCCGAGGTTTTATGCCGGCGATCTAGATTGATCAAGGGCTTTCCTCGTACATCTCGTGTCGTTTACTTTACTTTTGCTCATAGTTTGATCATAGATACAGCTCAATATCCTGAGCCGTATCCTGAATACTGATTTTCTAAATAACTTAACAAGTATATTTTCAATACACTTTCTAGCACACTACCTCACTTTACTAATTTGATCACTTAATTGCTTCGGTAATTTTTGACCAAAACAACAGGTATATCCAAATACATTATTACTCACAAGCTTGGAATTGACAGATCGTTCAAGCCTATTCAGCAAAAAAGAAGGAAGTTTGCTCCTGAATGAAATACAATCATACAAGAGGAAGTTGAAAGATTGTTGAAGTCCAAAATGATCAGAGAAGTCAAGTTTCCAAGATGGCTGGCAAATGTAGTCGTGGTACAGAAGAAAAATGGGAAATGGAGAGTCTGTGTAGATTACACGGACTTGAACAAGGCTTGTCCTAAAGACCCATTTCCACTTCCCCATATTGATGCAATGGTGGATGCTACTGCCGGGCATGAGATGTTAACCTTCATGGATGCATCCTCAGGATTTCAGCAGATTCAAATGGAGCCTTCGGACCAGGAGGATACTGCCTTCATGACACCAACAGGTATTTATTGTTATACTGCTATGCCCTTTGGTTTGAAAAATGCAGGTGCAACATATCAAAGATTGGTGAACATGATGTTCAAAGACAAGCTGGGGGACACCATGGAGGTATATATTGACGATATGGTGGTGAAATCTAAAAAGGCTGAGGATTACCTCCAGGATATTAAGGGAGAATTTGATATCCTGGATCAGTATAACATGAAACTGAATCCTGCTAAGTGCCATTTCGGAGTGGGGGTAGGAAAGTTTCTAGGATATATGGTGACCAAAAGAGGCATAGAGGCGAGCCCGGAGCAGATTAAAGCCATCTTGGATATCAAATCACCTTCAAATATGAAGGATATTCAACGATTGACAGGGCGAGTTGCAGCATTGAACAGATTCATCTCAAGATCCTCTGAGAAATGCAAGGAATTTTATGATATCCTCAAGAAGAATAAGAAGTTCGAATAGGGAGCAAAGCATGAAGCAGCCTTGCAGGATTTGAAGCAGTATCTTTCAACCGCACCCTTATTGATGAAGCCTGAAGATGGCGAACCATTATCCCTGTATCTTGCAGTATCAGGGAATGCAGTGAGTGCTGTTTTGGTCAAGGATCATGAAGGTCAGTAGTATCCTGTCTATTATGTTAGTAAAAGTTTATTAGATACTGAAACTAGATATTCTCATCTAGAAAAATTGATATTAGCCCTAGTTATGGCATCAACAAAACTTAGACATTATTTTGAGACACATAGGATTCGTGTTAAAACCAACTATCCTGTTAAAAACGTGCTTAGGAAACCCGAGATGTCAGGCAGGATGGCTAAGTGGTCAGTAAAATTAAGTGCCTATGATTTAGTTTATGAGCCTAGAAATGCCATAAAGTCTCAGGCTTTAGCTGACTTTGTGGCTGATTTCAGTAGTGACATTCAAAATGAAGTAGACCTAGAAGTACAGCAGCTAGGAGAAAACTTAGAATGCTGGACATTGTATACTGATGGTGCATCTAACGTAAGAGGTGTAGGTTTAGGTATACTACTAAAATCGCCACAGGGGGACATATTACGCCAGGCTATTAGGTGTGAATTTCCTGCTACTAATAATGAGGCAGAATATGAGGCTTTAATTGCAGGATTAGAGTTGGCTAAGAATATGAGTATTAAGAATTTGCAAGTATATGTTGATTCCTTGTTAATTACTAATCATTTTAATGGATCCTATGCAGTTAAAGGTGAGAATTTAATCGAGTATCTCGATATTCTCAAAAAAAATAGCAGGATATTTCGATGTTTTTACACTTGAACATGTACCGAGAGAGGAAAATGCTGAAGCTGATGCCCTGGTAAATCTGGGATCATCGGTCAGGATACCGGAAGGAACCCGAATACCAATATTACATATCCTATATCCTGCGACGAATCCTTAGGATAAGGAAGTAATAAGTATTCAGGATCCTGATGATGAGTATCCTGAGGAGGATCCTAAGTCCTGGACGGCTCCAATCATGAGATATCTCAAGGAAGGACACATCCCAAAGAATGAGAATCCTAAAACCTTTAGAATGAAGGTATCACGATTCACTATTATAAATGATGTTTTGTATAAGAAATCTCTTGCAGGACCATATCTGAGGTGCTTGGAGGATCCCGAAACCAAAGAAGTACTTCAGGATATACATGAAGGGGATTGTGGTAACCATACTGGGGGCAGGTCCTTATTCTCAAAAGGACATGATATTATTGGCCAACGATGAGGAAAGATGCCACAGAATATGCTCGAAGATGTGACGCATGTCAAAGACATAGTAACATATTACATCAGCCTGCGGAACCGCTGTATCCTATCGTTTCCCCTTGGCCGTTCATGAAATGGGGTATGGATATAGTGGGAAAGCTTCCAAAGGCTCCAGGAGGAAAGGTTTTCATGTTGGCAATGACGGATTACTTCTCCAAGTGGGTTGAAGCAGAAGCATTTGTTCAGGTTAGAGATCAAGAAGTGGTATCCTTCATAAAAAGGAATATCCTGACTAGATTTGGAGTACCAGCTGAGATAATTTGTGACAATGGATCTCAATTCATAAGTAAAAGGACTACTGACTTTTGCAAGAGTTGGGGAATCAAAATGATCACGTCTACTCCGGTACATCCTCAAGCAAATGGACAAGCAGAATCCTCGAACAAGATAATTGTCAACAACTTAAAAAAAAGACTAGGGGCTAAGAAAGGAAGATGGGCAGAAGAATTACCCTTTGTTTTGTGGGCTGATAGGACAACGGTGAAGAATGCAACTGGCCAAACCCCGTTTTCCTTGGTGTTTGGAGCAGAAGCGGTGATTCCGACAGAAATGGTAATACCTACAGCGAGATCCAACCTCAGGGATCCTGAGAAGAATCCTGAAGTCCTATGCCAGGAACTGGATACTGTTGATGAGACGAGAGACGCTGCAAGGCTAAGGATGGCAGCATATCAACAGAGGATATCTAAAGCATACAACAAGAATATAAGGACTAGAAGATTTCAGATTGGAGATTGGGTATTAAGGAAAGCTTTTCAGAATACTACTAATCCTGCTGATGGAAAGTTGGCTCTGAAATGGGAAGGACCCTATGAGTTTGAATCAGAATCAGGGAAAGGAGCATACCAACTCAAGAATATGGAGGGGGATATGCTACCGAGATCCTGGAATGCTATACATCTAAAACTCTATTTTAAGTGAGTATGGAATTTAAATTCCAACTCAGAATGGTAGGTATTTTGTCTCTTTTATTAAATTTTGATATTATTTACTGTATTAAACCCATTACTGACTTAAGCATCGGAGGGGTGTTAGCTAGGCTAACACCCACCTTAGTTTACAGTTGTTTTGCAGTATATGCTTCGGGATATAGCACCAGGATATACATTCAGGATACTTCGGAAGATTAGAGGATTGGCCCCCTCTCTCACGTCTAAGGGATCCTGATCCCTTCACAGGTTTAAAGGTATTCACCTTTCTTTAGAATTGGGTTTAAACACCCTGCCTGGAGTGCAAGTTATTCGGGAATAGTTCAAGGTGGCGGGACCAGTCCATGTAAAAGTGGCTGACAATTTCGTTACGGTTGGCTATATCCTGAATCCTAAAGGTATATGAGGATTGATCACCCTCTCTCACGAAAGGGTATTTTCATACTCTCTGAGGTTTAAAGGTTTTCACCTTTCTAAGTCTTGGAGTTTATACACTCCCGCCTGTAGCGCACGAAAATTTGGGATTTCCCCCAGGATACAAAGGATTTATCTCCAGTATATTTTGGGTTTTACCCCTGTAACACAAGAATTGTCTAAACAATTAGAACTAATGTTCGAAAATTTTCTAAGTGTTTAAAGACTTCATGCACAGGGGACATGTAATCTAAAGCAGTTGTATGATGCACAAAGGATCAAAGTTGAGCTAAGTGTCTCGAACTGGGGACATCTTGGTAGGAGAAGCCACAAAAGGGGTTGGAGTTTAATACTAAGGCTACACTCAATTCCTGGTATGATCTTTCCTTTGTGAACCTTAAATGAATTTTTTTAACTCTGATTAAGGATATATCTTTAGGATATGTCTTCGAAATCTGTTTTTGGAATATGTTTCGGGATATTTGATTGGAATATTTGGAAGTGATACTTGATTGAAATTAAAACTCTGATCAAACAAGTATTATCAAAACAGGTTTTAGAAAATGGGCTATCTTCTAGAAGTCTTGTCTGAAATTAATTGAATTTTTAGAAATTCTATTTGAAAAAGGTTTTTATAATATATCACAAAATATATTGATCAGGATATGAGAGCAATAGCAAGTCAATTGAAAGATGAAATTATTTGAAATAAGCAATACCAGTTGATAACCGAAGGTTTCATCCTAAAACCCAGGACCCATCCACCTTCGGCTATCAAATTGTTTTAATACAGAAATAAAAACTGTTCATAAGACAAGAAATAAAATTGTTCAAACATAAGCATAACTCTCAAACATAAAGAAACAAGTTTTAGGAGGCAACGCCTTCTTCGTTCATGATATTTTTGGCAGCATCCGTCTCGGGATCAGCCTCGGCATCCTTCTCAGCATCAGTTGGTTTCTTGACTGCCTTTGAAGACCCTTCAGCTACAGGTTTAGCAGAAGTACCCCCGAGATTCCTTAGCTTTGTATCCCAAGCATTGACGTCCCAGGAAGGGCATTCGAAGCCCAGTGCTTTGGCTTCATGAGCCATCTTTAGCCTGGCCTGGAGAAGGGAAGTGACAACGGAGCTTTTAAGGCTTTCCCGGTAGCTGACCATGTCCCGTTCATGTTGAGCGTGGGCAGCATCATGATCAGCCTGGGCCTGAAGAGCAGCTTTGTCGAGGGCGGCTTGGTGTTCTCGGGTCATAGCCTTGAACTTCTCCTCGTAGTGCCGGGATTTGGCGGCCGCAATCATGCCCTGATCGGAGATGGTAACCTCGGCTTTCTTCAACTTGGATTCAAGTGTCTTGTTGAGCCCATAGGATTCTTGATATAGATGAACCAGACGTTCAAGACCTTGCAAAAATAAGAGGGCATGTATTGGTTTTAATAAATACCTATAAGTAATATAAGCTGCAGGATACGGCTCAAGGATACTAACCTGGTTGAGAAAAGAAGTCATAAACCCGCTTGCTTCAATGAACCCGTGATTCTCATAGGGGAATGTGTCAGAGATAACAGGGGAATCGAGCTCTTTCCTTTTACGAGAGCTTGAACTCCGGGGCTTGGTAGCTGGCGAAGGTTTGGGAATGATGATGGCCTTGGAACTGCTGGGCTTGGATGAGGCCGTGGCCTTGGGACTAGGTTCCTTCTTGATCTGGATCTGATCGGAATAACTGTCCAGCTCGTCGAGATCAAAGACTTCAGGGATCTTGGCTGGTGCTGCGTAAAGGGAAGAATCTTACATCTTTATTATCCTTTATTATATCATATTATGCTAATTAATTATTTCAAAAGAAATCCTTACCGGACATTTCGGATGATGAGTATTGACTGGAACTCGGGATATGTGTAGTAAAACTTCTATCACTTGCAGGTAATTGGTAAACAGTGTTGATTCTTTTTTCTGATTCAGCAGTAGGGGGAGCTACTTCCTTAAAATTCACTGCAAAAGGATCAAATATGAGGATATTAGCAAAAGATAAAAGCCTAAAGGTACATGGGAACATTTATGATCCTACCGGTGGTTAACCACTCCACTGGAAGGCTAGCACCCTCATCAATGGAGTCTCGTTTGACAAAGAAGAACTTGCGTTGCCATCCATCTTCGTTTTTTGTGGCTTTAAGAATAAGGGGTTTATTGGAAGTTGAAAAAAGCAAAAAACCGGCTAGAACCGTGGGACCGGTGGCGGTAAGCGATTGGCATATCTTCGATACAAAGGTCGGGACAGTAAAGATTTCTAATTTGATTGAGTACGATCAACACCCTCCAGACCATGGGCATGGTTTGGGCAAAGGAGATACCGGTGGTCCGGAAGAATTGCATCATAAATTTGGGAAAAGGGCACCGAAGACCTAGCGAGAAAGGGTATGCCGGGAAGCAAACCCAATCAGCAGAAGAAACGTCCGATCGGATTGACCGGTCAAATTGTCTAAAGATCGTGCCATCGGGGAAAGCACCGGAAGCTCTCAAAGCCGCAATGTCTGCGTTATCAAAAGCACAGACCTCCTTCTCGGGATTTTTGAGAAGATTCTGCTGAATGAAGGTCTCGGATGATTCACCGGTTTGGGAATAAGTTCTGGCAGCCATTGCAAGTAAGGGAGAAGAGTTTGACAGGAAATGAATGAGAAGTAGGGAATTACCTAGAGACTCCGTTGAATATATATGTTTTTCAAATAAGAAGAGAAAAGATATAGGAGCATTGTAGATCTCCATCGAGTTAAAAGCGCGTTGGAAGTTATGGTGTAATCTTGACCGTCGTCTCGATCTAATTGCCTTGATTTACGAGCACTGTTGCAGAAATCAGCCTAGGCGGTTGGCTACTGATTAATTTTAAGCTAGTCGGTGGAATTAATCGGTTTTGGTCAAAGTCGGTCGTAGGCGGTGAAAATCGGTCCTAGGCGGTCAAAAATTGGATTAATCGGACTATATTAATCGGTCAAAATCGGTCCTAGGCGGTCCTAGGCGGTCAAAATCGGTCAAAATCGAACCATACTATCTGAAACTTGAAGTATTTATGTGAATTTTGAAGTATTATTTTTATATTATTGGGTATATATATATAATTTTGAAAAAATACATATAAAAATCCCATTCAGATTAATCACGATTAATCCCTATTAATCCCGATTAATCCCTAGGCGGTACCTCACCGCCCGACTAGCGCCTAGCGCCTTCTACAACATTGTTTACGAGATAGAATTTTTAAAATATATCCGTTGGATTGGTACACCAACATATATATTTGGGGACAATTGTTATGGTCCATTTTCTAGGCGTATATATCCTGACTAATATCCTGCTTTTGGTTGTTTACTTGTGATCAGGATACTGGATGAGGACATTCGTAACATCATGGGCGATATCCTGGTGTTAACTAAATTAATCACGTGCAGGTTAGAAGCTATGGGTTACTAACGGTCAGATGGACTTCTTCTCCTCAAGACTCGGGCGTATCTGTTATGTGAGAGACGTTAAACCCGAAAGACCAGGTCTACAATGTTCGAGTGGGGAATATTCGCCAGATCCCGATTTATTCGGATAGTTTGTTGCATTTCTTTTACTATAAATAGATGGGGGCGGATCAGATTAAGGAACGCAACTTTCACACACACTTTCGAACACTTTTTCTCTCTAGCTTTCAGCAGTCACTACACACAAACACTTGTAATCAAATTACATTGTAACACCTAGTTGATCCGCATCACATCCTGCACTGTATCCTGATATTTGAAGCAATAGAAGAACAAGGTAGCTGCGATTGTCAGCTCCCGAGGTTTTGTTCCGGTGATCTAGATTGATCAAGGGCTTTCCTCGTATATCACGTGTCAACCTTTAGTTTTTTGCTCATTGTTTGATCATAGATACAACTCAATATCATGAGCCGTATCCAGAAACTGTTTTTGGAATTAACTTGATTAACATATTTTTGACACTCATTTCTAGCACACTACCTTGTAGGATCGCGTGCTGACCCGAACGAGTCAATCGGAGGTGTTCTAATCTGTTTCAGGTGCGGAATAACAAGAAACGGACACGGAAAACAGCTTGTTCTACTAAATCTTGCCTTGTATATTGATTTCACACTGATTACAAGTCAAACGGCACTTCGGCAGCAATTCGGTACCGGAAACAAGACATTACTACTGATTTCGCTCATCATGCACCTATATATAGTCATGGGATTTCGCTCATAGGACACATGTCCATATAAGCGAAATCACCCATGTACATAAAAGCGAAATCATCTATAAAATCTAATAACATGATTTCCCACATAGTGACATGTCCATATATGTGAAATCAACTTTCTGATTTCCCACATAGTGACATGTCCATATATGTGAAATCAACTTTCTTGGGAAATAACCACTACAACTCTATATTCTCGTACAATGTGTCCTGATCTAACATTCTAAGTCTAAGACTCGATACAAGACGAAGTCGACAGATGTATGCATCAACAGACTCCCCCTCAGATGTTGACGAGTCTTAAGTGTCGAGTCTTCGCATCTTCAGTCTTGATCAGTCTTCGGGCTTCCTTCACTCTAACTTTCTTCAGCTAATCTTTCAGGATCAAACTCCTAGCTCTTGCATATTCAGACTCTCTTTCTCTAACAGACTCCCCCTCAACCTGTACTGGGATCGTAGTCCGACTTTCATAGGTTCAGGTATCGTAACCTGATTCACCTGCATATTCTCTACCCAAAACATAAGTTTCATAAAATATAAGATATAACAAATTTAGAAACTTTGCTAATCATTTGAAGACACAATCCCGAATACATCTTTTTCAAGTATCGAACAAAAAGATTTATCATGTAAATTTCTGATGAACCACTTAAATGTATATCATTTTTCATTTCAAACATCTTTAAACATACTTTCCCAAACCTGTTCGTCATGTTCAGCACTCGGAATTCTGAAAATCAGCTTTTCAACATCAGTTGTCTAAAATCTTTTTGAATTTTTCAAAATTTATGCTAAAACACACCGAAAATCTTTTTGGAAATTTGACATAATAGAAATAAAATGCAGTAAGGAAATATTTACAAACAATATTTTTGTGAGTTTGCGTAAGAGGATCATATCAGTTTATGAGACAAATCACCAAGACCGTTAAGCTTTAAACATTTTAAGCTCTAAACGATTCACCTAGATTGACGATATTGTTGTCCACTTAAACTCAATCTAAAAACTTTCGAAATGCTTACCGATACATTAAGGTATATTAAATTTGCACTAAGTTCTTATGGACCCCACAATCTCAGCATATCCCCTCATCATGCAATACACTAACTCAAGTAATGCCTTTAAACTTTTATCAACTGTGATTTGTGCGAAAACAAAACAGAATGTTTAAACATTAACAATCAGGTCGATACTTCTGTATACGCAGAGAAAGTCCAATGTTTAAACAAAATAAGAAAAATAAAACAAGTTGAAGTTGTTTAGGCTTTAACCACCAGGTCGATACTCCCGTATACGCAGAGGAGGTCCAAAGCTTAAACGAAACACCAAAGAAAATAAAGCAGAACGTTTAGGCAACAACATCCATGTCGATACTCACGTATACGCAGAGGATGTCAAATGCTTAAACAAAATAAAGAAATAAAACAAGTTTAAATCTTTGCAAAATGAAATGCACAATCACAGTGACTTTTTAGCAAAGTTGTGAAAATTCACAAACTTAACCAGTTTTATGTCTTTCGACAATCAGCGATTACTGAGTAGGCACACAGTCAAGAAGGACAAAACTAAGTACTATGCTTTTGACCGCGTTTCCCACTAGAACTAGGCTTTTTGCTTTATGTTTGTATCGTTATCGCAAATCTACTAGTCTAGCTGAGTCTATCGTCACATCTTTAGTGAGACCGTTTATCACATTTTGACTTTCCAATTCTTTAGCATGTTGTGACAGTCCACTGATATACTATCATCTCCTCTTTTGTACAACAAAACTCATTTTTGATTTTATCATGTTTTTTACTTTTTCAAATTTTCAAATGTTTTTGGATTTTCTGAAAATTTTTACTCCCCCTAAAATGCAAACACATTTTAGGAAATTTGAATAAAAACTGTACAATAAAGTGACAACTGATATCAAATCACTTCAAATCGCCATCCACTTGGCATAAACAATCAGAACTCCCCCTTTCAACAAACTATTTTCCCATTGTGATTTCAAAACACTTAAGTTTGTTTTAATCAAATGGTTTTTCCAGAAAATAAGTTTTGTTGATTGATTTTACCAATTGTAGGTTAGGGGATCAATTCATCATTTTGTTCTCCAAAATACCACTTTTAAGTATGGTCCAATCAAGTTCAACTTAATGACCTTGATTAACCACTTGAAGATGAAAATCTCTTTCACCACTTGCAGGTTTACTTATCAATCATAACCACTTGCACATCAAAATATAACAATTTAAATATACCACCTGTACTTTACCAACTTTACCACTTGTAGTATCATTTGCTAAGAAAGATGTCGATACCTTCTCCACTCTTACCAACCTGGGAGCTCCGGCAAGTCAGAAATTTATGGTGAAAATGCTGTCACCCAAGCCTGACCAGCCTTGGGTGATTTTGGTGGCAAACATCTATCCCACCAACATTTTGATTTGTAAAATTCTTTAGCAACTTTCACTTTCCTGTCAATCATTTTTCCAAAAATATGTTTAACATTTCCATTGAAAGCCTTCTCAACATCAAATTCTCCCTGATCAACGAAGAATTGATTTGAGATCTCTACCTTTCCCACTTTCTTCATCAAATTTTCCTTTGACAATGGAGGAAAATCCTCATCGTTCACCTTTGGAACGGAATTCACAACCTTTTTCTCAACCAAAGACTCCTCTGATTTTATGGAATCAGATTCATTGTCAGAACTACTATATGTTTTTACAACCCATTTTTGTTTACTCAAATCACCTCTTCTTTTGTAAAAGTGTTTTGAACTTTCACCTTTTTCAGAACTTGAATTTTCAAACTTTTTAACACTTTTCACAGGTTGTTCTTTTTTATCAACACAAAATTCAGAGTTAGAAGAAACTCCCTGTTTTTGGTAGTTGGTCTTGGGGCAATTCCAAGCGATGTGTCCAACTTCTTGGCATTTGAAACAGGTTCTTCTGTCAACTCTTTCAGCAAATTTTCTCACATTCTTCTTCATTTCAGCTAGAAACTCTTGATTCGACTGCTTCCAGAACGGTTTCTTCTGTTCATCCTCTGAACTTCCTCCTGAAACAAATTTTGTTTTTGGTTTATAAGTTTTCTGATTTTTATAATTTTCTGAAGAATTGAACCAAGACCTTTCTTTTTTAGATTACTGTTATGGTTTGGTTTCTGTTGAAAACCATAACCAGAGTTGTAACCCTTTTTCTTGTTCAATCTCTGTTGGACTCTTGAAGTATACTTTTTAGATTTTTCATAAAAATTTCCATCTTTAATTTCAGAAATGTTAATTTCTGTTAATTTGAAAACCTTGTCAATCAATTCTGGTTTAACACCTCTTAATGGAAATTCTTCATCAGAAAATAATTTGTCCAAATCATGCAAAGTATATGCTACTTTGAATGTTTTATCATTCAAATTATTCTTTGATAGAAGAAATTCTTTGTTGTAAACCCGTTTGACCGGTGAACTCGGACTCTTTTCTGACGAACTCGAACTCTTAGATTTAGACTCCGACTTTGACTCTTCATCCGTATCCAACACCTGATCAACAACTCTTTTTAATAACTCAGACTCATGATCAGTGTCAGACGTTGTGAATGTAACATCAATGTTATCTGGTAACTCATCAATGGTTTCAGACTTTAACTTGATGTTTAGAGCCTTAGTTACACGTTCCTCATTTGGCTTTCTGGGAGAATAAGTTTCATGGATCGGGGGCGGACATCTGTTATACTTGACACTTGGTTTCTTACCAGTATCAGTGTCTTCTGTCTTTTCTTTCTTGAATGCCTCCAAACCTGCAACAGTCGGATAAACACGATCAATCAAGTAATCACACATAGTGTAACTCAATAGTAATCGTTTAATCCTTTCACTCTCAATTTTCTCAAGTTCCAACTCCTTCTTCAGATTAGCACAGTCTTCGATGTAATCATTTATGACACTCTGCTTTGTCATTAATGTTGCACTCATTTTTTCCATCGCTTTTTCAATTTCTGTATTTGTCGTTTTCAGACGATCAACTGTGTTGTTGAGCACATCATATGACTCCTTCACATACTTCACATCAGACAGCAAATCTTCTTTAATCTTCTCTAATTCAGCAATCTTCTTATCTTTCTCCTCACAAACTTTGCAAGATTCTGAACACTTCAAACATGGTTTTTCAACTTCAACCATTTTTTCAACTTCAACGAATTTTTCAACTTCTACAATCTTTTCTACTTCAACGAGTTTCTCAACTTCAACCAGTTTTTTAACTTCAACTACTTTTTCAACCTCAACAATCTTCTCCACCACTTTCTCCACTTCAACGATGTTTTCTATTGCATTTTCAGTCACTGCTTCAACTTTTGTTTCTCCAGCTACTGTCTTCGCCTTTTCATCAGCGAGTAACTTTGCTGCTTCCAGTTCCCTCTTTAAGCGGGCAATCTTCTTCTGATTTAGTATCTCAACTTTATCTGCATAGAAAAAATTAAAACTGTCAGGCTCAATGCTTTTTCTACATTTATTAAGATATTCTTCCTCATCATCAGTATCAACATCACTTCCAAGATCTGGAAAAATCGGGATTCTTTTCTGATGAGCATTGTAGAATTCCTCAGCCATGATTCAATAATCAGGTGATACTTCGGGAAACACACTTTTTGAAGACAATTGAACCGAGTCACTTTACTCCTTGACAACCAAATGTGATTGGGCCGCAACTATTTGTAATAAAGTGATAATTCAATTAAAACTAATTTTTATTAGGTCGATAAAGTCAAAGTCACATGGACGACAATTTCAAGTTTGCATTAAATCTAATTGGGCCGCCCTTTAAGTCTGAATCATATTGTGATTGGGCCTCACAATCCACTTACTATATCACATGCAAATTGTTGTTTTCAACACCACTTAGCCGACAACTCTTATATTTGGTATCTAAGTCATTAACAATGCACATGGCTCACACATTGGAAACACAAAGTCTGATCTTATCAAAAGCTACTTGCCGACACCTTCAAAACCCAAAATCAGTGATTTATGAGCGAAATAGCAGGTTGGAATAATATCACAGGTAATCTGGAGCGAAATCAGGGGTCTTGTGTGTCCCTATAAGCGAAATCAGGGGTCTGGATGGTCCTATGAGCGAAATTAGGGTTATGGGGTGACCTTATCAGCGAAATCAACAATTGTCCATAAAAGCGAAATCACTTCACATATCAATTTGGTCCATTTTTACTTCGAATTTCAGTCTTAAACTTTCAAGGGTTTGTCTATGTTCAATTTCAAACAACCTGTGAAAATTTGGTCCAATTCTAACCGTGAAATCTTCCCGAACTGATGAAAGAAGGTGTAGAAGATAGAAATAGAGATGAAAACAAGCTGATATATGCAGAACTCCTCGTCCTGAGCTCTGATACCACTTGTAGGATCGCGTGCTGACCCGAACGAGTCAATCGGAGTTGTTCTAATCCGTTTCAGGTGCGGAATAACAAGAAACGGACACGGAAAACAGCTTGTTCTACTAAATCTTGCCTTGTATATTGATTTCACACTGATTACAAGTCAAACGGCACTTCGGCAGCAATTCGGTACCGGAAACAAGACGTTACTACTGATTTCGCTCATCATACACCTATATATAGTCATGGGATTTCGCTCATAGGACACATGTCCATATAAGCGAAATCACCCATGTACATAAAAGAGAAATCATCTATAAAATCTAACAACATGATTTCCCACATAGTGACATCCTGATTTCCCACATAGTGACATGTCCATATATGTGAAATCAACTTTCTTGGGAAATCACCACTACAACTCTATATTCTCGTACAATGTGTCCTGATCTAACATTCTAAGTCTATGACTCGATACAAGACGAAGTCGACAGATGTATGCATCAACATACCTCACTTAACTAATTTGATCACTAAATTGCTTCGGTAATTTTTTACCAAAACAGTACGTCACATACGACTTTCAAGGAAGCGGCGGTTTGGCACGCGGTCCTGCAAACGACACAAGTCATGCTAAGGAGAAGACGCATACCTTCGTATTCCCCCTATCTTATTAACGACGAATACACTATGTTTAACATTACATGGTAACGTCACCTAACAACCGGCTATCGCATGCAACCCCAGGTAAAGTCCTTAAATTTCTTTTATTGAAATTCCGACTTTTGCATCTAGTGAGTAGATTTTCACATCTCTACTCCTCTTAATGGTCACTGTATCATGATCATTTCCTTCAGTATAGCGAACACTCATAGCTTGATTTCTTGAAAATTCATATGTTACGCATGCATCGTTTGTTACGCATGTGGTTTCATTTCAAATAAGCGTTTCACGAAGTTCAAATATTATTTCGCTAAATCTAACTATCGATTTGTGATTCGAATGAACCGCATTATTGCAATTGTTGGCTCCTTTGATTCGAGTCAACACGTTTTCTTGAAATTTCTTTTCTTTTCAAGTTACATACATGGTTTTTCGTTGTGACCATGCCGAAAGTTTTTGTCGGCTTGCACCGAAACCAAGTTCAATTGTTTGAACTTGTCCATTACACTTATTCGATTCAAGACACCATATGATGTATTGAAAGCATCATATTCAAATTCGTTCTAACAGGCGTGTTACTTGTTCCGAGTCGTTGTAGACTTGTTTGGTCTACGACTCCATTAAGTCATTTGTTGATTTCAACACCTTGTAGTGGTGTCTCACTAATTTGAAGCTTTCGCTAATCTCGTTTACGCATCTCATGCACGGATTTAATTATTTATTTATTGATTTGTTTTAAATCCGCTTTGATTTATCATATTTAAGCAGTCTTAACACAATCGTGTGTTAAGACAATGGTACACAAATTCATTTTATATTTCGGTGTACCTCCTAACGTTTCCTTTCAACATCGATCTAATGTTTTGCGATATTCATTTCTTCTTCGTCTTCGATCGAAAATATTATTTCTTTGATGTTCCTGTGACAACCCTCATAAATCCAGGTGTCCGTACAATTAATTAATATTAATTAAGTGCTTAATGACTGTGCTAGATTACTTAACTGCTTTTTGATTACTGCATCATACTTACATGTGCATCACATAATACATAATGTCACATCATTATCACATACAAACTATATTGACATACATGATGCACAAAGCACAGTTAGCACAGTTAACGGATAGAACGGGAATATGCTGACAGGGTTCAGTACATAGACAGACAATATTTTAAGACCCGGTATGGACCAGGGATAAGGTACTACACTAGTATGGCGTGTAGGGAAGTAAGGACCATAAAACTATGTCACTAGGTGATAGTTAAAGTGCCGGAAAGTGCCTAAAACCCACTTTAAGTGCAGAATTCTGCATTTTTCAGCAAAATTCAGCTTTTTAACAAACTAATATTATGCAGAAAATTGACTAAACGGTCCTGAATGCTTTCCTAAGTGTTGGGAATTAAAAGTGTCACAAAAAGTTACATAAAAGACACTATACGGAATAGCTTGACACTTTAACGAACCGGTATCAAACCGAACAACCGGACATTACATGGAACACCAAAATTTTGCCAGATACATTGTTTAATTATTTCTTGGCTAGTTATGGTCACCGAATACCCCAACACACTATATAATGTGCCATACACATAAAACACTAGATTTTACACTTAACCTCCAACCATTTACCTACTTACCATCAAAACTTACAATTAACCCCCCCCCCCCCATCATAATTTATGGCCCAAAGGGGAGGACCCCACCACCATATCCCACTAGATTTCATTCTATATATTTTATTTTATCTTGCTTGCTTATGTGAACATGATATTGAGTAGGAAAGATATAAGTATGGTGTGAATCCCTTACAAGATCATTTCATTCTCAACCTCACTCCACTCCCTCATACTCTCTCTCTCCCTCTCGGCTTTACATAGTGCTGCCACCACCACCTTGCAACCACCATTCACCCATTTTCAAGCTCATTTCAAGTGTTAGAAGGTGTTTCATGGAGCTTAGTGCTTGAAGAACTTGAAGAACCTTCATCCATTGCTTTTATCATCCATTTTCATCATCATTTTCTCTTGTGTTCTTCCCTAGCTTTGAGCTAGGTGTAAGCTTCTTGTTACTAGTTTTTGCTCCTCATTTTGTTGGTTAAAAGTTGTAGTATATTGTTTATCACAAGAACACTAAAAGACTTAAACAAGAATCATGAACATGAAGCTTAAAAATGATGAAGTCTTGTTGAAATAATGTTGTTAACTACAAGCATGACACTTGATTGTTATTTACTTGAGATTATGATGTTGATCATCATAAGGAGCTTGCTAGATTGTGATTAAACACATGATCTAGCAAGTTAGAGGATGATTATATGTTAACCCAGGAAGATCATCCTCTCTTACAAACATGAACTTGAAAATAAAGCGATTTCTTGAAAAACAATAAATAAAGTGAGCTAGTAATCTTATGAAATCTAAGATTCATGAATGATTTTCAAAGAAAACCAAGTCCAAAATATGATTTTTAGTAGAACTTGTTCCTTACTTAAATATACACCATTTTTGGTGACAAAATAAGTGTAAGAACATTTTTATTTACAAGAAGAGTTCAAAAGAATAATTTTTGTAGAATATGTTTACAAGCTGTAAACACCTAGTTTCTTTAAGAATGAGATTTTTAAAGAAGTAAACACACTTTAGAGGGTAACTAAACCTACTAAAAACACCACTAAGTTACTACAACTTTTAATAAAAGTTCAAGTTCATATTGTTATATAAATTGTATAGCTTTTACACTTGAGAAGTGTAAGTTGTTTAAGGATTAATTATTGATTGTTGTGATGATTTTTGAAAAAGAAAATGATATGCTTATATAGCATGGACACCTTCGTTTTTAGGGGAAACTATGGCAAAATTTTCTAAAAATATAAACACTTAGAGAAATATTTTTCTAACAAGTATTTACAAGTATAATTTGATCATAAGTTTTCGATATAAACTTTGCAATAATTTTTGTAATAAAAATAGAAATATTTGAGGTTGGTTTTTATAAATAAAAATAGGTAAACATATATATTTAGAATATATATACATATTAAGACACTTGTGTGATTATTTGTTTACTCGGTGAAATAGTTATATTATTTTAGGGTAAAATATTATAACTTAACAAGTACTGCGAAATTTACCATTCAAAATAATACCGTTACATATATATTTATGGTAAATATTATTTTGGGTACGAGAAACGGAAATATGATTTTTGTAAATATTACAAAGTTATATCATACTTTGATAAAAAGGAAAATATTATTTTTGAGAAGTTAAAATATGTTTTCCTAGTATATTTAGAAGATATATGATTTTTGTGAAAAATATATATTTTCTGGGCAATACATTATTTTTGGGACAAAATGAGTTTACAAATATATTTTCTAAAGTGAGACTTAGAAATATATTATTTCAGAAATTACAAATACAATAATACAAACACATGTATAAGACACCCCATCCTTGGGAAGGAAATACGAAAGTTAAATACTTGAGAAGTATTAATACGGAAATATTGTTTAAAACAATTATTCCAAAACCAAATATAATTTAAGTTGAAATATTAATTATTTTGACAAATAATTATAACTCGGAATAATATAAGAAACGTAACTCAAACGCAAATACTAAACAAAGGCACTGCCCATAGGTCTAATAGACATTAGTACACTGTAGGTAGTCCTGGTTGCTGACAGAGTTTGAGTTACGAGCTTAGGACGCAATACAGTGAATTCATGTCCCCCTTTTCTTTTAACTGTTTTCAGTTTTATACTTCGGGGGTGAAATACATGTTACGGTTATTACAGACTTTTATACATGGTATGGTTAGCTAAGGAGGGTTTACTACTAGATCATGTGAAGGGTGGGTACAACACTTAAGGCCATTAATCCTCGTCGTAGGACCGAGGGACATGAGTGATAGATCTATTTGGGTGTAGCGAGCCCACACCCATGAGACCAGGGTGGCCCATAGTAGTGACTATGTCTTCCAGCCGGAAGCCCGGTACAAATTTGCTAGGTTTGAGTTTTCCTGCACCATTTCACACATAGTATTGGCTTTGCAACCCATTTGTGGTCTCTTTTTCCTTATTGCTACATTCCAGGGACATTTATACATACAAGACATACTTTAAAGGTTTATTCATACACTCACACATGAACTCGCTCAACTTTTGTTGATATTTTTAAACTACATGTATTTCAGGGAACTAGTGGATCTGGCAAGGTATGCATGTGTCTTCAAGCTGCGTTTTAATAAAAGATGTTATCCATGGTTGTTGAGTTTAGGGGGTGTGTCCTATTCCTGGATGGGATACATGCTTCCAAACTCAGGTTTTATTCAA
Organism: Helianthus tuberosus; assembly: GCA_030545235.1. Lineage (NCBI taxonomy): Eukaryota > Viridiplantae > Streptophyta > Magnoliopsida > Asterales > Asteraceae > Helianthus > Helianthus tuberosus. Next base: position 62,511,166 of record CM060420.1, read on the forward strand.
AGTCGTTTGTGGAGTCTTTATGAACTCAGTTAGACAAGTCATGGTTTGTAACATAATTTGGTATCGATATTTTTAAGACAGGTTGTTGTGGCATTTTCTAAACGTAATTAATGAATGAATATCTTTTAGTTTTATCATTTAGCATTGTTATGATTGAATCCTATGGTATTAAGAAGTCACACCAAATAACCACGCTTCCGCAAAAGTCAGGGTGTGACTGCTTGGTATCAGAGCTTCGATCGTAGCGAACTAGGATTCTTATCGAGTCTAGACTACGATCAATAGGGCTTTCACGAAATGTTTTCCTTGCATACACAAATTGTCCAGATCCAGGAAACACATGTTTTTACAAATAAAAGATACAAAATACATTTTAAAGAATGTGTTTATAATTCAGTCTTAGAGACTAGGGAGGTTCAGTCTTAGAGACTCGTCTTAGAGACTAGGGAGGTTCAGTCTTAGAGACTGGGGAGGTTCAGTCTTAGAGACTGGGGAGGTTCAGTCTTAGAGACTGGGGAGATTCAGTCTTAGAGACTGGGGAGGTTCAGTCTTAGAGACTGAGGGAGTTCAGTCTTAGAGACTAAGGGAAGTTCAGTCTTAGAGACTGGGGAAATTGAGTCTTAGAGACTGGGGAAATTGAGTCTTAGAGACTGGGAAAGTTTAGTCTGAGAGACTGGGTAGTTCAGTTTGGGAAACTGGGAGGTTTGGTCTGAGAGACTAAGTAGTTCAGTCTGTGAGGCTGGGTGGGATAGTCTTGGGAATACTAGGATTGCATACATGCTTACATTGTCGCTGCTTACATGCTTAATTGATAATTATTGATATATGTGCATATGTTGTGATTGGTTTGTTACAGACATTACGATGTCATCTTCAGAGAGCGGAGTATCCGACATCATTGATCCCATGGCTATGGTTTCAGATGACGAGATGGCCACAGATCCAAAGATGCTTTCAGATGATACTGACGATTTTCAGCCTTTCGCCTTGCCAGATTTTGGCGATGACATACCCTTAGCTGATGGTCTTCCGGGCGAGGATCTACCTCTTGTACAGATCCCTGCTCCTCTTCCACTTGCTGCAGTTCCTCTTGAGGATCTGCCTCTAGACGCTATGTCCGACGACGACATTCATCTCTTGATTGAGGCTCCCCCTGAGGATGCCCAGGATGGTGGGGCTCCAGTCGAGGATGCCGTTGTCGTTTCACTTATCGAGGCTCCAGTTGATGATCATGTTGTTATCCCACTTGTTGATATTCCCGTTGGTGATGTCGATGATGTTCCACATGAGGAGGTTCCTGTTGTCGAGGCTCCTTCCGACCATTCAGGTCCTGATTCATAGGAGTCAGTGTCTTCCAGTACCTTACACGCATTGGGTTTACAGCGATATCCCAAAGACACCGATTCTGACACAGCCATGTCCGTTGCACCCGATATTCCACACTATGATGATCATGATTTTGATTTCGACGATGAGATGGATCTTGTCTTTCCTCACGATTTTGACCCCGATCATGAGATCGAGTTTGTCCCTGATGAGCAGCCTTTTGAGGCACCGGTTGATCCTGATTTCGATCCTGAGCAGGAGATTGATTTTATTCCTGTAGAGCAGCCCATTGATGCACCCGTCATTCCTGACGAGCAGCTCCTTGATATACCCGCTGATCATGAGCTTGCTCCAGCCTCGAGCCCTTGATTGCACCAGAGCCAATACTTGCTCTCGATCCTTTACCCGAGCATGACCCTGCACTTGTCGAGGCACCAGTTGTTGCACCACCATTGCCTGACCCTGCTCCTTTTGCAGCCCAGGTTGACCCACGATATGCATTCACCCACAATGGGTGGATCGAGGATGACGACGACTATCCTCCATTTGTTAGACCCGTTACTCCCCCTTCTGCACCTACACAGATACCAGCTGATGTCGCTCCATTTCACCCGCACGTATCTAATGTTCATCGCACAGATTTACTAGTCACATTTCTTCAGGATATCCCTCCTCCCCGTCCAGGGGAATGATCGTTGAGTCAGCAGCCACCTATGTCAGCAACCCTTCCGTTCATGCCACCATTTGCACCTGCTGCATCTTTTGATTATGCACCGTTCATGCCTATTTCTGACCCATACCATCCCTTCCATATTGGATATACGAGGGATGATTTACTTTTATAGCTGCAGCTCCAGTAGGATATGTTGAGTCGTCGAGTCGCTGAGCTAGAGAGGATCCCGCGTCCTCCACCTGGTACTGGTCCATCACAGTTTGCTGCTCCACTATTTCCTTACCCGGATTTCGATATTCGATTCCTCACGATGGAGCAGCAGATTAGCTGTTTGTTGCAGCTCATTTATACTCTAGAGGAGGAGTTAGCGTGTATGCGCCGTTTGCTTTTCATTCCTCCACCTCCTCCTCCACCATCAGCTTAGAGGTTTTTGGTCTTCTGCAGATAGACTACTTTTGGTGAGAATACAGCTATTGAGCCATGATTATGAAGACTTTTGAAGACCACACTTTGACTTTTGACTTTTGATTATTATAGTTGGTAGACGTTTTGGATAGGGGTGATGTGACCCTATAGTCCCATTTTGATGTATGATACAATTGTAAAACTGTACTTGTGGTCTTGATATATGAAAAGCTCAATCGCAGCATTCTCATTACATGCATTGTTGATTTACTTGTTTGTGTTATGACATGGGATGTTATGTATTTACTTGTGTTAATGGATGTTATTACATACGCGTACTACATACTTATATGCATACGACCTGACCTATACAATCTTCTTATAGAAGATGCCTCCACGAAGGGAAACCCGATTACCCACTACTGAGGCCGAACTCCAGGAAAGGATCTCCCGAGCAATAGCAGAGCACGAGGCCTCACACGCCGAAACTACTGGGGGTTCCTCAAGGTGTAACAACCCACCACATGGTAATGTTTAAGTCGCTTGAGACACATTACGTTACAATTGGATATTCCATGTGCGGTTGCTAATGCTTTTTGTGAATGACGTTACTTGTACAGGCTGTACCTTTAAGCAGTTTTTAGACTGTAAACCGCTGAACTTTGACGGCACCGGGAGTGCTGTGGGTTTTGTTCGATGGGCAGAGAAGACCGATTCGGTGTTAAGGATGAGCAAATGCAGACCAGATCAGCAAGTTACCTACATCTCCGGACTATTCATAGACGGAGCGCTTTCGTGGTGGAATCTCCAAGTCCAAACTCTGGGAGAGGCAGCAGCATACGCTTTGACTTGGAATGAGTTAAAGGAACTCATGCGTAAAAAGTATTGCTCCAGAGCCGAAATTCAAAAATTGGAAACAGAATTTTGGAACCTTAAGATGGACGGCCCAAAGATCACCGAATATGTGCAAAAATTCCACGATCTATCTCACGTGGTACCATACATGGTTACACCGGAATTTAAGCGCGTTAAGCGTTTCATCTGGGGGTTGGCGCCTCAATTATGATCATGGTAACAACGTCAAAGCCGCCAACCATTACCGAAGCTATCGATCTGAGCGTGTCACTGACTAAGAAGCCATCCGGTTAAACAAGTTTTCAATCTCTGACCCGAAAAAGAAGGAGACACACGTTGAATCATCGAGTGAGAACAAGAGGAAGTTCTCAAACTTCAAAAAGGGTACCAACAGTGTCAGCAAGAAAGAATAGGGAAACGCACCAGCCAGGGCCAAAACTGGTGCCGAAAACAAAGGAAGAGGGTACATGGGCGCTCTGCCCAAATGTGATGTATGCCAATATCATCACCCTGGCCAGTGCAGATTCAGGAAATGTGAGTCTTATGGGAAGGTTGGCCATTCAAAGGAAACATGCTGGGTTGGTACTGGGCATGGCAACAATGGTCAGAGAGGATTTGGAAGTGGTAATGGAAACCGCCAGCAGGGAGGAAATGGTGGGAATGGAAATCATGGAAATTTTGGGAATCAAGCTGGGAATAGAAACCGTGGAACGAACAATGCTCAAGGTGGTAACGGGAACGGTAATGGTCGAGGACCAGGTTGTTTCAATTGTGGAGATGTAGGGCATTTCAAAAAGGGGTGCCCAAAGCTGAATTAAGCACATGGAAGAGTCTTTAACATCGGTGTGAGGGAAGCTCGCCAAGATCCAAATGTAGTTACCGGTACGTTCCCTATAAATCAACGCTTTGCATCTGTATTATTTGATACCGGAGCCGATTATAGTTTTGTATCGCTAGAATTTAAGAATATACTTGGGTTGGTATCCAGTAAGTTAGACATTCCATATTCAATAGAACTAACTAACGGGAAGCTAGTAGAAACAAATGAGGTTATCAGAGGCTACGTGATAGAGTTGGGAGAGCAAGAGTTTACACTTGATATGCTGCCAGTCAAGTTGGGAAGCTTCGACGTGGTAGTGGGGATGGACTGGTTGTCAAGCAACCGAGCAGAGATTGTATGTCACAAAAAGGTCATTCGCATTCCGATGGCGAATGGAGAAACGATTGTAGTGCATGGAGAGAAGCGCGATACGCCCCTAAGAATCATCAGTTGCTTGAAGGATCGAAAGTGTTTGCAGAAAGGATGTGTCGCCTTCATGGCACACATTGTGGATAAAGAGGCCGCTGGGCCAAAGATAGAAGACATTCCAGTCGTGAAGGAATATCCTGAAGTCTTTCCCGAAGACTTGCAAGGATTGCCGCCGCAGCGACAAGTCGAGTTCCACATTGACTTAGTTCCAGGTGCTGCGCCTGTGGCTAAGGCACCTTATCGACTTGCGTCCTCCGAGATGCAAGAACTGTCAACGCAACTTCAGGAGCTATTGGATAAAGGATTTATCAAGCCAAGCTTCTCGCCTTGGGGAGCTCCAGTGCTGTTTGTCAAGAAGAAGGACGGTAGTTTTCGCATGTGCATCAACTACCGCGAGCTGAACAAGTTGACTATCAAGAATAGATATCCTTTGCCAAGGATAGATGACCTGTTCGATCAACTACAAGGTTCGAGTTGTTACTCCAAGATCGATCTTCGATTAGGTTATCACCAGTTGCGTATACAAGAGGAGAGTATTCCGAAGACTGCCTTCAGAACTCGATATGGACATTACGAGTTCCTGGTTATGCCGTTTGGTCTGACGAACACGCCAGCTGTATTCATGGATTTGATGAACAGAGTTTGTAAGCCGTATCTCGACAAGTTTGTGATCGTGTTCATTGACGATATTCTGATCTACTCAAAAACGAAGGAAGAACATGAGCAACACCTAAGAGCTATCTTAGAACTGCTCAAGAAAGAGAAGTTGTACGCGAAGTTCTCGAAGTGCGAGTTCTGGTTACGCGAAGTTCAGTTCCTTGGTCACGTGGTTAACGGAGATGGAATCCATGTGGATCCTACAAAGATTGAAGCAATCAAGAATTGGGAGACTCCAAAGACGCCAACCGAGATTCGATAATCCCTAGGTTTGGCAGGATACTACCGCAGATTCATTGAGGATTTCCCGAAAATCGCTCAACCGTTGACCTCCCTCACACAAAAGGACAAGAAGTACGAATGGGGAGACAAGCAAGAAGAAGCATTTCAGTTTTTGAAAAACAAGCTTTGCGACGCACCCATCTTATCCCTACCCGAAGGCACTGACGACTTCGTGGTATATTGCGACGCCTCGCGTCAAGGTTTAGGCTACGTGCTGATGCAACGACAGAAGGTTATAGCCTATGCTTCGCGCCAGCTGAAGGTTCACGAGAAGAACTACACCACGCATGACTTGGAGTTAGGCGCAGTGGTGTTTGCATTAAAAATATGGCGACATTACTTGTACGGCACGCGATGCACCATCTTTACCGATCACAAGAGCCTGCAGCATATATTTAATCAGAAAGAGCTTAACATGAGACAGAGACGATGGGTAGAGTTGTTGAACGGCTATGATTGTGAAATCAAGTATCACCCAGGGAAGGCGAATGTAGTCGCCGATGCCTTGAGTCGGAAAGAAAGAATCAAGCCCATAAGGGTTAGGGCTTTGGAAATGATTGTACAGACAGACCTCTCGTTGCATATTCGTGCTGCGCAGAGGGAAGCTCTTAAAAGGGAGAATCTTGAGAATGAATATCTCCGTGGGATGGAGAAGCAATTGGTACCAAAGAAGGATGGAACATTGTGTTTCTTGGGAAGAATTTGGGTTCCCCTCTTTGGTGGTTTGAGAGACGCTATCTTCAATGAAGTGCATAAGTCATGGTACTCAATCCATCCAGGGTCGGATAAAATGTACCAAGATTTAAAGGATTTCTATTGGTGGCCGAGATTAAAGGGCGATGTTGCAACATATGTTGGCGAATGTTTGACTTGTGCCAAGGTGAAGGCCGAATACCAGAAGCCTTCAGGTCTTCTGCAACAACCCGAAATACCCATGTGGAAATGGGAGCAGATTTCAATGGACTTCATAACGAAGTTACCAAGGACACCCAGAGGTCACGATACGATTTGGGTAATCGTGGACCGTCTGACCAAATCTGCACACTTTTTGCCAATCAAGCAGAAAGATAACACGAGCAAGCTTGCTGAGCTGTACCTGAGAGAGATTGTTGCACGGCATGGAGTGCCTCTTTCGATCATTTCTGATAGAGATGGAAGGCTTGTGTCAAGGATTTGGCAATCTTTCCAAGAAGCTTTTGGTTCTCAGTTGAATCTGAGTACTACATTCCATCCACAGACAGATGGCCAGAGCGAGCGAAAGATTCAAACGTTGGAAGATATGTTACGAGCTTGCGTGATGGATTTGGGTGGCAGTTGGGATACTCACTTACCCATGGTAGAATTCTCATACAACAACAGCTACCATGCGAGTATCCAAGCCGCATCATTTGAAGCTCTCTATGGACGCAAGTGTCGATCATCGTTATGCTGGGCAGACCCGGGTGATAGACAGCTTGTTGGTCCGGAATTGGTTCAAGAGACGACTGATAAGATTACACAGATCCGAGAGCGCATAAGGGCGGCTCATGATCGACAAAAGAGTTACGTGGACCGAAGAAGGAAACCTCTGGAGTTTGAGGTTGGAGAGATGGTTTTGTTAAAGGTTTCACCCTGGAAGGGTGTAGCACGCTTCGGGAAGCGTGGGAAGCTGAACCCGAGATACATTGGACCATTTAAAATCCTGGAAAGGATTGGTCTCGTAGCTTACAAGTTGGATCTACCCGCAGAACTGAATGGTGTTCATGATACATTTCATGTATCTAACCTGAAAAAGAGTCCAACTCAAGAAACAGTTGTCATACCAACCGACGAAGTCCACATTGACGACACACTCCACTTTACTGAAGAACCTGTTGAGGTTACCGATTGGAAGGTTAACAAAACACGACGGAGTAGTGTCAAACTCGTCAAGGTTCGTTGGAACGCGCAACACGGCCCAGAGTTCACTTGGGAGCATGAGGATCGTATGAAAGAAAAATACCCACATTTATTCCCTAAGACCCCTGCAACTAGAAGCAGAACTTAAATTTCGGGACGAAATTTTCTTAACGGGGGGAGAATGTGACAACCCTCATAAATCCAGGTATTCGTACAATTAATTAATATTAATTAAGTTCTTAATGACTGTGCTGGATTACTTAACTGCTTTTTGATTACTGCATCATACTTGCATGTGCATCACATAATACATAATGTCACATCATTATCACATACAAACTATATTAACATACATGATGCACAAAGCACAGTTAACACAGTTAACGGATAGAACGAGAATATGCTGACAGGGTTCAGTACATAGACAGACAATATTTTGAGACCCGGTATGGGCCAGGGACAAGGTACTACACTAGTATGGTGTGTAGGGAAGTAAGGACCATAAAACTATGTCACTAGGTGATAGTTAAAGTGCCGGAAAGTGCCTAAAACCCACTTAAAGTGCAGAATTCTGCATTTTTCAGCAAAATTCAGCTTTTTAACATACTAATATTATGCAGAAAATTGACTAAATGGTCCTGAATGCTTTCCTAAGTGTTGGGAATTAAAAGTGTCACAAAAAGTTACATAAAAGACACTATACGAAATAGCTTGACACTTTAACGAACCGGTATCAAACCGAACAACCGGACATTACCCGGAACACCAAAATTTTGCAAGATACATTGTTTAATTATTTCTTGGCTAGTTATGGTCCCCGAATACCCCAACACACTATATAATGTGCCATACACATAAAACACTAGATTTTACACTTAACCTCCAACCATTTACCTACTTACCATCAAAACTTACAATTAACCCCCCCCCCCCCCCATCATAATTTACGGCCCAAAGGGGAGGTCCCCACCACCATATCCCACTAGATTTCATTCTATATATTTTATTTGATCTTGCTTGCTTGAGTGAACTTGATATTGAGTAGGAAAGATATAAGTATGGTGTGAATTCCTTACAAGATCATTTCACTCTCAACCTCACTCCACTCCCTCATACTCTCTCTCTCTCCCTCTCGACTCTACATAGTGCCGCCACCACCACCACCTTGCAACCACCATTCACCCATTTTCAAGCTCATTTCAAGTGTTAGAAGGTGTTTCATGGAGCTTGGTGCTTGAAGAACTTGAAGAACCTTCATCCATTGCTTTTATCATCCATTTTCATCATCATTTTCTTTTGTGTTCTTCCCTAGCTTTGAGCTAGGTGTAAGCTTCTTGTTACTAGTTTTTGCTCCTCATTTTGTTGGTTAAAAGTTGTAGTATATTGTTTATCACAAGAACACTAAAAGACTTAAACAAGAATCATGAACATGAAGCTTAAAAATGATGAAGTCTTGTTGAAATAATGTTGTTAACTACAAGCATGACACTTGATTGTTATTTACTTGAGATTATGATGTTGATCATCATAAGGAGCTTGCTAGATTGTGATTAAACACATGATCTAGCAAGTTAGAGGATGATTATATGTTAACCCAGGAAGATCATCCTCTCTTACAAACATGAACTTGAAAATAAAGCGATTTCTTGAAAAACAATAAATAAAGTGAGCTAGTAATCTTATGAAATCTAAGATTCATGAATGATTTTCCAAGAAAACCAAGTCCAAAATATGATTTTTAGTAGAACTTGTTCCTTACTTAAATATACACCATTTTTGGTGACAAAATAAGTGTAAGAACATTTTTATTTACAAGAAGAGTTCAAAAGAATAATTTTTGTTGAATATGTTTACAAGTTGTAAACACCTAGTTTCTTTAAGAATGAGATTTTTAAAGAAGTAAACATACTTTAGAGGATAACTAAACCTACTAAAAACACCACTAAGTTACTACAAGTTTTAATAAAAGTTCAAGTTCATATTGTTATATAAATTGTATAGTTTTTACACTTGAGAAGTGTAAGTTGTTTAAGGATTAATTATTGATTGTCGTGATGATTTTTTAAAAAGAAAATGATATGCTTATATAGCATGGACACCTCCGTTTTTAGGGGAAACTATGGCAAAATTTTCTAAAAATATAAACACTTAGAGAAATATTTTTCTAACAAGTATTTACAAGTATAATTTGATCATAAGTTTTCGATATAAACTTTACCATAATTTTTGTAATAAAAATTCAAATATTTGAGGTTGGTTTTTATAAATAAAAATAGGTAAACATATATATTTAGAATATATATACATATTAAGACACTTGTGTGATTATTTGTTTACTCGGTGAAATAGTTATATTATTTTAGGGTTAAATATTATAACCTAACAAGTACCGCGAAATTTACCATTCAAAACAATACCGTTAAATATATATTTATGGTAAATATTATTTTGGGTACGAGAAACGGAAATATGATTTTTGTAAATATTACAAAGTTATATCATACTTTGATAAAAAGGAAAATATTATTTTTGGGAAGTTAAAATATGTTTTCCTAGTATATTTAGAAGATATATGATTTTTGGGAAAATATATATTTTCTGGGCAATACATTATTTTTGGGACAAAATGAGTTTACAAATATATTTTCTAAAGTGAGACTTAGAAATATATTATTTCGGAAATTAAAAATACAATAATACAAATACATGTATAAGACACCCCATCCTTGGGAAGGAAATACGAAAGTTAAATACTTGAGAAGTATTAATATGGAAATATTGTTTAAAACAATTATTCCAAAACCAAATATAATTTAAGTTGAAATATTAATTATTTTGACAAATAATTATAACTCGGAATAATATAAGAAACGTAACTCAAAACGAAAATACTAAGCAAAGGCACGACCCGTATGTCTAATAGACGTTAGTACACTGTAGGTAGTCGTGGTTGCTCACAGAGTCTGAGTTACGAGCTGAGGACGCAATACAGTGAGTTCATGTCCCCCTTTTCTTTTAACTATTTTCAGTTTTATACTTCGGGGGTGAAATACATGTTACGGTTATTACAGACTTTTATACATGGTATGTTTAGCTAAGGAGGGTTTACTACTCGATCATGTGAAGGGTGGGTACAACACTTAAGGCCATTAATCCTCGTCGTAGGACCGAGGGACATGAGTGATAGATCTATTTGGGTGTAGCGAGCCCACACCCATGAGGCCAGGGTGGCCCATAGTGGTGACTATGTCTTCCAGCCGGAAGCCCGGTACAAATTTGCTAGGTTTGAGTTCTCCTGCACCATTTCACACATACCATTAGCTTTGCAACCCATTGGTGATCTCTTTTTCCTTATTGCTACATACCAGTGACATTTATATATACAAGACATACTTTAAAGGTTTATTCATTCACTCACACATGAACTCGCTCAACTTTTGTTGATATTTTTAAACTACATGTATTTCAGGGAACTAGTGGATCTGGCAAGGGTATGCATGTGTCTTCAAGCTGCGTTTTAATAAAAGATGTTATCCATGGTTGTTGAGTTTAGGGGGTGTGTCCTATTCCTGGACGGGATACATGCTTCCAAACTCAGGTTTTATTCAACTTCGTTTGTGGAGTCTTTATGAACTCGGTTAGACAAGTCATGGTTTGTAACGTAATTTGGTATCGATGTTTTCACGACAAGTTGTTGTGGCATTTTCTAAACGTAATTAATGAATGAATGTCTTTTAGTTTTATCATTAACATTGTTATGATTGAATGCTATGGTATTAAGAAGTCACACCAAATAACCACGCTTCCGCAAAAGTCAGGGTGTGACAGTTCCATCTTCAATTGAAAATCTTATGATGTCGTTTGAATCAAATTTTCAAATTTGCTTCATTGTACTTTCGCTTGACTTCAAACACGGTGAATTTGTTTGATCACCGCTATTATTGAATTGTTTCATTCACTACGACACCTTGTGGCGTAGGTATAACTTGCAGCTTGGGCTGATCATGATCGAGCGTTTCATGCAAAGCTATTTCATTGAACTTGTTGATTCTAAGTTCCATTTAGTGGATGTTATCGTTTCTAGAATTCATTTGCATATTGTGAATGTTCGTTTGGAATTATATTGCTCGAAATTCCTCTTTTATTGGACCCCTGTTAACTTGGTCGCACTGGTGACTGTATCAGTATGTCTGGTTTCCTTTGACATTATTCGTATTTACTTACGCATAACGTAACTCTAAGCATAACGTAACTCTAAGGAGTTGACGTAGTCTAAATTTCAAGGACAAAATTTTATTAACAGGGGGAGAATGTGACAACCGGTGATTTACGGCTCTTAATTACGTGATTAACAGACGATTAACGCGACTACGATGGATACCGACATTAATTTTTTTACACTTTTTTAACTCTAAAATATTATTTTACTAGGCTACGGTGATTTCGGTTTTAAAAACGTGTCTCGTAGGAATTACGGGCCGCTTAAACACGGGGATTGAGCTTGTGGGCCCTGGGCCCAAGCCCAAAACCCACAAGCCTAAACCTGCATATGATATATTAGAATCTTATCAAGATTTACAAAATCTATACAAGATTTATAAAATCTACACAAGATTTACACAATCTATACTAAATCTCTTCAAATCTCTACAATATCTTGCAAGATCCTCACAAGATCTCAACAAGATCTATATAAGATCCATATCCTCTCTACAATGAAAACCACTCAAACAAAACATAGCACCTTCTGCCTTCCCTCCTTCTCGATTTTAACCTACACACACAGAACACATTATCTCTTCACATAACCTCTCAACCCAGCCACACCTTTACCCTCTCAAGACCTCACCGGCAAGCAGATGAAGGCCGACCACCGTCAAGGGTGGTCCGGCGACAGCGGCACCACCGCTCATGGCGGCGGGGGTGGACAACCCCCCCTTTTCTCGACTATCAAAACAGACCACCACCACCGTCCGGTGGTGGTGCAGCTGCTACAAAACAGAAGAGAGAGAGACCGGGATGAGGAGAGAGAGACACCGAAAGGAGAGAGAATCGGAGACGCAGAAGCCGCGCAGCCGCTCACGGCGGTGACAGAGGAGGCGACGGTGGTGCTATTCACTCCGATGGGTTTGCCGGTAAGTCCCTCCTCCTGTTTCTTCTAATTTTTCTGAGAATCAAAGGAGAAATGAAGTTCTGCGAAGAAGATGATGTCCATGTTAGGGTGTTACGGGTCAGACTCGAATTTTAGTTTAATAGGTGGCTCAACGGTTCAGCTTCGAATATGTTTCGGGTTCGGGTTTGAGTGTGATTCGGGTCACAGTTTTGGTTCGGGTCCTCAAGTGAGCTTCGAGACATGTTTGGGTCAGATTCGTGCTCGGGTTACTTTTCGGCCCGTTTGGGTTCAGTCAAACCCAGTCAACACGTCGGGTTGACTGGTCAAAGCAAGTCACCAGTCAACAGCAGTCTACCTGGACAGATGTGGGTTCGAGTTAACACATCGAGTCTTGTGGTTCGTGGTTCGGTTCAGTCGACTCGGTCAAACGCCTCGACACGAAAGATTTGGTAAAAATAATGATGCGTTTATAATTTTGATAGTTGTATTTAACGATTGTTTTATTTCGTGAAAACGAGCTCGAACCGAACGATTAGAATATAGTTTACGTTTTGATATATTTGACAAATTACATATAGTTTAATTGAATCTTGATTGAATAACGTTGGATTTTGACAAAATAACGACAACCTGTGTTGTCGGGGTGTCCAAAAACAGAGGAAACTCTGCCCGTTTTTCGAGAAAATCTGTAATATACAACGCGTTTTATTATAAAATAAACTATCGGATTCGAATACTCTTTTAGAAAAACGAATACGAACATATAATTTCTTTTGACGATACTTTACAACTCACTAAAAACGACGATACGGAAATTATTTCGACAACAAATAAATATAGTTATTATATTTATTTCAAACGTTAAACTCGAATCTTTTTTATAAATAATATAGCATATATATTTATTTCAAATACCAAACGACTCGAATTCTTGTATAAAAATAAATATTGTTATATATTTATTTTCGAACACAACAACTCAATGACAATTTTATAGAATAAATATAACTTTTTATATTTATTACAAACGCCTAAACGGCACATTATATATATATATATATATATATATATATCAACGTACAAGTTTGTTATATGTTATTTTCATATAAACTTTTACACATACGACTTCTCAAGACGACTAACAAGATTCTACCGAAATATTTATATATTTTTATATAAATATTTATATATTTTAAGTCTCACAACTAAGCGTTTTTCAAAGACTTAGTAAACTATTACCGACAATAAGCGAGACTTAACGAGTATAGCTTAATCATTTTCGTTAAGTTGATAACGTACCATTGAATCGTTCGGTTAACGATTCGGTAGAGCTCGATGACACGTAGTTTAGTTACTGCGTTTATTTAGAAACGTATAAGATATTCCTTGTTAGGAATATTGTAGAATACACGCTAGCAAGTCACGTCTTGGAAACGACATTACAGAATCGTAATTAGCTAGCTTTGCACATGGAAATCCAGGTGAGTTCATAACCCCACCTTTTCACTGTTTTACATTTTATAAATGTTTTCGGGGGTGGAAAGACATGCAAGATTTGCAAAAGTAAACAATTTCTCGATAGACAAAAACTTATTTCTAAACCGTGTTGCGAATGGATTTCAAGGAACTCAAATGGTTTACGAATGATTCATACTAAGGATACCGGTTTTACAAAACAAATGCGTATTTTCGAAACGTGAATGATTTTCATGATTAGGGACGGGATTGTCCTATTTATAATAACGGGACTGGGTTGGTCTGCGTAGGTAAAACGAGACAACCCAGTGAGTTCATGTCCCCACTTTTAAACTTTTACATACTTTTTAAACTTGGGGAAAATACATGTGTTATGGTATGCTGGATACAAAAACTAAGGAATGATACTTTAAATCGTGTCACGAATAGGGTACAAGAAGCACCATTAATCAACAATATACCTAGACCGCAGAACAAAAGGTTAGATCTAATGGGTTTTCGGGCAGCCACACTCTTGGTGATAACTAGTACCAAGTAGTGCTTTTGTGTCTCAGTCGTGAATCGACAACTAGAAAAATGCTTATGGTTTGGATGCTTCCTATGTCGTGTCACATGTTAATGGCCTTGCAACCCATTAACAATCTCGATACTTACAAAAATACTTGATTCATACAAATTACATACCATGTTTTATACAAATTCAAAGCATAGAATTATGCGGGCATGAAGTCAAAGTCAAGGTGGGCATTGACGATTATACAAGTTATAGAAACACAAGAGTTTACAAAAGCAAGGTTTTTGCGAATATAATGCGTTACAAATACAAAGTTTCCATATAACTTGACAAGAAAATGATTTTTAAATTCGTTTTCTCAATAATATTTCACAAACCGGTTATCAAAAAGATCTATTTCAAATCTTTTACAAACAAACGATGAACTCGCTCAACTTTATGTTGATTTTTTGCATGTTTCTTTCTCAGGTTTCTTTTCAGAAACAATGGCACGGTTGGAATAGGAGAACCATTGGAGATACGAGTACTTAGTGGCGTTCAATTTCTAGAAGTCTTAGATTATATTTGCTTCCGCTGTGCAATAAAGATACTAGTCCAGTCACGCCAGCTCTGATAATTTCAGGGTGTGACACTCACCCCTCATCCAGCCTATTAAATACTCTTTTGGAGTAATGAATTAGGGTACAAAGACAAGAACCACCAATGTGAAGTAAGATATTTTGTCCTTTACATATATTAAACTTGTACTTTGGGGAGATGTAACCCTTATACATTTTGTTTACTTCGCAAACAATGGTGTAACAAGTTGTTCTGATATGTGTAAAGACTCGGTGAATATCTTATGGCACATCAGTATTTATCTATTTATGCATGCTTGTTGTATGAATTGATTTATACGTTTGGCGGATTGTTTTATATCACTTATGTGGTATATGCCTGTGTATATATACTACTACTGCCTGGTATGACGATATCAAACAAATGTCTAACCCTGTGCGTTGTGTTCTGACAGAACATGGCACCTAGGAGAGCTGTGAACAACCAAGATTCCGATCAACCCCCTCCTCCTCTTCTGTCGAGGACCGCTGAGGAATTGAATGCCCTATTGGAAGAAAGGATCTCCCCAGCTATCACTCAATACGAGGCGAACCGCACCGAACAATGTAGAGGACCAAGCAATGCTAGACGCAATGGGCAGGGAGATACATTTGGAGGAAACACGGCTCAAGGCTGCACTTTCAAGCATGTAGGATCGTTTTCATGACCTAACGAGTCGTTCAGAAGAGTTTTCATACTAAATCAGAGGCGGAATTCAAAGATTTAGTCTTCGTTCAGCTTGTTATACACTTTAACAGTCTCTTGTATTGATTAAATGACGTTACAATGGCTGGAGACAATTTGGCAGCACCTCGGCTCCAAAATCACAAAGTTACAAATGAAAAACACAAGTCACATATTTATATTCAATCCAGTTCGTTTGAACAAACATCTCCAGTTCGTATGAACTGGCCACTTCGTTTGAACAGACCACTTCGTTTGAACTGACCACTTCGTTTGAACTAGCAACTTCATTTGAACTGGCTGTTTATCTCGAACTGCGTGACTTGTTTCATCTATTCTATTACACGACACGATACAAGACGAAGTCAACAGACATATGCACCAACTGTCTCCCCCTTGGATGTTGACGGAGTCTTCAGTACGAGACTTTAGTACGTCAAAACTTCAGTCTTGATCAGTCTTCTTACTTTCTCAAAAAAATTGACGTTGAAGCATCCTTCAAACTCTCTCTCTTTTCAAAGTATTTGACGCTAAAGCATCGTTCAAACTCTCTCTTTCTCTTCAAACACCATGATCAGCTATTCTCCAGAATCTGAGTCTAACTCTTTCGCTCTTCAGACTCCCCTTTGCTAACAGACTCCCCCTTAAGTTGTTCCGGGATCGCAATCTGGAATTCACTAGCTGCATACCTGCACATACTCTACCACTTGTAAAATAAACAATTTTAACATTTTAATAAATCTTTCAAATTTGAAACATTCAAAATTTTGATTCAAATTAATGAACCAACTAAAACATTTCAAAAATTTCATATTTCAAATAAATTCACCCAAACCAATGTTCATCATGTTTAGCACTCGGAATTTTGAAAATCAGCTCTCCAACATCAGTTGTCAAAAATCTTTTTGAATTTTTCAAAATTTATGCTAAAACACACTGAAAATCTTTTTAGATTTTTTATTGTAATGAAATTCAGTAAAGACATATTTACAGACAATATTTTTGTGAGTTTGTGAAAGAGGATCATATCAGATTTTGAGACACATCACTAGCACCGTTAAGCTTTAAACATTTTGAGTTCTAAACGATTCACATTGATTGACGATATAGTTATCCTCTTAAACTCAATCTAAAAACTTTCGAAATGCTTACCGATACGTTAAGGTATATTAATTTTGCACTAAGTTCTTATGGACCCCACGATCTCAGCATATCCCCTCATCATGCAATACACTAACTCGAGTAATGCCTTTTAACTTTCATCAACTGTGATTTGTGTAAAAATAAAGCAGAATGTTTAAACATTAACAATCAGGTCGATCTTTTGATACGCAGAGAAAGTCCAATGTTTAAACAAAATAAGAAAATAAAAACAAGTTGAAGTTGTTTAGGCTTTAACCACCAGCTCGATACTTCCGTATACACAGAGGTGATCCAAAGCTTAAACGAAACACCAAGAAAAATAAAGCAGAACGTTTAGGCAATAACATCCAGGTCGATACTCACGTATACGCAGAGGATGTCCAATTCTTAAACAAAATAAAGAAATTAAACAAGTTTATATCTTTGCAAAAAGAAATGCACAATCACAGCGACTTTTTCAGCAAGTTGTGAAAGTTCACAAACTAACCGGTTTTTATGCTCTTTAGCATTCAGCGATTACTGAGTAGGCACACAATCAAGAAGGACAAAACTAAGTACTATGCTTTCAACCGTGTTTCCCACTTAGAACTAGGCTTTTGCATTTAAGTTTGTATTGTTATCGCAAATATACTAGTCTAGCTGAGCCTATTGTCACATCTTTAGTGAGACCGTTTATCACATTTGACATTTCATTTCTTTAGCATGCTGTGATAGTCCAACTGATTACTATCATTTCCTCTTTTTTCAACAAAACTCATTTTTGATTTTTAGATGTTTATGAATTTTTCAAATTTTCTAATTTTTTTAAAAAATTTTCTCCCCCTAAAATCAAAATTATATTTCAAATTTTGATTTTCTGGGAAAATTTGAAAACAAACTATACAGTTAAAGTGACAACATAATATCGAATCGCTTCAATTCGCCATCCACTTGGCATAAACAATCAGAACTCCCCCTGACAACAAACTATTTTCCCATTATGATTTCAAAACACTTAAGTTTGTTTTAATCAAAATGGTTTTTTTTTTCGGAAAATTAGTTTGTAGGGTTTCATCACATCGTTTTCAACCACTTGTAGGTTTATCACAAAAACAATTTCCAACAATCATACCACTTGTAAGATAGTTAAATCAAGTACAACTTAATGTCCTTGATTAACCGCTTGTAAGTTCTCCACAACACTACTACTTGTAAATCGAAATATCACAGATTGTGAATTTCTCAATAAAGATACCGATTCATGCTCCATGATTACCAACTTGGGAGCTCCGGCATGTCAGGTTTTTTAGTTAAAAAGATTCACCCAAGCCTGACGGTCCTTGGGTGATTCCGAGTCATCTTCACTCGGTTTTTAAACATACCTTTTTTATTCTTAAAATTCCTTTACCCCTTTGACTTTTCAATCATTTTTCCAAAAATGTTTAGAACATTGGGGTTAAAGGCTTTTTCAACATCAAAATCTTTCTTTTCAGAAAAAGATTGATTTGAAATCTCAACTTCGTCAACTTTTTGTTTATAATTTTCAGCTCGCAATGGTGGAAAATTGATATCATCCATTGGCGGAACTGAATTTTCTCCTTTTTGATCAACAGATGGCTCCTCTGATTTTGACGAATCAGATTCATTGCCAGAACGTGGCTCATCTGACTTTGACGATTCAGGATCATCGCCAGAATGTACCTTCTTTGTTTTCGAAGAAACAAATTCTTTACCAGAAGGTGGCTCCTTTGTTTTTAACACAACAGATTCATCGCCGACCTTTATTGGAACTGTTTGATCAACAAATTTTACCTTTACCCTACCTTTTGTCCTCATATTTGTATCTGATGGATTCATTTTACTTGACTGATTTTTTGTTGAGCAAAGCGATTCATCAGAACTTTTATCTGAATTAACCGTTGTACCCGAGGACAAAATCCTTTCAAGATATTCTCGAGCTTTCTTTCTTTTCTTTCTCAGTCGGTCTTTCTGTCCTTGTGAAAGCTTCACTTTCTGTTCTTTCATCTTCTGTTCTTTAGGCTTTTCTTTGACCTTGACTGATTTCTTCATTTTTCCATGAGATTCATCCCTCGATCGTCGCTTTGATTTCATTGGGCAATCTTTGGCAATATGTCCTTTGATTTGGCATTCATAACATCTTCTTGTCTCAACTCTCTGTCTCTGGCAGTTAACAGCAATGTGTCCTTGAAAACCACAGTTGTAACACACCCTGTTATCGTACCATTCTCCACTATCAATCCAAACACTCAAATCATAACACTGATTTGATTTGTAGTACTCACGACTTCTCCTGTAAGCTTGATTTGACTTTTGAGCACTGTGGTCAAACCTGCACCACTTATTACCAACTTTTTGTGAGTTTTGATTTTCAACTTTTTGTGGTTTTTTATAATGATTGGATGATTGAACTGGTGATCTTTTATTGTTGTTTTGAAATTTTTTTGAATTTTTAACATTTTGTTTTTGTTTTACATTCTTCCTAAAAGGTTTTTGCGTTGAACATTCACCTCTTTCAGTAGATTGTAAAACAGTTTCTTGAAAATTTTCTTTTAATTTCAAAAATATTTTCTTTTTATCATTTTCATCATCAGATTTATCATCACAATCCTCAATTATGACATCGTCATAATATGTGACATTGTCACTTATTGGAACAGAATTGATCGGTTTTGGACATAATTGATCAATCATTGCTGCAGTGGTCACAAAACCTTTCAATTTCTTCTCAAGCTCATCAATTTGATTTCTTGCACTCTTAGCTTCATTTTCAAGCTGAGAGATTTTTTCAAGCTGAGAAGTAATTGCATTTTCATTTTCCACTATATTCTTTTCAAGAACAGATTTTTCATTTTCTAAAACTTTTATATGTTCTTGATATTTTGTTTCATTTTGTTTTAGATTTTTGTTTTCCAATTTTATCCAAAAACCTTTGTTTTCTGAAGATTTTATCTTATCTTCAAAAACTTTTTCATTTTCTTTCAAAATTTTGATTTCCAATGTCAAACTCTCCATCTCTTTTAAGAGTTTGACACTGTCTGCTTTAGATTTATCACAGTTTAAGCACTTCTCGGACATCATTTCAGCTTCAGCTTTCTTCTCAACCTTGATAGGTGAAATTTCGTCAACTTGCTTCTCTACCACTTGAACATTTTCCTCAGATTTGACTTTTACTTCAACAGTTGATGCTTTATGAATCTTTTCTCCTGAATCAGACTTTAATTTTCTAATCTTTTGGAACTCAAGTTTTGAGCTTGAATCTTCTCTATGAAACCACTAAGATTCATATTAGCAAAATTTGTAATGTTCTTTAACACCAGCAGATAATTACCCCATTCATCGTATGGCAATGCATCTTCCAATTTATCGTTCCACTCCTCATTAGTCTTGGTTATATTCAATCTCCCCATCTCCACAACTAGATGGCAATATCTTTCAATCAATTCTTTTGTAGACTCTCCCTTGATACCCGTAAAACTATCAAATTTCTTCTGTGCAATATAAAACTCAGAATCCGTGTTTCAGTATTGAAAGATTCACAAAGACAAATTTTCAAACGATACGAAAATTCACACAATCTAAAATCAGTTCAATCACTTTATCAAACAACTGAATCAGATGAATATCTGATTGAATGGCAAAAATCAGGCAACAACGGATCGACTGGAGATTCGCTCGGGCGAGTATCCGATGTTTGACAAATTACCTGAAACACAGACAAATAGAACTGATTAGGATCGGGTGGCAACTCGTTTGGATTGCCACTCGATTTGTTGCACTTTAAAATTGAACAAACTAAATCCTTTGAATCGAATTGTGACCGGATATACTGACCAGTCAACGATTTGACCAAATTGTTACTTAAATGAATGATTTAAAAATGATATAGAATTTCAATTTGATCTAAAATAAGTGGCCGACAACTAATTTCAATATGAAATCCTATTGGGCCGCTAATGACAAAAAGCTATTTATACTGTGAATCTTGGGCCGAGGTCTTGATAAAGTCACATGGGCTGCACTTCAACAATTTATTTTCTGAGGGTTCGGGTTCGGGTATTTATAAAACCGGGTTTCGGGTAGTGCACCACTATCTGAGGGTATCGGCCCAATAGGGTTCGGGTTCGGTTATTTATAAAACCGGGTTTCGGGTATAAACCGGGTATAAAAAAACCGGTTCCGGGTTCGGGTTTTAGATCAAATATGCATACCCGGTCCCTACCCTACGGGTAGGGTCGGGTTCGGGTATAAAAAACCCGGGTTTTGTAATACCCGGTTCCGGGTTTTTTTTCGGGTCCGGGTCCGGGTTCGGGTTTTTTGTGCACCACTACCCTCAGATTCACGTGATGGACCAACAAACTCTTTTATTGAATGATTTTAATTGGACCGTTTGGTGGGAACTGGTTCAAACGACTTGGTATCAAATAATCAAATTCACTTCGTATAACCTTTCAAACGAACTAGGTACTTCGTATGAACTAATTCCAATTTCAAACGGACTGGCTCACTTCGTGTGACCTTTCAAACGACCTGGGGTTCACAAACGAACCTGAATGAAAAACCCAAACGATCTGATCAAGTTCAATTCAAACGAACTGAACTGTTCAATCCTCAAACTCCAATTTTTTTATAAAAATTGAAACTCTAGGCTTGTTCTACATCAAATTCCGATCATACAGATGTGTTTATCGTTCAAAATCGTCCACTAAATCATCGTAGATCTGAGTTGAAAGTTCCTGTTCATGTGAATTTGACACACCTTCAAACGAACAGGTCGTTTTTTATCAAATTGATTGAGTTTTACTTTGTATTTAGGTCTGAAACTTTGTAGGGTTATAGATCAGGTGTT
The DNA here is from genome assembly GCA_030545235.1 of Helianthus tuberosus. Taxonomy (NCBI): domain Eukaryota; kingdom Viridiplantae; phylum Streptophyta; class Magnoliopsida; order Asterales; family Asteraceae; genus Helianthus; species Helianthus tuberosus. The sequence goes on from CM060420.1 coordinate 62,532,864, forward strand.
TTCCATAACATATCCAAAAATCATGTAATTTGGACTGTAAAAACCCGTTTAATTTTGCAAAATTCAGTTGAAAACGTGAAAGAATAAGTAGAAGTCAGAATTTTCCAGTGAAAACAAGCTAAATCGGTAAGAACTCTTCCTCCTGAGCTCTGATACAACTTGTAGGATCGTTTTCATGACCTAACGAGTCGTTCAGAAGAGTTTTCAGACTAAATCAGAGGCGGAATTCAAAGATTTAGTCTTCGTTCAGCTTGTTATACACTTTAACAGTCTCTTGTATTGATTAAATGACGTTACAATGGCTGGAGACAATTTGGCAGCACCTCGGCTCCAAAATCACAAAGTTACAAATGAAAAACACAAGTCACATATTTATACTTAATCCAGTTCGTTTGAACAAACATCTCCAGTTCGTATGAACTGGTCCAGTTTGTTTGAACTGGCCACTTCATTTGAACTGGCCACTTCGTTTGAACAGACCACTTCGTTTGAACTGACCACTTCGTTTGAACTGGCCACTTCATTTGAACTGGCTGTTTATCTCGAACTGTGTGACTTGTTTCATCTATTCTATTACACGACACGATACAAGACGAAGTCAACAGACATATGCACCAACAAAGCAGTTTCTCGACTGCAAGCCGCTGAATTACGACGACATGGGAGGTGCAGTGGCTTTTGTACGTTGGACGGAGAAGACTGATGCCACTATCCATATGAGCAAGTGTTCCGTGGATCAACAAGTCACTTTTGCTACGGGGTTGTTTGTTGATGAAGCTTTGACTTGGTGGAATTTGCAAGTCCAGACTCTGGGTGATGATGCTGCGTACGGAATGACGTGGGATGAGCTAAAGGAACGAATGAGAGAGAAGTATTGCTCTCGTGCTGAACTCCAAAGGTTGGAGACTGAGTTCTGGCACTTGACCATGGAAGGTGCTGACATTACTGGTTATACCCGAAGGTTCCACAATTTGTCTAGGGTGATCCCTTACATGGTGACTCCTGAATTTAAGCGCGTTGAACGCTACATCTGGGGATTGGCTCCAGAGTTTCGCAGCATGGTAACTTCGGCTAAACCTGCAACAATCACACAGGCTGTAACTCTGGCTGTCAGCCTTACTGAAGATGTTGTCCGTATGAAGAAATTATCACTGAACCCTACTGAGAAGACCGAGACGCATGCTGAGTCGTCCGGTGACAAAAAAAGAAAACATTCAAATCTGAACCAAGCAACCCGCAGCAACAACAAGGGTTGGAACAACAAGAAGCGTGATACTAACCCACCTATGGAGGCAAAAACCTTCGCGGCTGCAAATGATACAGGAACTAAGAAGTATCAGGGTACTCTGCCCAAATGCAATCGTTGTAACTTTCACCACGTGGGAAACTGTCGCGTTGGGAGATGCGAGAACTGCGGGAAGCCAGGCCACCGTACCGAGGATTATTGGGGAAAAGGTATTGGAGGCCGCAATGGTAAATGGTAATAGAAATGGAAATGGCAATGGCAATGGTAACCGGAATGGTAATGAAGCTGGGCAAAACCAAGGATGCTTTGGTTGTGGGAGCAGGGATCATTTCAAGAAAGATTGCCCAAGGGAGAACAATGCTCAGGCTCGAGCATTTGTGATTGGAGCAAGGAACGCACGCGAGGACCCTAATGTGGTCACCGGTACGTTTCTCATTAACAATCACCTTGCATCCATATTATTTGACACTGGTGCCGACTATAGCTTCATGTCTGTGGAATTTAAACGTTTGCTTGGAATATAATCTAGTAGATTAGATATTCCTTATTCCATAGAACTAGCCAATGGTAAACTTGTTGAATCAGGCGAAGTTGTTAGGGGTTGCACATTAGAACTTGGTGAGCAAAGATTTAGCATCGACCTCTTACCTATTCAATTGGGTAGCTTCGACGTAGTGGTCGGAATGGACTGGTTGTCCAAGAACAAGGCTGAGGTTATTTTTCATGAGAAAATCATTCGCATCCCTTTGGTGAATGATGAAACTCTCATCGTACATGGAGAAAAACGAGACGCGCCTCTGCGAATCATCAGTTGCATGAAGGCGCATAAGTGCTTAAGGAAAGGATGTATTTCTTTCCTAGCGCACGTTGTAGAAAAGAAGGCTGAGGAGCCGAAACTCGAAGACATTCCTGTGGTAAATGAATTCTCTGATATTTTTCCCAAATATCTGCCAGGATTACCTCCGTAACGACAAGTCGAATTCCATATAGACTTGGTTCCAGGAGCCGCTCCTGTAGCCAAGGCACCCTATCGGCTTGCACCATCCGAGATGCAAGAATTATCTACACAACTCCAGGAGTTGTTGGATAAAGGATTTATAAGGCCAAGCTTCTCACCTTGGGGAGCTCCAGTATTGTTCGTGAAGAAGAAGGATGGAACTTTCCGGATGTGTATCGACTATAGAGAGTTGAACAAACTCACAATCAAGAATCGGTACCCCCTACCGAGGATTGATGACCTATTTGATCAGTTGCAAGGATCGAGATACTATTCCAAGATCGACCTTCGATCTGGATACCATCAGTTAAGGATTCAAAAGGAAAGCGTACCAAAGACTGCATTCAGAATACGCTATGGGCATTACGAGTTCCTTGTGATGCCATTCGGACTGACGAACGCGCCAACGGTATTTATGGATCTAATGAACCGCGTTTGCAAACCATATCTCGAAAAATTCGTGATTGTATTTATCGATGATATCCTGATTTACTCGCAAACAAGAGAAGAGCATGAGCAGCACCTCATAACCATTTTGGAACTGCTGAAGAAAGAGAAACTTTATGCAAAGTTTTCAAAGTGCGAATTTTGGATTCGCGAAGTACAGTTCCTTGGTCACGTCGTGAACAAGAAAGGCATTCCTGTAGACCCATCCAAGATAGAAGCCATAAAGAATTGGGAAGCTCCCAAAACCCCAACTGAAGTTCGACAATTTTTGGGCTTAGCGGGCTATTACCGATGGATTATCGAGAATTTCTCCAAGATAGCTCAACCGCTAACTACCCTTACGCAGAAAGACAAGAAGTACGACCGGGGTGATAAGCAGGAATAAGCCTTCCAACTGCTCAAAAATAAGCTATGTGATGCACCAATACTATCTTTACCCGAAGGCACAGAAGGCTTCATGGTATACTGCGACGCTTCGCGTCAAGGCTTGGGTTGCGTGCTCATGCAACGCCAAAAAGTCATTGGTTACGCTTCAAGACAGTTGAAGGTGCATGAAAGGAATTATTCCACACATGACTTGGAGCTAGGCGCAGTGGTATTCGCCTTGAAGATCTGGCGACACTATTTATATGGTACTCGATGTACAATCTTCACAGATCACAAAAGCCTACAACATATATTTGATCAGAAGGAATTAAACATGCGTCAGCGACATTGGGTCGAGCTGCTGAACAATTATAACTGTGAGATTAAGTACCATCCTGGAAAGGCAAACGTTGTAGCAGACGCGTTGATCCGAAAAGAAAGGGTTAAGACCCTAAGGGTTCGAGCATTGGAAATGACGATTCAAACGAACCTGACTACACGCATTCATGACGCACAACAAGAAGCCCTTAAGATGGAGAATCGTAGAGCTGAATACCTCCGAGGTATGATGAAGAATTTGGTGCCAAACAAAGAGGGAACCTTATACTTTAAGAGGTGTATTTGGGTTCCGCTCTATGGCGGTATTCGAGAAGTCATCCTTAATGAAGCTCATAAGTCGAGATACTCAATCCATCCAGGATCGAACAAAATGTATCAAGACTTGAAGGATTACTATTGGTGGCCGAGACTTAAAAGTGATGTTGCTATTTATGTTGGAGAGTGCCTAACCTGTGCTAAAGTTAAGGCTGAATATCAAAAACCGTCCGGTCTACTGAAACAACAGAGATACCCATGTGGAAGTGGGAGCAAATCTCAATGGACTTCATAACAAAATTACCCAGGACCCCTAGGGGGCACGATATGATATGGGTGATAGTCGATCGGTTAACAAAATCTGTGCATTTCCTACCAATCCGAGAGAAGGATAGCACTGTAAAGCTTGCTGAGTTGTACTTGAAAGAAATCGTGGCACGTCATGGGGTGCCTATCTCAATTATTTCAGACAGAGATGGACGTTTTATCTCGAGGATCTGCCAATCCTTCCAAGAGGCCTTTGGATCTCAATTAGATCTAAGCACGGCCTTCCATCCGCAAACAGACGGCCAGAGTAAACGAACCATACAAACGCTGGAGGATATGCTTCGCACATGTGTTATGGACCTAGGCGGCAGCTGGGATACTCATCTACCTTTAGTTGAGTTTTCCTACAATAACAGCTATCATACGAGCATAAAAGCCGCACCATTCGAAGCTCTATATGGCTGCAAGTGCCGCTCGCCATTATGTTGGGCAGACGCTGGAGACAAATGAATGGTTGGTCCTGAACTCGTTTAAGAGACAACTGACAAAATCATGCAGATCCGAGAGCACATTAAGGCGGCTCGAGATCGACAAAAGAGCTACGCTGATCAAAGACGAAAACCCTTAGAATTCGAGGTGGGAGACAAGGTTTTATTAAAGGTCTCACCTTGGAAGGGCGTAGTAAGATTCGGAAAACGTGGGAAGCTGAATCCACGATACATCGGACCATTCAAAATCTTGGAAATAATTGGTACCGTGGCTTACAAGTTGGAATTACTGGAAGAACTCAATGGAGTACATGATACGTTTCATGTATCTAAACTCAAGAAGAGTCCAACCCAAGAAACAGTGATCATTCCTGCGGATGAAGTGCATATTGACGACACCCTCCGATTTACAGAACAACCCGTTGAAGTTACAGACTGGAAAGTCAACAAGACCCGAAGGAGTAGTGTCAAACATGTTAAAGTATGTTGGAACTCTAAGCACGGACCCAAGTACACATGGGAACGTGAAGACCAACTTAAAGAAAAGCACCCCCACCTGTTCAAGAAAATTCCTGCGAGAGTTAGCTCAGCCTGAATTTCGGGACGAAATTCTTTTAACGGGGGGAGACTGTGACAACTGGCACCAAACCGGTAATTTCCATATAATTTAATTAATATTAAATATATGCAGTTATGTGCTTAATTATCAACATTGGTTGATTACATGCTATACTTGTGAATTCATGCACGTTTTATACTACAAATATTGCTTTATGCATTAATGATAGCGTTGCGTCAGAAATACTAGTAAACTCACCGGTAAGACGCATCGTGTCAACAATTCTGCAGAAAGCAGTCAGACAATGGAATTGGGGCCTAGGAGTAGGTCCAAAGTCTAAAATACATTGAAACCCAAGAGTATATACAAGGGTTAACATATAGACTTTCCGGAAGCTAAAATACGCACTGAAAAGCACCCGAAACACACTTTAAATGCTGAATTTCATACATTTCAGCAAAATTCAGCATTATAACAAGTTAGTGACATGTAAAAATATGACTAATTGATCCAGAATACTTTCCTAAGTGTCGGGAATTGAAAGTGTCACAAAAGAATACTTAAAGGGCACTAAACGATGCAATTTAGCACTTTAACGAACCGGTATCTAACCGAACAACCGGACATTACCCGAAACACCAAAATTATACTAGAAGCATTATTTTATTATTTCTGAACTAGTTATGATCACCGAACACCCTAACACATGATATAACATATCATACACATAAACACTAAACATTACACTTGAAATCTAACTAATATGCATAACCTACCATCAAACTTACACTTTACCCCCCCCCCCCTTCATATTTACGGTCACAATGGGGTGGCCCCAATCAAAATCTTTGCTAGATCATACTAAATCCTCTAAAAATCTTGCCAAGATATTCTAGGATCTTTTGAGATCTCAATAGATATTGTGTGATCTTATGAAGATTGGATTTAGATCTTGTCTTGCACTATAAGAGAACATCACCATCAACATCTCACTTCACAACTCACCTTCTCCTCTCCCTCTCTCTCCCCCACGGCCGTGAGCAACCACCCACATCACCACCACCTTCATCTCATTTCCATCCATTCCAAGGTCATTACATGATGCAAGAAGGTGTCTAACGAAGTGTGGATCTTGTGAATCTTGAAGGACCTTCTTCATTTGCTATTAACCAACCCATTTGTCATCTTCAACCTCTTGTGTTCTTCCCTAGCCCTTGTGCTAGTTGTAAGCTTCTTATCACTTGATATTACTTCATATTTTGATGATGAATATTGTTAATCACAAGAACACAAAGGAACATGATCATGATACTTTAACATAAGCTTAAATATATAAGAATACATGTAAATGATGATGATTTGCTTCTTGATGAATGATGATTTGTGTTAGTGATGTTAGACATCATAAGAAACCAACTAGATTGTGATTAAACACATGATCTAGTAAGTTAAAGTGGTGATCTTGTGAAAGACCAAGATCATCATGTTTTATGTCTTCATGAACTTGAATGATGAAATTGGTTTTCATATGAAAATGTGATTTAAACAAAATACAAATCTTGTAAATAGATGATTACAACAATAATTTTCTCAAGAAACCAAGTTTATTTATGAGATTTACAAAGTCATGGTTTCTAAGTAAACTAATCATATTTTTAGTGTTTAAACAAGACTAGGAACATGATTGTAACAAGAAAAATACAAAAGAGATATTTTTAGAAAAATCATCTTACAAGTTGTAGATGACTAAATCTTTTAATAAAGTAATTTACAAACAAATAACCATGTTTTGAAGGGTAACTAAACCTACTAAATAACATGGTAAGTTACTACAAGTTTTCACAAAAACTTCAAGTTCATGATGTAGTGTAATTTACTTGATTTTGACACTCGGTAAGTGTTGAATGAGTTGATGATTGTTTGTGATGATTTTAAAAGAAAATAAACACATGTTTTGAAAACATGGGAAACCTCCATTTTTAGGGGAAACCATGTCAAAATTTCTATAAATTTTGACACTTAGAAAAATACAAGTTTTGGTGAAACTTATTCCCTAAAAATTCACCCAAAAGTATTTACCAAGGTTTCCCTAATTTTTATGTAAACTTCAAGTTAAGGAATGATGATTTCTTCAAGATAAAAATTGATATTAAGTATGTATATTTTTGAGAAAAATATATATATTTATTGGTCACCAAATTTTGTGCTAAGTGTATGTAATATGTATTGTATGTAATAGTGTATTAGGACTTGAAAATACACTGAATACTCCCAAGGAGTAGAAATACACAAAAATACGTATACAACATGCTTAGACAAATACAAGAACATATATTTATGAAAAATACATAACTCGGGTGAAAAATACAAGATACTTATATTTATTTTTGAGAAAATAATATAAGTAAGATACATAGTTAAAAATATAAGTTATTTTTAACAACAAAGAACAAATACATAAAAGATGGTGACTTGTACTTGTGCGATACAAGTCTAGTGACTAACGTTAACAAAACACGTATAGGTCACGAAGCTATAAAAAACAACCGGTGAAGTTTACGGCGCAAGATACGCAAAGTTGTGAGTTCATGTCCCCCTTTTCTTTTAACTGTTTTCAGATTTTATAACTTCGGGGGTGAACTACATGTTACAAATGTTTCGAACGTTACAAATGGTATGCGGGATACAAAACTAAGGAATGACACATAGATCATGTGACGAATAGGGTACCATAAGCACCATTAATCAACGTATACATTTAGACCGTGGAACAAAAGGCTAGATCTAATGGGTTTCAGGCAACCCCACTCTTGGCCTACTTCTACCAATGAGTGCTGCTGTGTCTTAGTCAAACTCAACAAAAATGCCTAGGTTTGGTGGCTTCCTATGTCGTGACACATGTTAGTGGCCTTGCAAACCACTAGCGATCTCATATTACTTACATTCACAGTACTCAGTTACAGATACGTTTTACAAGATATATACCATGTTTTCATTCAAGTATAAAACATTCTATACAAATACTGCATGAACTCACACCAACATTATGTTGACGATTTTCCTAAAACTCATATGTATTTCAGGTAACTAAAGTGGATGTGCGCGCGGTCATACTCTTGCTCTTGGATGTTGTTTATGTTTATCGTTGAATAAAGTTGTAAACTTTTCAGACAATATGCTGTCTTGTGATGTAAAACACTTAAACTATGTTTTCAGTTATGTAATGTTTGGCATTTGGAGTTATTTTTACGAGCATGTAGTATGTTTACCAATCGTATGCAATGAAAGCCTTTCATGATCACACCTCGTGCTTCCGCCTTAGAAAGGGGTGTGACAAAGAACCCATTGAGGAAAATGAATCATCCATTCATTTTCGCTTCTGAAGAATATCCATCGAGGGAAATGAATATCCTTTCGATTATTCCTTCATTTCCATTTCTGACGAAGAACCCGTTGAGGAAAATGAATCATCCATTCATTTTCGCTTCTGAAGAATATCCATCGAGGGAAATGAATGACCTTTCGATTATTCCTTAATTTCCATTTCTGACGAAGAACCCTTTGAGGAAAATGAATCATCCATTCATTTTCACTTCTGAAGAATATCCATCGAGGGAAATGAATATCCTTTCGATTATTCCTTCATTTCCATTTCTGACAAAGAACCCGTTGAGGAAAATGAATAATCCATTCATTTTCGCTTCTGAAGAATATCCATCGAGGGAAATGAGTATCCTTTCGATTATTCCTTCATTTCCATTTCTGACGAAGAACCCGTTGAGGAAAATGAATCATCCATTCATTTTCGCTTCTGAAGAATATCCATATAGGGAAATGAATATCCTTTCGATTATTCCTTCATTTCCATTTCTGACGAAGAACCCGTTGAGGAAGATGAATCATCCATTCATTTTCGCTTCTAAAGAATATATCCATCGAGGGAAATGAATATCCTTTCGATTATTCCTTCATTTCCATTTCTGACGAAGAACCCGTTGAGGAAGATGAATCATCCATTCATTTTCACTTCTGAAGAATACCCATCGAGGGAAATGAATATCCTTTTGATTATTCCTTCATTTCCATTTCTGACGAGAATCCATTGGAGAAAATGAATCATTCATTCATTTTTTTTTCGCTCTAAAGTATATCCACTGGGAAATGAAAAGATTATGCCGTGCATATCTTTGATGGGTTACTCTACGCAAATAGATGACACCCTAGATTCCATGCAAGACAATTATTTAACACAACGTCACAGATAAACTCTTTCGACGAAATTTCCTAAAGTAGAGGAGACTGTGACATCTGTGCCTCTGCGACCATCAAAAAAATACCAAATCAATGAAATATTGTGTTTCATACTTGGGATTTGTATAAATATGTGTATCATTTGCACATATCAATTCTCGTTCGATTTCGAGCTCTAAATCGCTTTCTAGAAAGTTATACGCGAACTGATGTGTAAACGTAATTAGTTTAATGCGAAAAACACTCCGGAACAGTGACATGGGCTTAACATACCTTAAATAACCTTTACATAACTAAGAAATAAGTTTTGGAGGGTTTGGTGTGTCGAAATCAAGTTTATTCGATCACATGGACTATTTGCGTCAAACTGCAAAAGGCTGCTGATTCGTAGGGTGTCGAACATTCTGGAACTTGACCATAAGTTAAACATACCATAAATATCCTTTACATAGCTTAGAAATAGGCTTTGAGGGGTTCGGTGTACAAAAATAAACTTTTTGGTCAAACAGGGACTAAAAGCGTCAAAAAGTGCACAAGTTTGCATTTACGCTCATATCTTACGTTCTGAATATATCCAGACATCCAAAAATTTTTGTAATCATTAAAATATTTTATTTTAGTGATTGGCATGATAAAATTCCATTCATCGCGTAATTTGGATCGTTTTTCGCATCCGTTCGTGTTTCGTCGTAATTAACCGAACAACGCAATCGTACGACCAAACGAACCAACATACGAGATGTTTTTGAGCATGTTTCATGTTCCCTATACTTTAACTTCATTATAGATCCTTTAAATGAGGTTATCGTGGATTAAACATGTCAAAATGCATCGAAAACCAAGTTTTACACATTCAGGGACCATTTCTGTCAATCTGCCAAACTTGGCTCTGGCGGGGCGCATAAGAGGAAGGTTTGTAACGTTAATCTTGTGATTATCACTTCTCGTTAATTGTTTCTTTCTAACGCGCTGCGTTGAACATCCTGTGTTGTTGTAACTCGGTTAGTTAACATGATTATATACTTGGGCCACGTACATTTGGGCCAACACACACACGCATACTTGGAGCACAACCCAACACCCGTATTCAAACCTTAGAGTTGGGCTATGTAGATGTTTAATTACTTGGGCTTTGTTACTCCTTGGCAGGTTTTGCAAGCCCAAACCAATCCCCTAATTAATTGGTTACGTGATAAGTGTATAAGATTACATGTAGTAATTTCAAACCCTAACAACTATCACCCCATCCATTCATTACGTGCGGCATAGCAGACCCCCCCTGTTCGAGACATCATCTGATTTGATCATAACTTGCGGTTAGTAGCTTCATACTTATGTTATTTCGTAATTGGTGATGGTAGTTGTGTATTCTTGATTAACAAGGATTACATGTATGTATCATAAATAAACGTGAGAAGTTTACGTCATGTTTCTTGTATATTAATTAATGCTTAAGGGATTGCATGCTATTTATATGTTTAGGAAGAATGTTAAGGGTATGGGTTTGGTTATTTGATTCTATATGTTATGATGCGTTTGGTTATGAGGATGCAATAATACAGGTTGGTTAAATGATAATATATGTTATGATGTTTATATAATGCGATGGCACTTAACTGATTGTGTGAAAAGAATAGGGTGTTGTTCGTCATAAGTTCATAAGGATGTATGATTATTAGAATTAATCATGTTGAACATAAATTGTTTCGTAAATTGTTGTTGATCTCAAAACTGTTGATACATGGGTGAAATCCCAACACATTATAATAATGCCTTTGTTGATTATGTGAAGATTAGGATAATATTTGTTATTCAAGAATAGGGCTGCACGTGTAGATTGTGTTGGGCAATTAAATGGGAATAATTAACATATAAGGTTAGTGGGCTTCACACAATTAGTTTGGCCGATACATGTTAACTGGGTTGCTAGAATTATTAGACGAAATTATATATGGTTGGGCCGGTTGTGATAGTTGTGCCGCAGCCGTTAAAAAGGACCCTACTTGTATCTGTATGATAAATCACACACTTAATTGGTGGAATTAATTATGTGTGGGCTGTACAAAATAACTAAGTAATGTGCCTAAGGGATTTCAACATGGGCTGCGGATTGGGTTGGGCCGCGATGCTGGATACGGTGCCTGATGGGTTTCGGGTCCATGAGTCACACACACTTACATTTATTGTGTAGTCGATTATATTGTGTTGCACAGATATTATGTGGGTCACTAGCTTGGTTAATGCGCATGTTCTAATATCGAGGAATTTGGTGTTGCGTGACTTGTATAACTCATAGAGGTGAATTCGTGAATAAATGGAATATCGGATGAGAGAATAATTAATGATACTTAACCAACGTGTAACTTGATTATGACTGGAACCATATGTGTGTGCTACCTGTATCTTGATTGTATAATGTGCGAACAAGGAATGCATGTACGTGAAACGTGTGGATTATGTGCACTATTGACTGATTGTTGTCGGTAACAATTCTAGGACGTGTTTGAACAACTAATAAACGAGTACCTAATCTTACCGAGCAAAACTAAGGTGAGTTCATCTCTCTTGAGCATGCGTCCCGGTGGTTGGGACAATCTTTGGGTATCCCTGGGAGGGATAGGTTTTTGGGTAACTTGTTTGGGTATTCCTGAGAGGAATACGTCTTGTTGTAAATCGGTAATATTGGATAATATACTCATCCTATCACCTTCAAAGTCCCTCCTTGTTGTTTGTTACCGGAGAGGTAGCAGAGTATTAGTTGGTAGCGCTATTTAGGTTTGGCAACCTCACCCCATACCTGGGAGGACGGGTGTTGAACTAATGACCTAGTCATGACCAATGCTTTGATAGGAGCATTGGAGAAAGGGCAATGTAAATCAGGAGCCGTCTTGTATTCGGGATATTATCAGCATTAAATTAAATGGATTAACTAGACACTTGGTAACCAACGTTTTCGTAAAACTATGAACTCACCAGCGTTGTCTGATACACTTGTTGCATGCTCGCAGGTCGTTAGATATCTTGGATTTGGGAACTTTGTAACACCTGTGCCTCCACGTCCATCAAACAAATACCAAACCAATGAAATATTATATTTCATACTTGGGATTTGTAAAAATATGTGTATCATTTGCACATATCAATTCTCGTTCAATTTCAAACTCTAAATCGCTTTCTGGAGGGTTATACGCGCACTGATGCGTAAATATAACCAGTTTAATGCAACAAACACTCCGGAATAGTGACATAGGCTTAACATACCTTAAATGACCTTTACATAACTTAGAAATAAGTTTTGGAAGGTTTGGTATGCCGAAAACAAGTTAATTCGCTTACAGGGACTAAAGTTGACAAACTGCGAAAGTATGCCAATTTGAACTGTAACAGACCTTCCGGAACATGACCATAAGTTAAACATACCATAAATATCCTTTACATAGCTTAGAAATAGGCTTTGAGGGGTTCGGTGTGCTAAAATAAACTTTTGGGTCATTCAGGGACTAAAAGTGTCAAAAAGTGCACAAGTTTGCATTTTCGCGCATAACTTACGTTCTGAATACATCCGGACATCCAAAAATTTATGTAAGCACTAAAATATTTTATTTTAGTGTTCGCCATAAGAAAAATCCATTCGTCACGTCATTTGGATCGTTTTTCGCATTCGGGACCAGTTCGATGTATTAGCCGTTGTTTAATTCACAACCACACATTCTAACTTGCTTAGTCAGCGGATAAGGATGGAATTTAAACACCTAAACACCATGACATTTCAACACATGTATGGATGGAATTTAAACACCTAAACACCATGACATTTCAACACATGTATGGATGGAATTTAAACACCTAAACACCATGACATTTCAACACATGTATGGATGGAATTTAAACACCTAAACACCATGACATTTCAACACATGTATGGATGGAATTTAAACACCTAAACACCATGACATTTCAACAAATGTATGGATGGAATTTAAACACCTAAACACCATGACATTTCAACACATGTACGGATGGGATTAAGGCACGTTTTCCATGAAGCGATCTTAACGGTTCGGGTATTCCTATAAATACCCAACCACCCCCATTGCTAAAAATCACTAGAAACTTGATTTGAGAAACTCTAAGTTGAAACATTTGTTTCATACCTGAGATTTTTGAATCGAGTTTAGCATTCGGGGACCCTTCGTAAGTATTCTTTCGTTCTTTTCCTTATTTTATTGCTTTTCGAGTCCGAAAGTCAAACTTTGTTTGACTTTCAGCGTTGACCAGTAATGGTCAATGCGAAGTTCTTTTGAACTTCACAACGTGATTGTAATCACGTTGGTCATAGTCCCTTGGGACTATGCCCACTGATTACCACGTTGTCTAGGGTCGTAGGGTAAGCGATCTGATGAATCGCTTATACCTCGAACCCGACCCAGTTTGGTCGATCATTAGGATCCGACCAAACACATTAGGTGACCATAGTAGGTAGGGAATAACCTTCCGAGGTTATACCCTATGGTCACATCGTTTGAGTAGTTGTATGATAGGTAGTTTATATGCCTTAGGTAAATTACCAAAATACCCTTTTCATGTATAATTGGTAATTAAGCATATGTAACCTAAACTTTTGTCACATAACTGATTATGTAACATGTTTAGGCATATAACACTTGTCATAGGACTAGTTAGACGGTCCGAACGCGTTTCACGCGCACGACGCGTTAAAGTAGCATAAGTTACCTTAATGAGTCGCGATGGGTCGAAAGCACTTAGGTTAGTCTCATTGTAGTATGTAGGCCTTGTTAAACCATATCATATGAGTTCCAATACTCATTTGGTTTGCCAAGCCTCATCCTATCCGATCTCCCGATTTAAGTCCGGTTTATTTATATAGTTTTAGATTGCCGACTGATTCCGTGCTCCCTCTAGCTTTGTTTGGTTGTTGTTCAAGACCTCCAAGCATTCTCAGGCGAGTACATTATTCCCCTCTTTTACTGTTTTCAACTGTTTTGGGGTGACTCATATGTGCTAAATGTTTTATCAATGATTACAATAACAATTACAATGTGATTTCAAGAACGATTACAATAACAATTTCAATGTGGTTTCGAGAACAATAACAATTATTTCAAGAACGCTAACAATGATTTCAAGGACGAATACAATGATTTCAAAAACTAATAACAAATTTCAAAAAGTGAACAAACTTGTTGGTTATAGTTACATGACCGATGACATTCATTAGCAATGATCAAGCCGACCAGTATTAGGTTATGGTACCATAGGATCTGACAAATCCCGTTATTTACTGCACCCATTGTTATGTGTGGGGGTTGTGGGTAGCGACTGAATCTGTAATTATTAACTTATCCTTTGGTAAGGGTTTGTTAAGAACGAGAGCGAGAGCGAGTTGGAACGAGGAACGCGTCAAGAAGGTTTGAATGTTATTAGAGAATCGACCATTAAGTAGTTTCACAATTAAAACAAGAACGCTTTGAATGATTAAAAATAACAAGAATGATTGGAACGATTTCACAAAGAGGGTTAACGATTGGGTAAACATTGGGACATGATTTACATTTGATCATGCATTTACATGAAACATAGTATTGGTTTAAACCAAGTTTTACTTCAATACTTTGTTTTGTGCATTTCACCTATGGTTTAGTTGATGCATTTCACTAGCCATACATATCATTTTGGTTATACATATTACATGATTTACATTGGGCATGAACATTACTTGGGTGGTTTGGTTTGATTAAGTGATTAAGTAACAATGCGTGTGGAATATGATACAAGCATGGTGGATACGCCGCTGGTACTTCCTATATATAAGTGTTTGTATGGTATTACATATCGTAGCGTTATTTGAATCATTTCAGTTCGAGACATAGAACATTTTATACAAGTAACATACTTTTCACAAGACAATTATTTACAAACAACTTATCTTATATAAACTCATTTTACATGGTTATTCATTTAATCATGCATTATTCTCTTATTATACATATCATCCGAACTTATTATTTTTCAAATGATTTACAAAGACAAAGCAAATTACAAGGTTCATGACTAAACATTTTCTTAAAACAGAAGTCATGAATCTTATTTTCACAAAACCTATGTACTCGCCAGCATTTCTTTGCTGACCTCGTTTTCACATATGTTTCAGGTATTGTTGAATGATATCGTTTGATAAGATGCATGCTCACATAGGACTGGACAAGGCCTTAGTGACTCAATAACAATGATAGACTATGTTTAAATAGTGTATTTAGATTTCCAGACGATGTAATTACTCAATGTTTAATAAAATGAAACACTTTTGATATCCATGGTTATGAAACATTAATTCTGTTGCAACACGCCCCGATGTTTCCGCCGCGATTTGTTGTTTTACGCGGTCGGGGTGTGACAAACTTGCTGTCTGGAGTAGCTGGAATGGTCATGGGTCAGACTGGGTGGATTCATGTGATTGGATTATTGATATTATACATTGGTTTTGAAATAGTTTAACTATGGTTTACTATTTGCTTCCGCTGAACATGTTGGTTTTTATCTAAACTTATTGTTGATACATTTTATTAATAAGTGACGATTTCATTTAAAAACTTGTATGGGTTCAATGTAATTAGTGGCTCGTTGTTGGTAAGTCACACGCCTAGCAGGGACATTCCCTATGTGGTATTTTGGGGGTGTGACAGTTTGGTATCAAAGCCATTGGTTATAGTGAACTTGGTTTAAAAAAACGTTTTTATAAAACTAGACTATAACCGAACAGTTCTGAAAACGAGGAAACGACCATGACACTCAGCTCCAGACTGCAAGGTTCGTCTCTCGTATACTCATTGTACTGCATAACTAGTGAACACTTACATATGATATTGCATGCGATTGCACGTTTAGCACAACAGTATGAATTTATGTATTACTTGCATGTGTTATGTGACTGATAGGGTGGTATTTCCCTAAACATTCATGACTCGTGTTTCTTGATGCTCTTTGTTTGCTACTCGGGTTGGAGGAACCATTTGACATGAGTTAAGAGGAACTGAGATGAGCATGCAAATCGCAGTATTATTGTGGGTGCACACATAATAATAATGTGGGGTGCATGTGAGTCCCAGTGAGGTTTAACAAGTGAAAAAGGGGTTCTGTTCCGTTAATTGATCAATGTGAAACACAACAAGCTATAGGAGTCATAGCAGTGATTGTCTCCTACTCGAACGTGATCTTTTCACTCCTCTCTGAATCCTTACGAATCTCGATGCTATCGAGTATCACCTGAACACTCATCGGAACGCCTAGCGAACTGTTTAGAATGTTTGGTGCTTGTACGAACGTCCCTGAGTTGGATGTTGCAGCGTCAATGATTGGTCTGTACCTCTCTCACTCCTCTTTGTTTGCGAGAACTCAATGTACTGACGTCTTAGACCCTGGAGTGCGCTCACTTCTACAACGCTCTGGAAACATACCGTGTATTACTCAGTCAACTTGCGAGAACGATGGACAAGAGGATGAGTGAAGTGCCTTACCAACCTTAGTAGTAGAACGACCCTGATTGTCGGCAACAGACACCAGCAGGCTGACTTCAACTAAATCCATAACCCTAGTCAGCGATTTATGGGAGTCAGCTCCAACGGATTAATCAGGACATGAACGATGACAATTGACCATGGTGTGGAATGTGTAACTTCCCACGCAGTGAGTAGTGCCTTAGTACGTGACATGGAACGTGAAAGATGTACCCTATTGGTGAAATAACAAACACTGGGAACGATGCTCATGGAAGGGCATTTAGGAATGGCGTGGGCGATGCCAGGATAATAGCAACATGGTAGCTAGTATGGGTAGCAAATCGCTTCGTCTCTATTCTGTTTAACCCTGACGCTTCTTGAAGTCGAACATGTTGTGGAATTGACTGAGGGCAAGACAATCGAAGCCTCATAGGTTTGTTGGGATGCAAACTCGACCTTGTTGGACAAGTGTTCAACATCGTCCTTCCTTCTACTACCCCTGATGGTAACAATGTAGTAGTTAGTGTGGATTGGTTATTCAGAAATCGCGCAGACATACCTTGTGAGGAGAAAATTTTGTGTGGAGAATCGTTATTTGTTCTAAAGCAACAGAGTGGTGCAAAGGTTAGCGCCATTTCAACTATGAAGGCCCAGAAGTGTCTACAGAGGGATCACCCCGCTACGTTAGCAACCGTTACTGATGTTGAGGCTAAGGAAAGGAGGATCGAGGATCCACCAATTGTTCGTGATTCCTCTCAGTGTGCTACCCGAGGAGCTTTCAGACTTACTTCCACCACTGTTAGGCAGAATCTCAGTTTGATCTCACGACAGGGGCAGCCCTGATTACTCGTGCTACATACCGTCTTGCACCAGGAGGATTGCAAGGACTATCTACAGGAACTGTTGGACAAGAGTTTTATTGGACATAGTTTTTGTTCGCTTTGGGGAGCCCCAGCTATACTCGGGAAGATAAAGCCTTGTCGTATGTGTACTGATTATCCAGAACTCAGCAAGGTGACAATCAAGAACTATTTGCCTCGACCATGTATTGACGGAAGACCAAGAGGAGAATGTTCCTACAACGACATATCAAACGCAGTGTGGCCTTTGCAACATTGTATTCCATGACCTTTGGGCTAATCATCACACCAGCAGCTTTATTGATCACATGAATCAACTATGCTTATTGATGATGTGTCGAATCATTTCCAGGAGAAAGGAACATCATGGATGACATATGTATCATATTTTAGAGCTCCTGAGGGAGGAGCCATTGCGTGTGAAGTTTTGTTAAATGTAACATCTGGATTAGAGAGCTGCATTTTGATCATGTAACCAACGAAGTGGGAATGCACGTGGATCTTGCTAGGATCCATTTGGTTAGAAACTGATCGACACCAAAGATTCCTTCGGGGATGCAGCAATTTCTTGGTTTCGCTGAATACTATCGCAGATTCATCACTGGATTTTTGAAGATCGCGCAGCTTAAATTTCTTTAGCACAGCAGGGTGCTGGGTTCGGGGAAGACAAAACAGGAGGACTTCTTTTCATCTTTCGAATCCCAACTCTGCAATGCACTGAGCATCACGAGAGGGTGATGACTCACGTGGTGGATTAACAGGAAGAATTGCACGACTCACAACCAGGGATGGAAGCCACGATCTCGGATTTGAGCTGAAGGCATTACTTGGATGGTACCAAATGCATTATCTAGACCGATCACAAGGGCCTCCCGTGTACCCTTTATCGGAGGAGCTAAACACGTAATAGCATCACAGGAAGAACTTTTGAATGATCACGACTGTGAAACCTGAACGTGCACGAGCTCTACAGCTCGCTATCGACTCTAACTTACCTGATCGGACTCGCTCTGTTCAAACTGGAGAACTCAAGGAAGAGAATTCTCAAGTTAAACCCATGCGGGGCATG
Source organism: Helianthus tuberosus (assembly GCA_030545235.1). Classification (NCBI taxonomy): domain Eukaryota; kingdom Viridiplantae; phylum Streptophyta; class Magnoliopsida; order Asterales; family Asteraceae; genus Helianthus; species Helianthus tuberosus. Next base: position 62,551,525 of record CM060420.1, read on the forward strand.
GAGAAGTGACCGTTAGCAGGTCAGACGATAATCGCTACCTCATGGAACGAATGTGGGTCTCATTATACGACAACTGTAGGGAACTCGTGTTGAGCAAAGCACACCGGCCTCGATATTCTAGACGTCTGGGTTCTGATAAGAGATATTAGGATCTATAAATCTTGCATTGGTGATCGGGCATGAAGGCGCCCACCTAGCTATGTGTGTGAGCGATGTTTGACTTGTGGGAAAGTCGAGGTGGAGTATCAGTAACCGGAAACACCCAAATGGAAATGAGAACAGACTGCCATGGATTATGTCACTAGTCTACTTACAACTCGAAACGGAAACATTATCACCTGGGTGATCATTGATGGACTCAAGTTACCAGCACACTTTCTTGCAATCAAGAAAACCGACGAGTCTTCACAGTTGTGAATGTTCCTCTTAGAGAGGCGGCTTTTAGGTACGAGGTGCCAACTCCTGCTACCTCTGGTTTTGATCTATACCTGATTTATGACAGGCACTACACAACACACTTGGCTCACGTATAGACATGAGCATTGCTTATCACCGTTGGACAAACGGTCTGAGTCAACGAACCGTCCCGACACTCGAAGACATGCTGCAAGCAGGTGTACGAATAACTTTAGTAAAACTGGAAGGACGCTTATCTTTGGAAGAGTCCTACTGCAGCTGATACCATTCTAGTATTCAGACAGCTCTGTTTGAGGCATTGCATGGACGATAATGTCGACCACCTTGTTGGACTAAGGTGATTGACAACTTAATTACGGGTCCAGGACTTGTACTCGAAACTCTTGGGAAGATTATTTGGATCGGGAGTCGTTTGGCAGCAACGCCTGACCGACAGGAAAGCTGATAAGCTTAGGAAAACACTGGAAGATCGCTGTAGGCGATCGTATCATGTGGAAAGTCTCACCCTAGGAGGGTGTGGTACGCTTGGGAAGCGTGACGAGCTTAACTTACATCACTTTGGGCCATACAACATTTTGGGAAGAATCGGTAACGTGACTTACAAACTCGAGTTACCTGATGTTGGGTAACGTACACGATGTCATTTATGTCTCGAACTTAAGGAAGCGTTTATCCGAGGAAACACGTGTGATACCTTTACTAACGCCTAAGGTTAACGACATGTTGCAGTAGTTTAGGAACTTATCGAAATCATAGATCGGGAAGTCAAGGTTCGTAAACACAGTCGAATTCCGATTGTTAGAGTCCGTTGGAACTCAGGGTGCGGACCGGAGTTCACGTTGGAGCGTTAGGAACAGATGAAGCTCAAATATCCTTAACTTATTCCTGATGACCAATCTAATTCTGGTAAAACTGGTGAATTTCGGGACGAAATTCCTCTTCAAGTTGGGGATGATGTGGCACCTGAGGAAAATCTGCAGCAATCTTGATTTACCACTTCACTTCTCTAGCTTACTTATCAAATTTCGGGACGAAATTTCTTTCAAGTTGGGGATGATGTGACAACCCAAACTTTTAAGGTTTGTAACGTTAATCTTGTGATTCTCACTTCTCGTTAATTGTTTCTTTCTAGCGCGCTGCGTTGAACATCCCGTGTTACTGTAACTCGGTTAGTTAACATGATTATATACTTGGGCCACATACATTTGGGCCAACACACACACACGCATACTTGGAGCCCAACCCAACACCCATATTCAAACCTTAGAGTTGGGCTGTGTAGATGTTTAATTACTTGGGCTTTGTTACTCCTTGGCTGGTTTTGCAAGCCCAAACCAATCCCCTAATTAATTGGTTACGTGATAAGTGTATAAGATTACATGTAGTAATTTCAAACCCTAACAACTATCACCCCATCCATTCATTACGTGCGGCATAGCATACCCCCCTGTTCGAGACATCATCTGATTTGATCATAACTTGCTGTTAGTAGCTTCATACTTATGCTATTTCATAATTGGTGATGGTAGTTGTGTATTCTTGATTAACAAGGATTACATGTATGTATCATAAATAAACGTGAGAAGTTTACGTCATGTTTCTTGTATATTAATTGATGCTTAAGGGATTGCATGCTATTTATATGTTTAGGAAGAATGTTAAGGGTGTGGGTTTGGGTTTGGTTATTTGATTCTAATATTAATGATGAGGATGCAATAATACAGGTTGGTTAAATGATAATATACGTTATGATGTTCATATAATGCGATGGCACTTAATTGATTGTGTGAAAAGAATAGGGTGTTGCTCGTCATAAGTTCATAAGGGTGTATGGTTCTTAGAATTAATCATGTTGAACATAAATTGTTTCGTAAATTGTTGTTGATCTCAAAATTGTTGATACATGGGTGAAAATCCCAACACATCATAATAGTGCCTTTGTTGATTATGTGAAGATTAGGATAATATTTGTTATTCAAGAATAGGGCTGCACGTGTAGATTGTGTGGGGCAATTAAATGGGAATAATTAACATATAATGTTAGTGGGCTTCACACAATTAGTTGGGCCGATACATGTTAACTGGGTTGCTAGAATTATTAGACGAAATTATATATGGTTGGGCCGGTTGTGATAGTTGTGCCGCAGCCGTTAGACATGACCCTACTTGTATATGTATGATAAATCACACACTTAATCGGTGGAATTAATTATGTGTGGACTGTACAAAATAACTAAGTAATGTGCCTAAGGGATTTCAACATGGGCTGCGGATTGGGTTGGGCCGCGATGCTGGATACGGCGCCTGATGGGTTTCGGGTCCATGAGTCACACACACTTACATTTATTGTGTAGCCGATTATATTGTGTTGCACAGATATTATGTGGGTCACTAGCTTGGTTAATGCGCATGTTCTAATATCGAGTAATTTTGTGTTGCATGACTTGTATAACTCATAGATGTGAATTCGTGAATAAATGGAATACCGGATAAGAGAATAATTAATGATACTTAACCAACGTGTAAATTGATTATGACTGGAACCATATGTGTGTGCTACCTGTATCTTGATTGTATAATGTGCGAACAAGGAATGCATGTACGTGAAACGTGTGGATTATGTGCACTATTGACTGATTGTTGTCGGTAACAATTCTAGGACATGTTTGAACAATTGATAAACGAGTACCTAATCTTACCGAGCAAAACTAAGGTGAGTTCATCTCTCTTGAGCATGCGTCCCGGTGGTTGGGACAGTCTTTGGGTATCCCTGGGAGGGATAGGTTTTTGGGTAACTTGTTTGGGTATTCCTGAGAGGAATACGTCTTGTTGTAAATCGGTAATGTTGGATAATATACTCATCCTATCACCTTTAAAGTCCCTCCTTGTTGTTTGTTACCTGAGAAGTAGCAGGGTATTAGTTGGTAGCGCTAGTTAGGTTTGGCAACCTCACCCCATACCTGGGAGGACGGGTGTTGAACTAATGACCTAGTCATGACCAATGCTTTGATAGGAGCATTGGAGAAAGGGCAATGTAAATCAGGAGTAGTCTTGTATTCGGGATATTATCAACATTAAATTCAATGGATTTACTAAACACTTGGTAAACAACGTTTTCGTAAAACTATGAACTCACCAGCGTTGTCTGATACACTTGTTGCATGCTCGCAGGTCGTTAGATATCTTGGATTTGGGAACTTGCTGTCTGGAGTAGCTGGAGTGGTCATGGGTCAGAGTGGGTGGATTCATGTGATTGGATTATTGATATTATACATTGGTTTTGAAATAATTTAACTATGGTTTACTATTTGCTTCCGCTGAACATCTTGGTTTTTATCTAAACTTATTGTTGATACTTTTTATTAATAAGTGACGATTTCATTTAAAAACTTGTATGGGTTCAATGTAATTAGTGGCTCGTTGTTGGTAAGTCACACGCCTAGCAGGGACATTCCCTAGGTGGTATTTTGGGGGTGTGACAAAACACATGTGCCTACTTGTTACTTTCATGCTTTTCGTGCTTTCATGATATATAATTGCTATGTTCATTAGTACACATATAGTACATGATTTAATTATGTTTTGCTATGTATGTTCACTTAGCATGCTAGCACATTGATTTTCATAATTACTTTTTTTGCATATGTTCACTCAGCATATGGACACATTGATTTTCATTGCATTTTTGTTGTATATGTTCACTCAGCATATGGACACATTGTTTTACATTTCTACTTTGTATGTTCATTTAGCATATTTAGTACATTATTTTCATAGAACATGCTTACACTTGGTATAACATTTGGTTTGTTTAACGAAACTAATACATTCATTAACACCGATCATGCCATTCGTTAGTAGGTACTGGTACCGTAGGAATTGACAACTCCCATTCCTGAAATCCTAGGTTTGTTTGGGTGGAAGGAATGACCGAATTCGATATTCAGAATTTAGATGACTTTAACTTGTTAGGGGTTTGTCGCCACAGTCGCAAGGCTTGAATGTAGACGTTAGAACATTACTGCGTAGATGTTTGTATCAATAAAGCCTTAATTTTACAAAACATAACTTTTGATTTAAATTATGATTTATCAAATACATTGTTTTGTACATTTCTTTCTTATAGGGTTGAGTAAATGCTTTTATTCACTATACATTACATTTGGTTATACATGAACATTTTTACATTGGTGGTTTGTTTGAGTAAGTGATTTAGATAACGAGGCGTGTGTAATATAATAAAAGCATGGTGGATACGCCGTTGGTACTTCCTATATATAAGTGTTTTTATGATGTTACGTATCGTTGCGTTATTTAAACCATTTCAATTTTGACACATTACATTTTACACAATTAACATATCTTTACAAAACATTGTTTTACAAACAACATATTTTTATACAAACTCATTTTTACTTGGTTATTTACTTATCTATGCATTATTCTTTTATATCATCTGTTTTCTTATCGATTTTCGTATGATTTCTAAAAGAAAATATTTTAAGGTTCATGACTACTTTTTTTAAACATTTTCTTTAAACTTACAAGTCATGAATCCTATTTTATTAAAACTTATTTACCTCACAGGCATTTTTATGCTGACGGCTATTTTCACATGTGTTTTCAGGAGCTGATGCATAGGATTAATCAAGATACACTTAGGCGGACTTGGGCCTTAGTGACAATAAAAGATGCAAGACTAGTTAATTATTTTATGTTTCTTTGTTTTTAAGACATTGTAACCTCTTTTAATTCAATAAAACAAAACTTCAATTTCCATGTGTTATGAAACAATGATTCTGTTACGACACTCCCCGACTTTTCCGCCACGGTTTGTTGTATTACGCGGTCGGGGTGTGACATTTTATGAGTGTTGTTATACTATTTAATAAAATATGTAATGCACTTGCGTTAAGTATAGTAACCCATTTCAACTTTATCAATATGTCACTAGACAGAACCCCAACGTACTTAGTCGGGCAGAGCCTTGACATGCGTTGGTGGGTTCTAAATCAATCGGACATGGTATCGACTCAGTGATCAGGGGTTAAAACACTTAAAACGGGGCAGGGCTTTATTATTATTATTATGGGGTGAATATATATATATATATATATATATATATATATATATATATATATATATATATATATGTAGAGAGCGAGATATAGCAGACAGAAGGGAACAATTGTGAGCCAAAATTTTGAAAGTGTATGTCCCTATTTATAGAAGGCAGGTATGCATGTTAAGTTTCCAAATGAAGATTCCTTTTTTAGGGTTAGGATCAAATACAAAGGATAAAATAAATAAGAAGGGTAAGAAGGTTTCTAGTCCATTGATCTTAGATTTGGAGGGTTGAGATTAGTTGTAGAGAAAAGAAGATAATAGAAGGGCATAAAGGGAATCCTATATTTATGGATTTTGTCTCTCCACATGCAAGGCACATGCCAATTCTCCCATCGATTTAAAACGTACATAACTTTTTCATACGACATTTTAAAAAAAAAATTCACCATAATAACGAGCGTTTTTTATCTTTAATATGAGTACCATATTATCATATAAAAATAAAATAAAAAATTTCATTTTTAATGGGTTTTTTTCGCATTGTGTTAAAGGTTCAGTTCATTGTGTCTTTTAACTGGGTTTTGGTCATTATGTTTTAGTAGAGTTTCTATACATTGTGTTATTATCAAAACCTATAACACAATGTTAATTTGGGTTCTATCCATTGCGTCTATATAAGAACCTATAACACAATATATGACACAATGAAGATGGTGTTATATCTGGGTTTTCTATAAATTGTGTTATTAGTTTAGGTCATTGTGTTTAATATGTTTTCCATTGTGTTTTAATAATTTGTTCAATTTTTTTTATTATCTTGTTCATTGTGTTTTAGTTTGTTGTGTATTGTGTTTTTAGTTTGTTTTCTATTGTGTTTTCACTGCTCTCCATTGTGTCTTTTATTTGCTGTCATTAATTGTGTCTTTTATCTGTTGTCATCAATTGTGTTTTTATTTAGTCTGATATTTATTGTGTTATATGTTATCACCATTGTGTTATACGTTATGGTCATTGTGTTTTAGTATGTTGTCCATCGTGTCTTTATCTGTTGTCATTGATTGTGTTTTTAATCTACTTTACATTGTGTTTTACATCATGTCCATTGTATAATATGTAATTGGGTTTTTGATTTTTTTTTTTTTTGAAAAATATAACAATATGGTACTCATATTAAAGATAAAAAACGCTCGATTTTATGGTATAATTTTTTTAAAAACAAATGATGTATAAAAAAGTTACGGACGTTTAAAATCGGGGGGAAATAGCATGTGACTTGCATGTGCATATTCTCTTTTCTCTTGTAGACAAAATTACCCATTTCCATTTAATTCCTTCTAGGACACTTGGCTTCTTACCCTTCTTATTTTTAAATCCTTTGCATTATAACTCAACCCTCCTTTTTATCTTCATGGACACGTACACTTACTTGGTATTTAAGTTTAGTTTTAATTTTATTAGTTTATTCATTTCTTTATCTTTGATTTTTTTCACACGTAGACAACAAATATGTTAGATTTGATTTTAATATTTTATTTATAATATATACGTAGAAGTAAATATTAATTGTTTTTAGTTTTAGATTTTATATTATTTTATTATTATAATTAATTTAACTGCTTCACTTTTTTGGTGCTTATAACTTCTAAAATATGATGTTTTATAAAACAATGAATATGTCATTAGAACGAGAATAATCTTATCTACATTTTGAACCAAGTTTCATTAAAAACGGAGTAGGTTCAAATATAATGTATTTTTATAATTTAATTATTAAACGGTTCTTAGGCACGTCTAGGTACTTCATATTTCTAACAGTCAACTTACTCGTGATCTATCCGTTTAATAACATAAGTTTTTTTATATACTTTATCTTATATTTTATAAATAAAAATTTTGGGAATGTTACAACTTTGAATACACTTTCTCTTTCATCTATCATTCCATCCATAATACACTAACATGCACATGTGCATTTTTGTCATTTCTTTGACAAATTCCGTAATTCATTACAAATAGTGGACAATTGCACTTTCATTTACATTACCATATGTAATACACTACTTTTTACATTACCAATATTAGAAATGCACATGTGCATCTATATGTATCAACATGAAATAAGGTGTTTTGGTACATTACTTTGAATACACTTTCCCTTTCATCTACCATACCATCCATAATACACTACCATTACCTCTTATCATCCATAATATAATACCATTACCTCCTACCATCCATAATACAATACCATTACCAATATTTTCACTTTATTACATGTATATAAACACCATTTATACCATCCAATAAACATATTACATCATAAATTGACAACTATAACCAAACAATCAACCGCTAGATATAACTAACCAAAAAACATGTATATGGGCCTACTTCTCCATTCAAAATCGCCAACTTTTTGTACCAAAACACGTTATATCATGGTTATACATAATGATGCACATGTGCATTTTGAATATTGATAGTGTAAAAAGTAGTGTATTACGGATGGTATTGTAAATTAAAGTGCAATTGTCTATTACTGCTAATGTATTACGGAATTTGTCGAAGTAATGATGCATATGGACATGTGCATGGAACTGTTACTCGAAAAAAAAAACCTTTTTTTTTTTTAACGAAATATAGCGATTTTTTTTAAATATTAAAAAACAATTGAGTGTTTTTTTGATTTTTTTTAGATTTTATTTTGTATTCATGTTGATTCGCGCGGTTATCACAATAAGGGTGGTTCTCAAATGAACCTTACCCTATATACATATACATAAAATTCAAAAATATTTTCTATACTTATCATTATTATTCGAATACAATGTTAGAAATTTAATTTACACATTTAAATTTACGTGAATTCGTAAATAAAAAAAATTTACACATATGTAAGTTTGTCATTTACACTTGTGTAAATCTGTTATATTTACACATGTGTAAAAAAATCTAAAAAGAGTGATTTTGAAATAAGATATAATTATTTGATGTTGTAAATTTTTTTTTAATGTTGTATCTTAATTACAATGAGGCTTGTATTAAAAAAAATGGTTTTGCTTAGTGTTCACATTCGTTCTCACGGTTCTCGCAATATTTTGCGTTCTCAAGATAACCTTCCTCTATATATATACATACATATATATATATATATATATTTATACATATATATATATACATACGGTAAGGTTCATGCGAGAACCACCCTTATTGCGAGAACCGCAAGAACCAATGTGAACACAAAATAAAATCTAAAAAAATTCAAAAAGGCAATCAAAAATTTTTTTAATTTTTTTTTTAAAAAAAATCGCTATATTTCGTTACAAAAAAAAACCCTTTTTTTCGAGTAACAGTTATCCATGCACTTGTGCATATGTATCATTACTTCGACAAATTCGGTAATACGTTATCAGGAATAGACAATTGCACTTTAATTTACAATACCATCTGTAATACACTACTTTTTACATTGGTACAAAAAGTTTGTGATTTTGAATGGAGAAGTAGGCCCATATACATGTTTTTTGGTTAGTTATATCTAGTGGTTGATGGTTTGGTTATAGTTGTTAATTTATGATGTAATATGTTGATTGTATGGTATAAATGGTGTTTACATACATGTATTAAAGTGAAAATATTGGTAATGGTATTGTATTATGGATGGTAGGAGGTAATGGTAGTGTATTATGGATGGTATGTGTAATCATCCAAAATTTAAAATTTTAATATTAATGTTACTTTTCTAATAAATGTGATTTCTCTTTTTATAAAAGAAACAAAATATAAGAGAAATGAAAATCATTTATGTGGTTTATATATTCATTTTTCTCAATACAGTTATTGAAAAAAAAACAAAAAAAAAAACAAAACTCGATCCATATCCTCAAAAGCATAGCTGTCCTTGTCTAAAGTGCCACTCTCTTTTAAGCATGTCACGTACCAATTTTTATTACCTCATTAATTAGTATTTTTTTTCTCTTCATAACAAAGGCATTTTCACCTATAAAATGAGATCTAACCCCTACTTCTGAAACTTCAAAAACCATGTCCAATCTCAAAATTTCTTTTATCTCTCTACTCTAATTTTGTTCTTCGCAATTGTGTTCAGAAAAATTAACTTAGAAAAACTAACTGGTGAACCACTTATGTAACTTAAATATTTTATATTTTTTAATTCTTAAAATAAGTGTTTTCACCATCTGTTATACCTTATTTCACATTTCTATTAAAGAAAATGAAAATTTAAATACTATAAATAACTATTAGTTTAGTTTTGTTTTACTGATATTGGGTTCATCTTTGAGATACATATTATTATTATTATTATTATTATTATTATTATTATTATTATTATTATTAAAACATAGTTGTGATGAACAGTAATCAATTATTATTATAATATTATATATACTTTTTAATATTACATTATTTTTTTTCTTAATTGATTCACCTAATTTAGGCCAAATCAAATTACGATTTTGTCCCCGTTTTAAAATAACGATTTTATCATCAGTTTAAAGTTACGTTTTTACCTCCGGTTCAAAAATTATGCTTTTTATCCCCTTTTAAAGTTACAGTTTCGCTATTAGTTTTGTTTTGTGTCTCCCAGCTAAATTACCATTTGTCCCTCAATTTAAATTTACATTTTTTGTCATCGTTTTTGTTTGATTTCCCAGTAAAATTACGATTTTGCCCCAAGTGTATAACTACAGACACAAGATTGGGGAATAGTGTCAGGAAGCTGCATGGCACTTCCCTATTGACCCAACCAATTTACAGTTTTATCCTCTCTTTAAAATTACAATTTTGCCATTAGTTCAAAATTACTTTTTTACCGTTAGTTCAAAATAAAATTATGCTTTTGACCCCAACTAAAAATTACCATTTTGCCCTCGATTCAAAATTACGATTTTGACCCGTAGAAATTTACAGTTTTGTCATTAGTTATGTTTTTTCCCCACCCAGCCAAATTAAAATTTTGCACTCAATCTAAATTTACATTTTTGCCATCGTTTTCCTTTGTTTTCCCAGTCAAATTACGATTTAGACTCCAGTGTAAAATTACAGTCATGCGATCGCTATAGTTTTTTTTTTTTGACAAAACTATAGTAGTGCTTTGTTTTAATTGTTTGACTCGGTGTAATTTTTATTTTTACACCAGTTTAAAATTATTGTTTTTCTATCGTTTTTGTTTTTATTAAGCAAAAGTATGATAGTGTTTTAATTTAATTGGTTGACTCAATGTAATTTTTTTTTTTGAGATCGTGTTATGAGTAGTATGTATAAGTAATCGAACACAGACGGACATGTTATGAGAGAGAAATATTTGGTTTAGTGCCCCGCAACGCGGGCGGGGCAAAATCTAGTTATTATTAAAGGTAAGTAGTTTTTGTTGTACCAAAAAATTTAGAGCATCTAACCCTTTTATGAAAGTATTATGAAATATAACAATGACTATTTTGTTAAATATTATGAAATGTTTGTTCTTTTTTAAAATTTAAAAGTAATAAGTTGTGATAATACTAATAAATACTGATTTTGATTTATGAGTTATTAGGATCATATAAAAATAATATCTATATTTTCAAACAGTTGGTAAATAATCTATTATATAAGAAATATCCATAGAAATTAATAAAGAACTTAAAAAAGTATCAAACATAAGTTAATGTGTCTAAATAAAATTATAACGATGTTGTAGGATTTTGTGATCGTATAGCAATATTTTGTTATCTCAGCTTCGTGTTCATCGCTTAAGGTACGGACCCCTCCCCACATATGTGTACGGATTTAGATTTTCACTACCTCGTAGTTGGAAATGTAGATTCGTTACTGTCTGCTTTTGTGATCTTCAAGATTTTGTGCTATTATATTTAAATGTATAGTTATATTGTTTTAGCAAATATTGATTATGATGCACTAAACTACTGATTGTGTCGCACCGAAAGGTGACGCACTGAAAAACTGAATGTGATTATGTGACGCACTGAATGTGAACTGACTATGCATTGAACTACTGAATGTGACGCACTGAAGGTGACTAACTGAATATGTGTTATATATATTGTATGATATATATATATTGTTAAAAAATTGTATATTGCATTGTTGTTGTCCCACTGAGTAAACCCCATTTACTCAGGCGTACATTTGCCTTCTTATGTACGTTAGGTTGCAAGGATTGTCTGGAAAGCTTGGATGAATGGTTCGAGGGAATAAAGACGCACATGGATTTTCATAAAATTTTAAAATGTTTTGTACAATATTTTGACTTATTAGAAATAATGTAAAGTTTTATAAATTATGGAATGATGTTCTTACCTCTGATGTACTGTATAAGTGACACGTCAGCCCAAGCCGGGTTGGGGTGTTACAGTTATGGTATCAGAGCTTAGGCTCTTTCCTGTCGATAAACATTTTTTAAAACAAAACCTGTGCGGTAATGGGTAGACATCAAACTAGAATTTTATCCCTCTAGAAATCTGTTATCATCCTTCTCTTTTCTATGTTCTCATAGATGTCTCCGGTCAAAAGAACTAACCGACGCAGTTCACGTAGCTCTGGCACGACTTCTAGACGTCGTAAGATTAATGACGCAGTCCAACGTGCTGTCGAGGGGTTACTCCCAAATTTGTACAAACTGTCACCCAACAAATGCACACTGAAGTACTCCCTGATTTCATGCAAACGGTTATGCAGCAAATGACTGACGCAAGGAACACCCAACCACCTCCCACTCCTCCTCGTTCCCCAACTCCTCCACCTTCGCCACCAAAAGGCAAGAATGTGAAGGATCTAATTACACCACCCACTGTTGACATTCACAAATGGTTGTCTTGATTTCAAAAACAACAACCAAGATCCTTCAGTGTTGCAGCTACACCAATAGAAGCACAAAATTGGATTGCTCACACTGAGAAGATCTTCAAAGTTTTAGGAGTGGGCGATGAATTTAAAACAAGGTTGGATGCGTACAAACTGGAAGATAACGCCCAAACCTGGTGGCGTACTGTGAAACATGCCAGAGGCGGTGATACGTTCGCTGCTACACTTCCATGGGATGGTTTCAAAACACTGTTCTTCGAACAATATTTTCCGGTTGCCTTCCGTGATGAATACATCCAAGAATTTGCATCCATCAAACAAAGGGAGGACGAACCTATGACCGAGTTCAAGGAGCGTTTCACGAGGCTTGCTAGCTTCGTCGGACCCAATGATGGATCCCCAGTTGCGCAAGCCGGGAAATTTAAATGGGCATTGTGTGAAGGGATTAAGTGGTTGGTTGTTAACCAAGACTTTAAAGACATCACTGAAGTAGTTAATGCAGTCCAAAATCTGGAAATAGCAAACAAAACTATGAAGCTTCAGTATGGTGGAGACCTCTTAAAAAATTTGGCCTTAACAAATGGACAAATTTCCACCCAAATCCCACTCACCGGAACCCAGAAGTCAAATTCTAAACAGAACTCCCTACCTGCACCCCAGAATCAACCTCGAAAACCATTTTCCACATGCGGAAAGACCCATGGTGGAGTATGCCTTAAACTCACAGGGGGTTGTTTCAGGTGTAAACAAACTGGACATACAATCTAGAATTGCCCGTTTCCACCAAATGATACTGAAAAGAAGATTTCCACTGGAGCAAACGCTATACCAGCTAATAGAGGCGGAAGGGTTTTCGCTTTAACCGTTGACAATAAACCAACTGAACACCATGGGTATGATGTGATTGGCCGTGAACCTTAATGAGATGAAAGAATTCCCGTTGTTTAAGTTCTAGTCTCGTGATTATGAACCTTGTCTTCCGAATATATATAACTTTTCTAAGTATCGAATAAACGGGTTGTCTTTTTATATAAGTTTTTGTTTCTGCCATTGATAACTAATGTGTTATTATGCAAATTTCGAGAACGAAATTTTCTTTAAAGGGGGCAGTATTGTAATCACCCAAAATTTAAAATTTTAATATTAATGTTACTTTTCTAATAAACGTGATTTTTCTTTTTATAAAAGAAACAAAATATAAGAGAAATGAAAATCATCTATGTGGTTTATATATTCATTTTTTCTCAATACAGATATTGGAAAAAAAAAAAACAAAACTCGATCCATATCCTCAAAAGCATAGATGTCCTTGTCTAAAGTGTCACTCTCTTTTAAGCATGCCACGTACCAATTTTTATTACCTCATTAATTAGTATTTTTTTTTTTCTCTTCATAACAAAGGCATTTTCACCTATAAAATGGGATCTAACCCCTACTTCTGACACTTCAAAAACCATGTCCAATCTCAAAATTTCTTTTATCTCTCTACTCTAATTTTGTTCTTCGCAATTGTGTTCAGAAAAACTAACTGGTGAACCACTCAGGTAACTTAAATATTTTATATTTTTAATTCTTAAAATAAGTGTTTTCACCATCTGTTATACCTTATTTCACATTTCTATAAAAGAAAATGAAAATTTAAATACTATAAATAACTATTAGTTTAGTTTAGTTTTGTTTTACTGATATTGGGTTCATCTTTGAGATACATATTATTATTATTATTATTAAAATTAAAGGTAAGTAGTTTTTGTACCAAAAAATTTAGAGCATCTAACTCTTTTATGAAAGTATTATGAAATATAACAATGACTATTTTGTTAAATATTATGAAACGTTTGTTCCTTTTTAATATTTAAAAGTAATAAGTTGTGATAATACTAATAAATACTGATTTTGATTTATGAGTTATTAGGATCATATAAAAATAATATCTATATTTTCAAACAGTTGGTAAATAAATCTATTATATAAGAAATATCCATAGAAATTAATAAAGAACTTAAACAAAGTATCAAACAATTATAACGATGTTGTAGGATTTTGTGATCGTATAGCAATATTTTGTTATCTCAGCTTCGTGTTCATCGCTTAAGGTACGGACCCCTCCCCACATATGTGTACGGATTTAGATTTCCACTACCTCGTAGTTGGAAATGTAGATTCGTTACTGTCTGCTTTTGTGATCTTCAAGATTTTGTGCTATTATATTTAAATGTATAGTTATATTGTTTTAGCAAATATTGATTATGATGCACTGAACTACCGATTGTGTCGCACCGAAAGGTGACGCACTGAAAAACTGAATGTGATTATGTGACGCACTGAATGTGAACTGACTATGCATTGAACTACTGAATGTGACGCACTGAAGGTGACTAACTGAATATGTGTTATATATATTGTATGATATATAGATATTGTTAAGAAATTGTATATTGCATTATTGTTGTCCCACTGAGTAAACCCCATTTACTCAGGCGTACATTTGCCTTCTTATGTACGTTAGGTTGCAAGGATTGTCTGGAAAGCTTGGATGAATGGTTCGAGGGAATAAAGAAAAACATGGATTTTCATAAAATTTAAAATGTTTTGTACAGTATTTTGACTTATTAGAAATAATGTAAAGTTTTATAAATTATGGAATGATGTTCTTACCTCTGATGTACTGTATAAGTGACACGTCAGCCCAAGCCGGGTTAGGGTGTTACAATATGATAGATGAAAGGGAAAGTGTATTCAAAGTAGTGTAACAAAACACCTTATTTCATGTTGATGCATATAGATGCACATGTGCATTTCTAATATTGGTAATATAAAAAGTATTGTATTACACATGGTAGTGTAAATGAAAGTGCAGTTGTCTAATATTTGTAATGAATTACGAAATTTGTCAAAGAAATGACAAAAATACACATGTGCATGTTTGTGTATTATGGATGGAATTATTGATGTTTTTAAACTAAATATAGGTATAGGGGTCATTCTGTAATTAGTAGTTAGTTTATGTTGTAATTAGATTAGTTAGAAAGTACGAGGACTAGATGCGACACTTTGGAAGATTGTAACCTACATCTAAAAGGAATCGACATCTCCTGGGGACGTACCCTTCTTGAATCGACGCCTACATCAAGGAAACAAAGAGACATGATTTTTCACAAGGAGACACACCTCTTCAAGATCAATCTCAACCACAAGTTCAAGATTCGCAACCGTTCGTGAAGAGATATGTCTCTACAATCGCATCTATTCGTTTAGTATATATAGGGTTCATGTATGTTAATTGTTACGATCACTTTTCATTCAATACAAGTAAGTTATTGTTCTTTGATTCTCAATTCTTTATATTCTAACCTGTGATTCGCATGTTCGATTACCAACAGTGGTATCAGAGCACCAGGTTAATCGATCCAGGAAGCAAGAAAGAAAAATCTCAGTGCAAGATTACGAGCAAGAAACGAAAATCTGGGTTTGCCAATTGAATCAAAGAATCATCTATCAAGAACCGGGCGATGGTGTTCGATTTCGTAAGTGTGTTTTCTTTTGATTTAGTCGAACTACAAGAAAGGAACAATAGGGTCATCTTGGTTTCTCGTGTTCCAAAAAAAAGTCAAAGTTGATTTTTTGGTTTGATTCCAATTGTTTGCA
Organism: Helianthus tuberosus; assembly: GCA_030545235.1. Taxonomy (NCBI): domain Eukaryota; kingdom Viridiplantae; phylum Streptophyta; class Magnoliopsida; order Asterales; family Asteraceae; genus Helianthus; species Helianthus tuberosus. Next base: position 62,567,482 of record CM060420.1, read on the forward strand.
TCAAGTTTGTTGTACTGATTCATTAAAGAATCATAAACAAGGATCACGAATTTCTATTTTAATTGCAAGTTTGATTCTTTTTTGCAAAGCCATATTGGAATCACAAACATAGAAAAGAGGGTTGTTGTCTCAATTCTTTTTAAGTAAAATTCAAACGACTTTCAAAAAAAGGGAAATCAAGTTTTTTTTTACGTCGAAAAGGGATCATAATAGCATGTTTTTAAAATAAAGCAAGTTAATTTTGAGTCATAAACGATACGTATAGCAAGAAATCTAACCCGTATCGGTTCTAGCAAGTCAAACCGATTCTTGGTTCAAATAGCAAGTTCCGGACCGTTTGGTTCAAAATAGCAAGTAGCACGTCGAATCATCACGATTCAGTCTAGCAAGAAACGACCATTCTTGGTCAAAGCAAGAAAAAGCAAGTACAACGGGTCGATCAAATTAAGTCCAATTAGCAAGTTGGTTGGATAGTTTTTGATCAAATTCGCAACAGCAAGTTAGCAAGAATCTGATCAGCAAGTCGGTCAGAACCTGATTAGCAAGTGGGTCAGGTACATAAAAAAACTGATTAGCAAGTCGGTCAGAAACGCAAGAACTTGGTTAGCAAGTTGGCCAGACGCAAGTACTAAGTAAGAAATTTGATCTACACGGTCAAGATAAGGATCATCCGATCACAAGCAAGATAGGCAAGAAAAGCAAGGCGAGAAAGAAAGGAGGCATGACAGAAAAAGAAGGAAGTGCATCAACGTCACTCCACGAGCAAGGGAATGTATCTCTTCAATGCCCAAAACTGAAAGAGGCGAATTACACCCAATGGGCAGTTATGATGGAAACAATCTTGAAGGCATATAGTCTTTGGGAAACAGTTGTTTAAATGGAAGGGATAAACGAAAAGAAGGCGCACACAACGAAAGCAATTATCTTCCAAACACTACCAAAACACTACCAGAAGATGTTTTGATGCAAGTTGAGCAATATGAAAAAGCAAAGGAAGTATGGGATGCAATCAAAGTTCGTTATCTCAGAGCAGATATGGTTCAGAAAGCACGTCTACAAACTTTGAGGAGCGAACTAGAAGTTTTAAAGATGGATGAGAACGAAACAGTAAGTAGTTTCGCAAGCAAGTTGGGTGGTATAAAAGCCAAATTTAAAACTCTCGGTACCACTATCAAAGACAAGAAACTCGTAAGGAAATTACTCATCTCCGTTCCGAAGAAGTTCCTACCCATCGTGGCAAATATCGAACAATATTCTGAAATAGACAAAATGCCATTTGAAGAAGCAGTGGGAAGAATAATAGCTTTTGAAGAACGTCTCAAAAGTCAAGACAAGCAAGAAGATAATAATCAAGGAGGACTCATGATGGCAAGTGCAAATAACCAGTTTGAAAGTTTGCATCATGGAAAGGGCCGTGGTGTTCAAAACTATGGCAGAAGTCAAGGACAAGGATCTTTCAAAGGAGGAAGAGGACGTGGAAAAGATATGGGTCCAAGAAACCAAGACAAGAGCAAGTTCAGATGTTATGATTGTGGAGAACTTGGTCATTTTGCAAGAGATTGCACCAAGTGGAAAGAAAAGGAGAAAGACAAGCAACAAGAAGCCAATCTCGCATTGGAAGAGGAACCAATGCTACTGCAAGTCAAGCAAGTGGAAGACCTTTGTTAAACTATATTGAGTTTACGGGGGAGTATTGATGTTTTTAAACTAAATATAGGTATAGGGGTCGTTCTATAATTAGTAGTTAGTTTATGTTGTAATTAGATTAGTTAGAAAGTACGAGGACTAGATGCGACACTTTGGAAGATTGTAACCTACATCTAAAAGGAATCGACATCTCCTGGGGACGCACCCTTCTTGAATCGACGCCTACATCAAGGAAACAAAGAGACATGATTTTTCACAAGGAGACACACCTCTTCAAGATCAATCTCAACCACAAGTTCAAGAGTCGCAACCGTTCGTGAAGAGATATGTCTCTACAATCGCATCTATTCGTTTAGTATAGATAGGGTTCATGTATGTTAATTGTTACGATCACTTTTCATTCAATACAAGCAAGTTATTGTTCTTTGATTCTCAATTCTTTATATTCTAACCTGTGATTCACATGTTCGATTACCAACAGGAATGATAGATGAAAGAGAAAGTAGTGTACCAACACACCTTATTTCATGTTGATACATATAGATGCACATGTGCATTTCTAATATTGTTAACGTAAAAAGTAGTGTATTACACGTGGTAGTATAAATGAAAGTGCAATTGTCTAATATTTTTAATGAATTACGGAATTTGTCAAAGAAATGATACAAATGTACATGTGCATAGATAACTGTGACTCGAATTTTTTTTTTTTTGAAATTTTTTTTTATTATAAACGAAATATAGCGATTTTTCCAAAAAAAAAATAGTAACAATTTTTTTTTGGTGTTTTTTAGATTTTTTTAGGTATTACTGTTTGTGTTCACACTGGTTCTCGCAGTTCTCGCAATAAAGGGTGGTTCCTAATGGATCCTTCTCCTATATATATATGTAAAGGGTAAGGTTCATTTGAATACCACCCTTATTGCGAGAACCAATGTGAACACAAAATAAAATCTAAAAATAAAATCAAAAAAACACTCAAAAATATATTTTTTTAATATTTAAAAAAATCGCTATATTTCGTTACTAAAAAAAACTTTTTTTTTCGAGTAACAGTTATCCATGCACATGTGCATATGTATCATTAGGTATAACCATGATATAACGTGTTTTGTTACAATTGCAATTTAATTTACAATACTATTAATATTCAAAATGCACATGTGCATCATTAGGTATAACCATGATATAACGTGTTTTGGTACAAAAAGTTTGTGATTTTGAACGGAGAAGTAGGCCCATATACATGTTTTTTGGTTAGTTATATCTAGTGGTTGATGATTTGGTTATAGTTGTCAATTTACGATGTAATATGTTGATTGGATGGTGTAAATGGTGTATATATACATGTAACAAAGTTAAAATATTGGTAATGGTATTGTATTATGGATGGTATGAGGTAATGGTATTGTATTATGGATGGTAGGAGGTAATGGTAGGGTATTATGGATGGTATGATAGATGAAAGGTAAAGTGTATTCAAAGTAGTGTACCAAAACACCTTATTTCATGTTGATACATATAGATGCACATGTGCATTTCTAATATTGGTAATGTAAAAAGTATTGTATTACATATGGTAGTGTAAATGAAAGTGCAATTGTCTAATATTTGTAATGAACTACGGAATTTGTCAAAGAAATGACAAATATGCACATGTGCATGTTTGTGTATTATGCATGGAATGATAGATGAAAGAGAAAGTGTATTCGAAGTAGTGTACCAAAACACCTTATTTCATGTTGATACATATAGATGCTCATGTGCATTTCTAATATTGTTAATGTAAAAAGTAGTGTATTACACGTGGTAGTGTAAATGAAAGTACAATTGTCTAATATTTGAAATGAATTGCGGAATTTGTCAAAGAAATGATACAAATGCACATGTGCATAGATAACTGTGACTCGAATTTTTTTTTTTTGAAATTTTTTTATTATAAATGAAATATAGCGATTTTTCCAAAAAAAATAAAATATTTGGGTGTTTTTTAGATTTTTTAGGTATTACTGTTTGTGTTCACACTGGTTCTCGCGGTTCTCGCAATAAAGGGTGGTTCCTAACGAATCCTTCTCCTATATATATGTATATGTATATTTTGTACCCAATTCATATATGTATATATTTATTTGTTAAAAAGATTAGTCAAAATACTTTTGTCAAGTGTGTGTGTGTGTATATATATATATATATATATGTTAGTTAAAATAAACTTTAACTAGTGAACATTATATATATATACATTTTAAGCAACGGAAGCATAGGTAATAATACATAAATAATAGGAACACTTTTATACCAAGGAGTACCCGCAATGGAACATGGTCACCGACATGCAAACACGAAATAAAAACGCAAACCATAGGGGGGGTTAGCTGTACCTTCGGTTAGTAATAACCGCGTGAGACACCGAGGTGCAACAAGGTGAGCTAGAACTAATCAGGAACAAGCTGAGAAAAGCGCAGCTTCTGTTCAGCCAGTTAACGGCGGCGGCGGTGGTTGGTAAAGGCGACGGCGACGACTACAAAGTGGTTGTGAACCATCGATCTTGTGGTGGTGGCTGGACAATAGCTATAGACTTAAAAAAACAACTACGGAAGCTGTTTATGGGCTGGCTGAAATGAGAGAAATATTGCAGCAAAAAGGCTGCCGGAAAATGCAGCGGCAACGGTGGCCGGCGGCGGCAGGTGGCCGGTAGGAGGTTGGTGGCAGCTGTAGTAAAGTGTGGCAGCTAGGGTTTTTGTTTTAGGACAAGTACATAATGTCTTAACCATGCTTAAGCTTGTATACTTAACGATTAGGTTAAGACCAAAACCCCATGGGCCACAAGCCCACATCCTTTCCTCTTGTCTTTCTTTCAGCCCATTAACAAAAGTCCATAACATAAAACCCAATCCGATTAGGTTTAATATAATTTTCATTTTATAACTTATAAAATAAAATATTATAAATGATTCCGTCAAAAATACATCACTTAATCTAATTAAATGAATTATCTCGTTGTCCGCGGTGTAACTCTTACGGGCCAAGACCTGGTCGGTAGCGTTGACTTACCGAACCAGACATAAATATCGATCATCTGCCACATTCAAGATCTGACTTTTCAGACTTAGCAAATTATGAAACAACGAACATTAAAAGAAGATGATACACTAGGAGATAGGGGTGTTCATCGGTTTGGTTTATGGTTTATTTGGTTTATTCGGTTCGGTTTATTCGGTTTTCAAAATTTTGTACCCCAAACCAAAAACCAAACCAAACCAAATAAGGAATATGCAAACCGATCCAAACCAAACCAAATTCAATTCGGGTTGGTTTCGGTTAGAAACCAAATAATCCAAATAAACCAAATCTAACCAAATTGTACTAAGTACTTTTTTTTTCCTAATTTATATTTATGTTTGTGTTCCAACTTTCGAACATCGCAACTAATTTACAGCTAACAATATATGAATACAAGAAAGTTTCATTGCGAAATAAAACAAACACATCCATAAAGTAGTCGTAGACACAAACACAAAGTTAAAGCTTCAAAACAAAGATCATAGAAACTATAAATAGTTGACAAGTCTAATGGCACAAAATATAAATAATCTTCAAACATGAGTCTTTCTCCAAGAAAATATAGGTCTTAAGTTCTATTATTTTAGAAATGAGTGGGTTTGAGTTGAGGTTTTAGATTTACATTTGGTATTTGGGCTGCATAAAAATAGATATTTTGGGCTAATAAATTGTATATGATTTATAAAATATTATTATTTTTATTTAATAATTAATTAAGTTAAATGGTTTATTCGGTTATCCAAATAAACCGAATAAACCAAATAAAATAAAATGTGGATCCATAAACCGAACCAAAAACCATATTCACAATTCGGTTTCGGTTAGAAACCAAACCAAAAACCTAATTCGTTATTCGGATCGGTTTATTTGGTTACGGTTACGGTTCGGTTTACGGTTTTTATTTGGTTACGGTTTTTTCCGAACACCCCTACTAGGAGAAGCAACATGTGAAAGAGAGAACACTGCGGCTTGGTTCAAGAACCTTCAATTTCAACCTTACCATCATCCTCCTTTAGGTTTCTACTTATTCAATTTTATACAAAATTCGCTACATCTAATAAGTTATTTACACCGGGTTCTTATTTTTTGATCTTTTTTTCGAAAAAGTTTAGGCCCTAACGATGTTAAAGTCCAGGCCAAGGCTCTGGTTTGCGATAGCTATGTTCATCACTTTAAGGTAAAATTCTACATGTATATATTCTTTTTTTTTCGTATGAGTAAAATTGATTGAAAATAAAACCGGGTTCAAAGGTGAGCGTATTATCTGTCATTTGTTTATTGAAATGAGTTCATGATAGAATTCAACACTTTGTTTTTGACAAGAAAATAAATTTAAGCAATGGCGACTGAGCAATTGGTTTAGCAGTGATAAAGGAATTTGGTATGCTAAATATAATATCACAAATTTCATCATGTTGTTTAATAGAACAATGCATTGGTTATAGATAATTTAATAAAAACTAGGATTACGACCCGCCACAATGCGGCGAGGATTCTTTATTTATAACTAAGTCGATCTACGACCCACACGTTATGTTAAACATGTCAAACGGGGTAAAATAGACGATGTAAAAACGTTCACCCACACACGCACGTTGCGTCGTGTTAACTCGCAAAATTTAGAACGAAATGAAAAAACGTTAAACCTAAGACGCACGCTGTGATGTGTTAAGTCACAAAATTTAGAACCAAGCATAGAGCGCAAAATTTGCGGAAAATGAAAACTATAAATGACCAAAGTTGAAAGTAAAAAAAGTTATGAGGATAGATTGTAAAAGATAAAAAGTTTTGGGTTAAAAGTAAAAAACAAATAGTTTTGGGTTAAAAGTAATTTATGAAATACTTTTGGGTGAAAAGTAAAAAAAATCAAATTTTTTTTTTGGAAAACCCCCAAAGCCAACGTTACGACAACCATATGCATAACAATTTTTTATTTGAAAAATCCCCAAAGCACACCCCGTGTTGCGGCGGGGCGTAAAACGGTGTCAAATAGTACTAATGTCACACAACCGTCATTGACAACCAACACTGACTCGACCTATAATATGCGTAGTGCGACGAACCTGTTAAACATGGAAAAATAGAAGTAAAAACGTTGAACCACACATGCACGTTGCGTCGTATTAACTCGAAAAATTTAGAACTATACGTAAAACGAAAATTTGCGAAAGATGAAAAGTATAAGTGACAAAAGTTGTGAAGTTAAATTGCAAATAATGAAAAGTTTTGGGTTAAAGTTAAAAAAACAAATTATGTAGGGTTAAAATTGAAAAAGGTACAAACCTTTGGGTTAAAACTAAAAAATCAAGTTTTTTTTTTTTTTTTGGAAAACACCCAAAGCACAACTTACAAGGCCTTATGGACAAAAAGTTTGCTAATTTATATAGGTGTTAATAGTTTAGCTAAAGACGAGGCTTGTATGAAGGTGTTTACTTTGAAAAGCATGTGAAAGAGTTCAAATGGGGACCATTAGGAATATAATATACTGAATGGCTATTGTCAATTTGTCATCTATGGATTTCAATTTTTATGAAATTACTACATATTCACTTTATTGCAAGCACTGCTTTTAAAGATCCATTTCTTTGCAAAAACAACTCCAGTCTGATTCCAGGTAGATTGGTTTGTTTTCAGCCATCACTTTTTAGTTTATTGATAAATGCTTGTTTTTGGGTAGATTTTAACATTGTAGATGGTTGTGTTAATATCTCAGTGGCGAAGAAAAATATATCAATATAGTGTATGCATTTTGAAGCTTTTTTATTTATTTCACAAAGAGTGATGCAAAGGTTGAATCATGCACAATGGTTGATAAGAAAGTAAAGGGGAACAACTAAATTTTAAGTGGAAAAATAATAAGAAAATTATTTGAATTTATGCTACCTGGTATCATGTGGTGAAAGTGTTCTATAGAAATATTAACAAACGATGAAAGGATAGAGTCAGACGCTTAAGTTTGGCAGACCAAGCACTTGGATATTGGAAGGTTCATTGGATGGTACTCGCCCCCTGAAAGGACAGAAATATTAACAAACGATGAAAGTGAAGATCATTTTTGACGGTGATAATTCGCCTTCTATGGACACTTGAGTACCCGTATGCTGAAAGAAGGTACACTCTTGAATGGGTATGGTCCCAGATCTCGCACCAGCATGGCTGCGAGTGACCATTACCCTTACCAAAAATCCCCACCGGTAAGAACTTATCTGTGTCCGTGCGGGCACGCGCGAACACAGCGGTCGAATACAATCGGTCAAGTGATAAGAAGAAGACTTACCTTGTGTATGAAAATGAGTGTGCACATAGCGATGCGGTCTGCCATCGCATCCTATGAACATTTTCGTCACGACAAGGGAACTGAACAACAGCAACAGTCACCACGAGTGGCGATGCGGCCTTGCAACGCATCCCACAGTCTTGGCAAGAGTAAGAACGCGAAAACAACAGCAGTTACCGCAGGCAGCGATGCGGCGCGACACCGCATCCTGCCCACGAGGCAAGTGAGACTGACACCACAGTGCAAGTGGCGCCAGTCGCCAATGACAGTTGCCTGTTAGCCACACGTAAGCAACAGACTGACACCGCAGTAGGACGTGGCTTCACCTCCACAACCGACAAGCCTGACACACCTGCATAAGGGCGGCGCGTGTCAGTCTAGCCACTCAATTACCCTCCTTCACTCCTCGGCTATAAATACCCATCCCGAACCAGGTTTGAGGTATCTCTTCACAACTCTCTCACTACTACTACTACTATCACACACTTTGCTTCACAAGCAAATTACTGATTCTCACACTGGAGAGTGGTAACAAGGAGCACCCCCCACCCCATCCTCCTTGTTACGAGTCACGGTTTGTTTCCTTGTGTAGGAGATCAACCAGCGGACGATCCAGTCAGTGATCCTCGGAAAGAAGGGATTAACCCTACTTGACGAGACCAGTGAATTAACCTCCCTTGGTTAACCACTGTTTCATCATTGGCGCTCACCGCTACTCTTAGCACATTTTTCACATCTCTTTCTTTCTTGAGATCATGTCCGATCGTCAAAACAATGCAACCGGAGAGAGCCTAAACCCCACAAACCCAGGGCCTACGCGGACTGCTCCCCCAGCCCAACACGTTGGCCACAATGGCACATCTACACAAGGGGGCGCTCCCCCCCCCCACATACGCACCAGATTTTTCACAGTATGCTTCTGTGATACCTCTAGGCATGGACCTTCATGCCTGGTGTTACCAACAACAAACTATGCTGGCCGCGGCCTACGATAGAGCTTGCGCTGAAGCGCAAATTCTCGGCGGTCCCACCCCCGTACCAAATACACCTGCGGCTCGTATCTTACAATACGAGGGTAGGGTCCCCACACACCCAGCCTCCCGAAGTAGGCACGAAGACCGCGGATCCTCCCACTGTAGCGTCCGCATACTCGATTAGGCGACAGTCAACAGCCCACAACGGGTCCCGTCGTAGGGGCCCAATACACAGCCGCCTAGGCCCTCATGGCGAAAATAGGCGACAGTCAACAGCCCACAACGGCTCCGACATTCATAGCCGTCTGGGACCACAACCCCACCACGAGGGGCACGATCGCATCGACCCAGACGACCGAACATATTGCGGGGAGTCCCACTCGGCTAATAGCCGACCAGGAGGATACAATTACGTTCCTCCCACTGAACCCCGCACTACATACCTCCGCGCCGCTAAGCGCAACCAAACCCAGGCCTACAGGCCAAAATCCGCGCCGAAAACTCCAAATTTGTACCGGATATCGCCCATGCCGAAGTCACGACGACTAAACTCCCACTTACGATTGGGAAATACAGTGGTTCATCCGACCCGGATGACCACATGAACATTTTTACCGGCGCTGGGTGCAATGGCAAGTGGGACGAGGCCACATGGTGCCATTTTTTCCCCCAGACCCTCACCGGATTGGCACGGGCCTGGTTCAATTCTTTGCCAGTTGGATCACTGGCTTCATTTGAACAGATGCAAGCAAAGTTTCTTGCAAATTTCAGCCAGCAGCGACGTCACAAGCATGATTCCATGGACGTCATAAACATCTGGAGCGGAGACAACGAAAGCCTGGAGTCGTTTGTCATCCGCTACAATAAAGAGTGCCTCGAGATCGAATAAAAGTTGGGGTTCCTCCTCATGATGATTGCGGCAAACCGAAATACTCCTTTGAGGGTTTTGCTAGCCGTGTTATGGATGTTGAAGGATCTACGTGGTTACCGCGGCGGGGAACAGTTCAGATGCCTCTAACTGAACTCGGGAAATCTCTCTTTGTTGATGAATTATCAACGAGCACTGGTTCGGATCAAGGGGAGAAGGTGCGGCCGGCCTCTAGGGTTTCGGATATTGTGGAACCTTGTGAAGGGTCTCAGGTTAAACGAGGTGATGAAGGTAAAAACTCAGCTCCGAAGTCTTATGCGGACTCGGTTTTGCAAGCCAAGCCTGTCAAGGTAAATTTCAGAACTCTTGCTAGCCCTGTTTTGCATGAAGGTTGTGATGTGGTGCTTCCGCGAGACTCTGTTCGGGCTGTTCAGGACAAGTTAGCGTATACTCTGTATGGATACTTCTTGGGGGATTGAGTTGCATACCCAGTAGTGGATTATTTTGTGCGGAATAATTGGAAAAAGTTTGGATTGCAAAAATCCATGATGAATGCTAATGGGTTTTTCTTCTTTAAGTTTGCTGATGAAGCTGGAATGTTGAATGTGCTTAAGGAGGGTCCTTGGATTATCCGAGCTCAGCCTATTTTTCTTAACATTTGGTCTCCAACTTCAAAACTTGAAAAGAAGGAGGTAAAGAAGTTGCAAGTGTGGGTCAAAATCCATGATGTTCCGATTGCTGCGTATACGGATGATGGATTGAGTATGATTGCTACGGCTATTGGTGAGCCGAAATTGTTGGACTCTTATACTTCGTCAATGTGTATGGATACGTGGGGAAGGAGTAGTTATGCTCGAGCTCTTTTAGAAATCTCTGCTGATAATGATTTTAAGGATGAGATAGTTATAACGATTCCAGATCTGGAGGGTGATGGGTTTAGCAAACAGAAAATGTATGTGGAGTATGAATGGAGTCCTCATAGGTGTGCTCAATGTAAAATTTTTGGACATTCAGATGATACATGCCCGAGGCAGACTAGGAGGGCTCCAAAAGAGCCTGCAAAGATTCCGAAACAGCAGGTTGGGAACAATACTCGTCAACAAGTGAAATCGCCTGTTGTAGACAAGGATGGTTTCATGGATGTGGAACGGAAGAGAGTGGCTAGGAAAGCTGGATTTCCTGTTAATAAGCAGAAGCAGCAATTTGAATATAGGCCGGTTGGATCAAAACCTAATGGGGGGGCTCCTTCATTGGTGCCTTCATCTAAGGTTAAAATTCAAAATCGTTTCGGTGTGTTGCTGGATCAGGGTCCGATTAGGGGTACAACAAATACCGAGCACCATGACCAGCAGGACTCGGATGATGAGGAGGTTTTTGAAGTTTATAACGAAACTAGTGATTTTATGACTTCGGGTAGATCTCCTTTGCCTTCCAAAGCAGTGGCAAGCTCCTCTTCCATGAAATTCTCCAATGGATAGGATGTCCTTGTTGCGTGCTAAGGGGCTGCTAGCGTGTAGCACCTTTGTATTTGATGATGGAGGTTGATTTTAGTTGTTTTTGGTTTGTTGGGTCTTGTCTACTTTATATCTTTGCATGATGTATAGTAGGCTAGGTTTTGTGGTGTATTAGTTTCTCTTGTTTTGATTGGTCTACATATATGGGGCATGTCCTGTATATGAACTAGTGTGGAACACATCCTCACTACTTGTAGTTATTTGGGTTTGTTTTTAATAGAATCACCGGGGTAACCCTTTACCAAAAAAAAAAGAGTGCCTCGAGATCGGCGGGATAGCAGATCAAATGGCACGCAAACATTTCATCAGAGCCGTCAAGGACGACGAAATGGTCATGACCATCTCAGGCAAGGAGGGCTTGCCTGAAATATGGGATGACATCATGGTCGCGGTCAAGACGTACGCCCAAACTAAGCGGTCTCTCAAACCGCACACTGCCAAGGCACAGCCCCGGGTGGAAGGTCAGTCCTCCCGCCAAGACACCAAGCGCAACAACAAGCGCAAATGGACACATGGAATCGCGGCAACGATTCCAAACCGTACATCCCACGCAGTCACCAGCCCGACGCAAGGGCAACGATCAACGCCCAGCGCGACAACCGGGCATCCAAGAAGGAATCTCGGGACTGTAATTGGACCGAGATCAATCAGTCGCCAAGAGACGTCCTCCTCATGGACGCACAATTCTTGCGACCGTCCCAACCAATGAAGTCCAAAAAGAACCAAGATCTCACGCTTTACTGTGAGTATCACAATGACTCGGGCCACATAACCAACAACTGCACAAGTCTCCGACTGGAGATTGAGCGAGCCCTGAAAGAGGGGAAACTGCAACACTTGTTGACAGCCACGCAAAAGCAAACCAAGCGCATCACCCCCCATGACGAGAGCACCTCCACGGGCAAAAAGACCATGTATGTGGCCTCAACCCACATGATCAATGGAGGACGTGGAAAGCCGCGCAAGGCGGCAAGAAGACCGGACAATGACTGGAAAGACGAACAAGTCGTCTTTCCAAAAGTCCGGGGTGGACCGCGCGACAGGCGCGCCGTCGTCATTACAGGCTACCTGCTCACTACTGCACGAAGCAGTTGTTCATCGACCCGGGCAATACTTCTGACATCATATACGAGCAGTGCTTCAACCAGTTTGATCAGGAAGATAAAGATCGGTTGCAGCCGGTAGATTATCCTTTGGCCGGATTCGCAGGGGAAACAGTATTCCCCCTGCGCCAAATCACTTTCCCCGTGCGCCTTACCAACGGTAGGCACACGCGAACGGAGGAGGTAAACTTCATGGTTTTACCCCACACCTCCCGATACGACGTACTCCTCGAGCGGGAGTCACAGGGCGATTTAAACATAATTACATCCGTCCCCCACTCTGCCATCGGTTTCCCAACCGAGACGGGGGTTGCGATAATCTATGCCCACAGAGAGGTTATGTCCACGGACGAACTGCGTCCGACCAAAACGGCGAGTCTCACCCCCAACACCCAACCAGAGAAATGGGTACTTAACGCAAGGTACCAAGAATAGACGGTCACGTTGGGTCATGCCTTGTCCAACAACACCAGAGCGCGCCTGAAGCAGCTCCTCTTCAGGAATCCGGATATCTTCGCATGGACACCCGCCGACATGACAGGGGTGCCACGCGAAATCGCGCAACATTTCTTGAATACCCAGCCAGGTATCAAGTCGGTGATCCAAGGCCAACGCCACCTTGGATCCACAAAGAACGAGCCGATGTACGAGCAGGTCAAGGAACTGCTCTCCGCAGGCATCCTGCGGGAAGTCAAATACCAGACTTGGTTATCCAACCCAGTCATGGTAGAAAAAACAACCGTGGGCTGGCGCATGTGCGTCGACTATAAAGATCTCAACAAAGCCTACCCCAAAGATTGCTACGCACTTCCCGAGATCGACGAGAAAGTCGATAACCTCGCCCCGTTTCGATGGAAGTGTTTCCTCGATTGTTACAAAGGCTATCACCAAATACAGATGGCAATCGAGGACGAAGATAAAATAGCATTCTGCACACCTAACGGGAATTACTGTTACACAAAAATGCCATTTGGGTTGCGCAACACGGGCGCAACTTATCAAAAATTGATGAACGACACTTTTGGTGATCAAATCAGCAAGAGTGACGAAATCTACATGGACGACCTAGTCGTCATGAGCATGGAAGAGGATACCATGCTCAACGATATCGAAAGAACATTCCAAACTCTGCGTTGCGTCAATATGAAGCTCAATCTAGGGAAATGCTCGTTTGGAATGGAAGAAGGCAAATTCCTTGGATTCATTGTTACCAAAGATGGATTTAAGGTGAACCCGGACTGCGAAAACCGCTTCTCAGGATGAGGCAAACCGCAGTCCCTTCAAGCTTCTTCAAGCTTCAAATCCCCCGTGTCCGGTTCATAACCACAAAGGGAACGCAAATAGTTTCTCCATAGGGAAAATGATAAGTATGATGAGCGACCGCACATCAGCAACCCTAACTCCTGATCCTTCTAGAGCCACATCCAAGCATAAAACTCTTTTAAAGCGAGTCTTCTGTGACAAACCGCAGACACTCATGAGTCACTGCGGTTACTCATAGCTCCGCGATCGGTAGCTATGGAAGAGCCACAACTAAGTCATCAGACAGATGAACAAAGCTACTTCAAGGAAAACTACTTCCCAACTAAGCGTGAAGGAAAGTGGCTACAGAACGAATGCGGACGAGTTTCACCCAGATTCCTAATCATCTAAGGGGATCTCCTTGAGCAACAAGCCAAGGAACAGGGCAACAAGTCTGCTTATGACTTTGTTTGCCCACCTATGAGCTGCATAGAAAAAACAATGGTGGGCACAACCAGGCCTATGACCATGTTTATTTGCCCATAGTTTAGATTCACGTTGTTCGACCAAACACGGCCAACAATGACGCAGGTACCCCACATTGTTCGACCAAACATGGCCAATAATGCAAAGGAAAGAGGTAACCGCAAAGGACGTGCGGTTACTTGAGAGCTAAACTGGAAGAACACGAACACCCCAAAAAATAGGGATCGGTGTTTCATGTCCAGTTGATAAACATAAAGCGAGAGCAAGACACTTATAGCATTGCATCCGCTACCGCGGAGGTTACAACTAGAGTTGCGGCCACTGCATCTTCAGTCACCGTCTCAAAGGTTGGTTCGGCACACCAACTGGTGGCAACCAACCTGATGACATCAGAAAAAGGTAGACCATACTACTGGATCAAAATCCTCGGCTGAGAATTTCGCATCAGACGGAACTTGCTCACCGGTACGGAAGAGACGTCACACGACTCTACCAGATCCACAGCTTGATTTACTTGAAGCAGGAGCCAATGGTCTGGCCTAGAATCTTCTCCAGCTTCCAAAGTACCTTCTCGACCTCATAGTCTAGTATTCCTCCCACATGCAACTTGCATGAGGAAACAACACTAGACTGGGGGGACTTGAAGGGGTATGGTCCCAGATCCCGCACCAATATGGCTGCGAGTGACCATTACCCTTACCAAAAATCCCCACCGGCAAGAACTTATCTGTGTCCGTGCGGGCACGCGCGAATACAGCGGTCGAATCCAATCGGTCAAGTGATAAGAAGAAGACTTTCCTTGTGTATGAAAATGGGTGTGCACATAGCGATGCGGCCTGACACCGCATCCTATGAACATTTTCGTCACGACAAGGGATCTGAACAACAACAACAGTCACCACGAGTGGCGATGCGGCCTTGCACCGCATCCCACAGTCTTGGCCAGAGTAAGAACACGGAAACAACAGCAGTTACCGTAGGCAGCGATGCGGCGCGGCACCGCATCCTGCCCACGAGGCAAGTGGGACTGACACCACAGTGCAAGTGGCGCCAATGACAGTTGTCTGTCAGCCACACGTAAGCAACAGACTGACACCGCAGTAGGACGTGACTTCACCTCCACATCCGACAAGCCTGACACACCTGCATAAGGGCGGCGCGTGTCAGTCTAGCCACTCAATTACTCTCCTTCACTCCTCGGCTATAAATACCCATCCCGAACCAAGTTTGAGGTATCTCTTCACAACTCTCTCACTACTACTACTAACACACACTTTGCTTCACAAGCAAATTACTGACTCTCACGCCGGAGAGTGGTAACAAGGAGCACCCCCACCTCATCCTCCTTGTTACGAGTCACGGTTTGTTTCCTTGTGCAGGAGATCAAGCAGGGGACGATCTAGTCAGTGATCCTCGGAAAGAAGGTATTAAACTGACTTGACGAGACCAGTGAATTAACCTCCCTTGGTTAACCACTATTTCATCAACCCTTTTACGACTACATGCTTTTTATTTTTTAACATGATGTTTTAGCAAATAATGTTGACTTTCTGATGAGGAATTTCACGATTGTGAGGTAACTTTTACTTTAAATTTTAACATGTGTATGCGGTTTAAAAACCTTTCAGTTTTCCTTTTGCTGCAATTGCTTATTCAACAATTAGATGGAAATTCTTTAGTCATTCCTTCTTAACCAAAAGCCGTTACGAGCAAAAGTACATAAATTTTAACCTGCTTTACAACATAAATTACGAAAACTATACATCCAAATGTGCTATTGTGCTAAAAGTCAATATTTCTTTTGTCATTGTCAACGGAGGCGTAAATTTACATCCACTTTTTTATGTATATATTTCAGTGCTTTTTATGCATTTTATTTGTCATTTGATGTTACTGTAATCTTCCATCATGCATAGGTAGCCCTTGAACTTTAGTGTATGGTGGCTGTTCAGGGATAAACATATACATATTGAAGGGTGTTTTTCGATTGAAGGTCGTTTTTTCAAGGCCAGGAAACATGGTTGCGTTACACAAGGGCATTCTCCCTGCTTATTATTTTCTTTAAAACTAGAAGATTCATTCATTATCAACCATATTTTCCCTTTGTCTTAATTATTTAAACACGAAATAAAACTCAACAGATGTCTTTTAAAGCTGATGACAGTTATATGGGGATGTTGTAAGGTTATCATATCTCACTCTTCTGAAAATCGAACCTGACCCGAAGCCACCCAAAACTGAAATATTAAACCCATGTAACCTCGAAATCGAAAAATGGTAAACCCTTACCTGACTAAGTCAAATGGTTTGGTAAACAAATAAGGTTGGTGATTATTTGTATAACCCGAATAACCCGGTTAATATATAATCATATGATAGTTAATTGTGTTGTATATGAATGATAATATTTAACCCAGTCAACTTGGACCTAATTCTAAAACATTAATTCCGTAACAACTAAAGATTGGTAAGAACTCTAACCCACTGGTCTAAACCTAATTTGTGACATCAAAAATTGTATGTGGATAAGCGAAACCAAAATGTAAACCAAGTCTTGCGTTTTTATATTAAAGTTGTATTTGTATATACACTAGGTTATCACCCGTGAATACACACGGGTTGTGAATCTTTTTTTAAATATTTACAGCATTAATTATTTACAACATGTTTTAGGACAAAGAAGCGTTCGATGGCCGTTTCGAACCACAAACGCATAAATGTTATATGTTTTGACTTGTCACCTAACATGTTGTTTGCCGCCAATAATGAAGATCACTATCATAGGATATGATGATACCTGAAAACCACATAGTTGATCCATCCACACAATAGCATTATCTTTGTCATAAATCCCATTAACACACTAGTGCTTGAAACAGCGACCCTGCAACCAAACACGTTAAAAATAGGTTGCTTCAAACATTCTAACCTCAAGTATGAGACTATTAAACTTCGGTGCTAAATCATAGACATAAATTAGAGTCCCTCTCTTTTCCACCACGGTGACCATATTCCTCACACCAGGGCCGTTGTCGGGAATACTTATTTGGGTCGGACTAAGCCTATGTAGTTGATCTCTAATTGATGAATAAACATATGGAATTCTACAATCCACCCATACCAGCCATTATCACACTGCATACATGATATATCCAAAATATCTATTATATATTTGATTTAATTATTTAAAGGACAACTCTTTTTACAGGTGTTCATCGGTTTAAGTTTCGGTATATTCAGTTTGGTTTTATTTTTTCGAACCAAAACTGAAAACTGAACTAAACCGAGTTTTGTCTCATTTAACCCGTTAGAGAATACATAACTGTTAACACATTTGTTAAAAGTAAATGTTTATTAAATACATAACTCATAAGTAAAACACCGCATAATTCTTTCTGATGTAAAACCACACCAATTTTCGTTGATGGTATTCCAAATCTAAGTTACGTAATTTGATTGACAATTTTGAATTGTATTCCATAATATAAGTCTATTTTATAGTTGTAAAAGGATATTATATATTTACAAACTGCTAAAGGATGTTTTAAAGCAATTTTGCTTAGATGGAAGGAAGATGATGAGTAAGAAAAGCAATGGACAATTCGCTGGGTTGTGAATGATGTCGATTCCGGTCTTCAAGTCGATGCCTGAAAAGCAAAGAACGATGGAAAATTGACCCTAAATAAAAGCCAATGTTTGATGCTTGGTTCTGGAAATTTCACTGACGTGGGTTTCGGTTCGGGTTGGGTTAGTCTGCATAATACAAACCTATGTTATTAAGTCATCATATAACAATAACTTCAATTAAAAAATCCACGAAAACATTTTACATTTACATTTAAATTATTCATGCAACACCACTTTTTCACTATATGTGTACTCTGCGCCAGAACCACAACCAAATGGTATCCCACTGTTCTTTACTCAACTCCTACAACCTATTAACCTGCAAAATGAATTCAATTGATAGATAAGAAAGTTTCAGCATTGCCATAGGTTAGACAACTCAATAGAGATAATATACCAGGTGAATCTCCATTCAAAGCAGTTGTCTGTCATGTCGACACCAGGTAACGAACTTCCATTGCTAACCGGGCGAATCTATTTTTATCGTTAGCATGAGACTAAAATACGTACATAATAAACTATTTGTAAACAAAAAAGTACCTCACAGTAATGGTATATGCTTTAATCACCTTCATCTCCAGTCTTTATAATCAAAACTAAACCCTTGGTAAAGCTTAAAATTCCAATTCAAATTTAAACCAATTAACGCTACAAATGTATCTAAAATCAACCATAATAGCGTATTCTACCTAAAGTTTGCCTTTGTTAAGCAACAGTGTAGTGGTGTACCCTGCAACAATATGGCAACGTTTGCATTAATTCAGTCTCTCTTTTCTCGCACAGCTCGGTCAATATGCTGAGTGTGAAAACAAAGAAGATCTGAATTAGACATGATAATGTTGCCATTAATGAGTAAAAATAACAAAATATATTTCATCAAGCATCCGAACACGAATAGCATTATCTAAAGATAACACTAAGCATAACTATAGATGGAATCTTCATCAGAATCTGCAACATCGTTTTTTAAGTCTAACAAAAGAAAATCTCTGCTTAATAAATAAATGAGGTATAAAATTACCTTTGAAAGGTTGGGTGTCTCCGTCGTTGATAGCTTAAACCCACCAACACTGACTATTCACGGCTGCACTGCCGGAATTGACGACTATCACAGCCGCTTCCAGAATTCACCACAGAACCGACACCATTGAAGCACCACTTCCAAATTTTTTGATCGCCGAATTCGCTAATGGAACTACCACCCGTCACACACCACCATGTAACCGCCATCAAACCCTCCAAATCTAGTCGTTGCTACCCATCTGAACCTCCAAATCACAGGTAATCACCCACCCTTTTTACCTTTATGAGATTGGCGATGCGCTAAGATTCTCTAATGCATGATGTCATGCTAAAAGCATATCAAGTGTGGCGATGCGCTAAGATTCTCTAATGCAATATTGTTGCGGCGAAACGCATGATGCGCCCTGTTATGTGCAAGATATAAGTTCAATTGTGGCGAGCGTTATGAGTTTAGATGCTAATCAAATAAGAAATAGTTAAGCACCGTAGCAGGATATAAGGTATGAATGGACTCGGCACAACCACAACTGTGATTTAAAAAAAATCATAAGTTCGGATAATCAGCAAAAAAAAAAAAAGCATATGAAGTGAACAACCTCAGTTCTCTGGTGATGAAACACGAATAATCAACTAACAATGAGCTATAAATTTATTCACAGTTATAAAGCACGTAACCTACAAAAAATGGAAACACCATAACACACCTGCATATAGAAAAAACCTCAACAACAACGGGAAAGGGAAAAAGTTTTGTTATTTTTCTAAGTAGCCCTTCTCGAAGGGCGAGCCTTGTCACCACCGGAACCATCCCCAACAACATACCCAGCACCAACCATCGCCTCTGCGACAACCACCATCACCCGAAGCCACCACCTTAGCCACCGTCAACCAACGCCACCACCATAGCACACCGTCAACCAACGCCACCACCGCAGCCACCGTCAACCCCATTGCCACCACCATAGCCATCACCACCACCATCAAACCATTGCTAATCCACCACCAGCGTAGCCACAATCAACCATCTCTGCCAAAACCACACCAACCATCTCTGCCACAGCAATCATCAATAATCAACGCCACCAAAACCATCATAAGTTGTGGACACAAAACACTACACATATCCACATTTGCGGTCGTCTTTAATGCGGTTCATATTCTGTGCACACTCCAGGGATCACCACGATTAAGTTGTGAACTTGTGAAGGAAACTAATACAAATCGATGTGAGAGTATTATGCAGTAAAATAAAAGTATATATATGTTTCCAAGAGTATATATATGTTGCCAAACAGCCCTTAAAACTCATTTTACTGATCAAATAGTTCACTGACCTACAGAACACTGTCGTGTGCAGTTGAACCGTAAAGTAAAGTATATGATCGGGTATATAGTTCGGGTAAACGGGTATGTGGTTTCGGGTAATCGGGTCGGGTATCACCTAATCCCATACCCGCGAATTTTTTTAAAACTAATCCCATATCCGGCCCATTACACGTTGGGTATCGGGTTTACCCGTCCCATTTGTGTTGGGTTTCGGGTATACCCATCGGGCTCGGGTATTTTTGCCATTCCTATCTCAAGTACAAACATTTGTTGTGTTTATAACTTTACAAATTTGAATTTAGAGAAAGAAAACTAATTGAAGATGCTTAATTAGTTCAAAGAATAAACCAAACGCTAAATTCCACTAAATCAAAATAAAACAACTTAAAGTTCAAAAAGAACCTTTTGTAATGGGCGAATGGTAAAACTTCAAGTGCGTCGCTACGAAGATTGTTTTGATTCAATTTGATTCAAAACAAAGCAAATAACCAAATCATTATAGAATCATCGAATTATCAAAATCGTTTCAAATTCATCATAATCAGTCATTTCAGAACTATTTGGCAACACAAAAGTCATTCAACACTACCATAAGTAATACCCAGTAATTTCTATCACAAGAATATTGTAACACCCGTCTAAGTTTAACACAATTATAACATTTAACATGCAATTTATACAAAATGCGAGCTTACAAAAAAAACTTTGTTAGGTTAACGATCATACATGATCAAAGCATCTGAGTTATCATCCTAACTAGTTTAAACATTTCAAATGCAATACTTAGTGTTTACATGATTTAGTTATAACAAAACCAAATGAGATCAATGCGGAAGCTTTAAACGACGTGTGTTCGGTCCTTGTTTCGTGCTTGATCTTCATCCGGAGTAACATAGCATTCACCTACATTCAAAACCGACTTAAACATTAGTTTTGAGCCTTTAAAGATCATTAAAACATAACCTTTATGCGAAATATTCAAGAAAAACGATTTTTAACCAGTTATTTAGTCCCTCGCGAGGCGCGGCTGATTAAGGGCCTTCCTTTGCGGGCCGCAACACTTGTCGCGTCACGTGACGCATATATGGTCTCGCCGTCGCGTAACGCGATGACCTTATTTTTCCAGAACGTTTGTTTCTTTTGAGCTGCAGATACCCATCTCCGAATTATACCGAAATTCTAACTTAAAACTTGCATAACTTTCGTTCCACATGTCCGTTTTACATGATTCTTTTTCCTACGTGTCCGTAATTTAATTACGGACCCGTTTACCAACATTGTTCGCATCAAAATTCGGTTTATAAGCAGTTGTCCTTTGACTCCATTTTTTTCTATTATTCGACCAGTATAGCTATATATCATTCCACACATTATTCATCATCATTGGTTTCTAAACATAATTACCCATTTCCCGGGCTTTGTCAATATTGGAGTATCACTACCATTCCATGGTTTTACGCACGCAATGTGTCATGCTTGTCATCGATGTTTCAAGCATGTCTATTTGTATGATTTCAACAAGTCATGATTCTAAACTTTTGACCCAATATCATGGGTTCTTTTAAGACAAACTTATCCTTTTGGCGTGTCCGGTCCCGGCCCCCACTCTCGTTATTTCATATTTAACGAGTGACATTCAAGTCACTTCAATATTACCTAATTAGACATTGCTTTGACCTGTTTGGATTTCGAGTGAAACCCACCATTACAATGACATACCAAACATTACTCTAACCAGTATTTTGACCCGTTCGTTTGTCTAGTGAGCTTCGTCATTTCAACGACAATACAGGTTCACTAATAAAGCTAATTCTAATTCAACAAGCTATAATCAATATTTAAACATAATGTAACGAAACCATAGTTACGTACTTGCCTAATTCAATACGGGTTCACTAATAACGCTAATTCTAATTCAACAAGCTATAATCAATATTTAAACATAATGTAACGAAACCATAGTTACGTACTTGCCTAATTCATCAACATAGGTTTCCAACCATAGTTACCCATTCCCGGGCTTGTCAACCTTAGCGTATTACTTCCATTCCATGGTTTACGCTTTTATAACCCAATTTAACGAGTGACGTTTAAGTCACTTCGAACACTACCAATTCGACCATTATTTAACCCGTTTGGTTTGTTGAGTGAGTTACGTCACTTTATTGACATTCCAACACGGCTATTTTAAACAATATCATCAACAAACATATTTATTTAACTTTTTTGACCCGTTCGGTTGTCGAGTGAGTTACATCACTTCGTTGACATACCAAACGCAATCATTTTCGCTATATCAATATTAAACATATATACGACTATGTTTATCTACATAAGTGTAACGAGACGACAAGTCACGTACCTTTCAAAGCATATCCTTCAAGCGCGCATCCGCTCCGACTTGACCGCTTGAAGATTTAACCACCGTGCCTATAGAGTTCAACTAACACCGTGTTTAGAACTCTTATTGTTTCCTATAACGCATAATTCACCAT
The DNA here is from genome assembly GCA_030545235.1 of Helianthus tuberosus. Classification (NCBI taxonomy): domain Eukaryota; kingdom Viridiplantae; phylum Streptophyta; class Magnoliopsida; order Asterales; family Asteraceae; genus Helianthus; species Helianthus tuberosus. The sequence continues at coordinate 62,590,127 of CM060420.1, forward strand.
GACATTCACATATGCATTTTTGCTCAAATTTCAACCTCTAGTTTTCTTTTAGGCATTTCAACAAACACCTAAAGGCATGATTTTTATACAACTTTTGTCAAGTCCATTACTATTTTTTAAACCAAGTTTATGTTATCAAAATCAAACCCTTAGTCTAGTATTCATGAACAATATCACTATCTTGCATCATAAGATCAATTTTCTCACAATTTATCATACTAAATCATGTGTTCATCACAATGATACAAAAACCCACTTACACATATATGGGTAATTATTAATATCATAATTTTTCATCACTAAATCACACCAAACTTTCGACTAGGATTTACTCCAATACATGGATTTAACACAACATCACTCATAGATTCAACATTCAAGCATGAATTTAAATTATGAGTGTTTATCCAAATTTCAAGATATAACCAAATGATTAAATTTAACATACCTTGTGATCCCTTCACTTAGGTGATCACTAATATGAGCTTGGATTTCAATTTGAAACTGATTTGAGCCTTCAATTTGTGAAATTTATATGAGTTAGAGTTTCGTGGAGAGCTTCTTGGTCGCCCCCTGTGTTTAGTCGAACCAGAACACACACTTAGTGTGTGTTTTGGTTTTTGTTGTTTTATTTAATAAAAACCATTTTCGGTTTTGTCACTTTTGGCCCCCTCAATTTTTCCTCAAATTTTATAAAGTGTGACTTAACCAAGTTCCCTTGTTATTGTGATTAACTAGGTTATTCATTCTTAACTAATTTATCTTGGTTATAACCGACATTTTATTTATAATATAAAAATTTATATTTTCGGGGTGTTACAAGTCTACCCCCCTTAAAGAGGTTTCGTCCCCGAAACCTTCTTTACATAGTTCATTGGTTAGACCAACGAACCTAGTTTCATTTTCATGACATTCCTTCTTTTCGGTAAAGAGTTATCACTCGTATTGACATGGGTGTCTTTTATGTATAAGTCCTCATGGACCTTAGCTTTCGCCTTATATTTCTTATATTTTTTTGTCGTCTATTTGTCCCAATTGACAATCAACCGCTCAATAGTATGAGTTCATCAACATGTTTACTCCATACTAACCCCATATTAACCAGTGTTTTGTATAAATCACAACAATATTTTGTCTTCGGATGGTCTTATCTGCTAGACTGATTAGTCACCGTTTTACCTCATACCTCGTTATTCTGGTATACTATATTGCCGTCATCGACCCTTTGCGCGCTTATAATTTCACATCCGGTAACTCATATTACAACGTGGTTGTATTCTATATCACCTTTTATAACCATGATCGCATCGCATCACGTCATCTTTAAGTTTTTATAAACCTTTCATTAACAAAATCTTCTTTCTAATGTATCGTCTTACACCTATCGGTGTAAAGACCTATATCCTTTATTATTAACTATTTTCTAATTTGTCTCATAAAATTTATAATTGTTAAACGTTGTTTCTTACTAAAACTAAATTTTAGTTTAACATTTTTCTCTTTAACACATGTCATTTAATTATATCGAGAATTTGACGACAAGAATCTTTTTTTTTCGTTATTGCTTTATGCGGGGAATTATAATTAGTTCCCACGCTTTACACAAGTGACCCGTAGGTTCTTTTGCTTAGCCTCGTAGGCTATTTCTTTAGGTTTTTACCCTTTTTAGTGAGGTCCCTATATTTTAATTTTATTTTATTTTTACTGACGCGAGGGTTATTTAATCCTATAAACCCTTACTTCGTTTATAATCCCAAAGGTTATGACGATCCCGTAGATCATATTTTGCCTGTGTCATTTCATATCCTTAGAAATACACTTCCGGTGTCAGGGCACCCTTTTCAATCCTAAAACTTATTCATTTTCACTTTCGAATTTTATCGATTTGACCGTAGTCTAAGGCTACACCCGTTTCCTTTTGAACTATTCCTCCGACTCTAGGACTTCTTACCGTCGGTTTATTCTTCGCTTACCGTTATCTGGTTCACACCTTTATTTATGTACAACTTGTTACCCGGGTCCTTTTATCTTAATGTTTTAATGCTTCCGTTGTCTGGTTTGCATTTTCCTCTTTATACACTCTCACTACCCGTTTCATATGTTTATTAATAATTTGCGCTCCCATTAATGGTTTGCACTTAATTGCACTACCGAGCATTATACTTTATTTTGATTTATTTGATTGTATTAGCGAAATCTATCGCCTTTATCCAACCGGGTCCTTTATTCTTTTATTCGTCTTATTTGTGACTTGTTCATGTGAATTTCATCACTTGTGACAGTCGAACTTTGTCTTTATGCCTTGACATTCTAAATTCTCAGTTTATATATATATATATATATATATATATATATTACTTTGATTCGTATCCTTTCCCCTCGGCTCACTATTTTAATGTAATATGTTTCCATTACCCGACTTGCGTTTTTCCTTTATTATTAAACATTTTACTTATTTGATTTGAACACCGTCTTTCTTTTGTTAGTAACCCTTAGATCCGTCCCTTTTATCAATGTCCCGACGGTTCATTTCTTAAGCCATATTTGGTAAAACCACTGCTATTGTTATTGTTATACGGCTTTTGGGGTTTACTCGTTTTCATTCCTACACTTTTAAAACGTTCCTTTTACTGATCCTTTATACAATCGCACCCATCAATGTGATTATCGTTCTTCCTCGTAAGGATTTGATTAACAATATGTTACTTGGATAGTTACCCATACCCAAGTTTCTAAATCAACATTTATTGATATTTCATTATTCACTGCAGCGAATAATATGTATTATCCATTCTGCTTCTTTCTCGAGGATATTTCTGTCTGAGTCTTGATCTCTCATTTTTGACCTTAATCCATTGTTATAATAACAAAATCAATTCATTTCGTTTTATTATTCCATATTATTGTATGGAATTTATTCCACATCATTTATTGATATAAACAAACTTTCTACATGTTTTATTTGGTTTGGCCAAGTCTATAACCTTGTCCTTGTCATCTATTACTATTGCAAATTTCCGGGTTCGGGTGTTATTACACTCCTTCCCAATACATCAGTTATTCACTTTATTAAGTTCCCGGGTTCGAGTGTACGTGCACTCCTTCCCATGGCAATATTTATCGTGATTACTTTTGCCTCGGTTTCACATGCTCACCATTTTTTATTTTCTTATGCATATATATATATATATATATATATATATTTCTTTTACATAATTCACCCGTTTCACTACTCATGTATGCCCCTATGCAACTATTGTTCACACTAGTATTGAATAAAATTTATGGTGAAATTAAATTTGTAATAAACATACTTGAAACGACATCAGGTTCAGCTTTAGCCTTTGTGGCTGTCATGTGGGAAGATGTTGATGCCAGTATGGGCTCAAAACAACTTCTTTTCACGTAATATGGCAAGTGATTTCAGTAAATGTGAAAAAGATGTGCGGGAATGGAAATCAGACTTTCAAGAAACAAGACCTATAGAATTATCAAGTTTATATCACTTTGAAACAAAATAGTTTACAAGGTGATTGTAAGATTATTATCTAGTACAAACGAATCTTGAATTCTGTGGGTGAGAGGGCAATGGAGTTTGTATGTATGTATGAATGCTAAGCTTCAAACTCTACTTTGCTTCTCCTGGTTTAGCCTTCTATTTATAGACGGCTTGGTGCATGAATAAACAATAGTTTATTCATACAATAATTCCTGCAAAAGTAGCCAATTGACATATTCATTGATTCCAACGTTCAAGTTGCCTTTTTCATCATGATATCAATTAATGTCAACTTGCTTCGGTAAGTGTGGCAGGACAGAGCCAATTTCAGACAAGTGGGTTATTTCATCAGAATTCTGATAAGCCACTTCATCAAAAATTCTGATGAACAAATCATTAGAAAACTCCTGATGATCAGAATTGCCAGTAACTGATGATATTTCATCAGAAATATCATCAGATCCATCATAATTGACCTTTTCTGATAATCCAACTTAGCTCTTGATCAACTTGTGATTCTTTGAAGTAGATGCTGTGCATTTCAGTTGTCCCATCTGATCTTCTTTTTCTAGTTCATGATCTTCAGGACTGTGATCTCTTCATAGATCCAGTTGATTGTGATTTTCTTCAATACTTACAAATAAAGTTTCCTAACAGTTTCCCCCTAAGTATTGTAAGAAAATAAACTACCTCTATATCAAACATAAACAACTTTCTTTGAAAGAGAAATTAAAAAACAACTAAGTTCAGAAACATTGAACATAGTCAAACCAACTATAAATCATACATTGATAAAATCTTGTTCATAAACAGGAATTTTAATCTTATTAAATCATTAATTGATCTTCACTCCACCTCTGTATTTGTCTCCAGGTTTCAGCCTTTTCTTGTGGTCAATTGCCTTTTGAGTTTCTTTGTACATTTCTTTATACCATCCTCTTGCTTCCATCCAATTTTCAATGCACTCTTCAATTGTTTTTCTCAGCTTTTCATTGTTCTTTCCCTTCTTTTTGAGCTGCTCTTGTTTTTCATTCATGCAGTTTCTTATATATTTCAGAGTTTGATTTGAATACCTGCATATATCACTGATTCTGAACAGAGCTTTCTCTTCATTAGCATCTTTGAAGACTACACTCATTTCTGGTTGATCAAAGATTGCTCCGGTTCTTACTAGTTTAGAAGCAATTTCAGCTGGAATTGAAGTGTTCGGAGGTGGTATTAGCACTTTGTTGCTGTACTCAAAATTTATACATAGATCAAAGTCTGCCAGTGCAGCTCTTTTGTATAACTTTGCTCCTGCACTTTTGAGACTTTTAAGGGCTATTCTGATTATAACTGAATTACCTTTCATTTCATCAATGATATTCTTCATTTTGACTATTCCCAATGGGTGAATATCATCAGCCAGATCTGCATCAGTAACCTTTTGTTGACTGTTATCTTTTCTGATCAAGGTATACTTGTTTTGTGCTTCATTAGCTAGGATGCCTCCTCCAGTGGTCATTGTATCAATTCTTTCAATTGATACTATTGGATTAGTCATGTGTTTGTGTAAAATTACCCAACCTCCATTGTTTCTGTTTTCAACAATACCTTTGCTTATTGGAGAGAGTGGTCTCTTTGGGTTGTCATTTGGACCTTTCCAATAGTAATTCTTTAGATGTTCTTTAGGGTACATAATAGTGTGTAAATCTCCTATCAGCACATCCATTTCTCTGATGTTCCCTTTTGAATCTTCTATCATTTCTTTTCTTGGCCTTTTTAAGGAAGTTACTTCATGTTCCATTCTTCTCTTTTCTTTTGTATCCATCTTTAAACTTAACTCTGTTTCTCCTGTGATGGTTGTAGAAGATGGTTGAACTGGAACATTGTCTTTCTGTTGTACCCTTGATGTGTCTGACTTTGGAACATTTGGTGGAGGACCCATGAGTATCTTTTGTTTATCTGGCGGTGGACCCATGGGTTGCTTCTGTTTATGAGCAGTTGAAGTTTCTGTTTGTTTGGTTTGACCTTGTTGAATGGTTTCTGGTTGTTGTTGAGGAGTTTCTGATCTTCTTGCTTGACTTTCTTGTGGAATTGGGGCTTTCAGTTCATGAAGATCAATATTTGCTAGTCTGGCAACATTATACTCCAATCTCTTAACTAACAGATGAACATTAGTAAGAGCTTGAGTATTTGTTTCCTCTTGTTTCTTCATCTTCTGAAACTTCGGATTTTCTTGATTTCTTTGTGCAGCTAATTCCATCAATAGTTTCTCAAAGGCCTCAGTCATGCTGCTGTTGTTGGCTCTGAGAAACTGTATTTCTTCAAGAAGCTTCCCTGATCTTGAGTTTTCTCCTACAGTTGTAATCTCAGCCATCTTTTTCTTGATATCATGCAGTTCCTTGAGGGCTTTCTCAATTTCTGATGAGCTTTCTTTGTTTTCTGATGACTTTTGCAATTTGTTGAGGGCTGCAGTATTGTCTTCAGTTTGCTTCTACACAGCTTTGACAGTTTCTGACAAAAACTTGATATCTGACTTTTGATTTCTGATTTCTTCTAGTATCAGATCAAGTTTTTCTTCTGTTGCTGTTTTCACAGTAGCAGCTCTATCTTCAGGTTCTTTGTGAAGTTGTTTAGGGGACATAGATTAATGTCCTTGGGAAATTGGAAAAGCAACAGATGTTTCTATTCTAACACCAGCAGAAAACACATTCTCTGCTGTTCTAAGGTTAAGAGGATTGGACGAATCCAAATTCCCTATATCCTCACTAGAAAATTGAAACAAATTCAAGTTATGGATTTCCTCATATCCTTGAACCTTTTCAGGTTCTCCACGAGTTGTTGAGAAACTTTTAGTTTTCTCATCCAGGTTTCCTTGATCAGCAGGCTGATCTCCACCTGTTGTTACCACATTTTCCTCCTCAGAATCTGATTCAGAAAATGATTCTTTTGTTTTACTCACATCTTGTTTTGAAGAAATAGTATCTCTAAGTAAGATTTCATGTTTTCCTTGAATTGATTCATCAGAATCATTCTCAGAATCATAAAATATGTTTATTTTAGACTGTTGTGCACATGTTTCTCCAATGTGTGAGTCTTCAGCATGATGTCCTTCAGCCACAGGACTCATATTTACATCTTCATCAGCTGAATGAGGATTAGATTCATCCTGCTGTTCTATTCTTGGTGTGCTTGACTCCTGTGTATCATGCTCCATAGGGGACACTTGTTTAAAAACTCCTTTGCTCTCTGACTTTTTGTTCAACATTTTCAGGTATTCTGCTCTGTATGGTGATTCTTCTGGCATCAGATTCATCATTTTTTCTGTCAGAGCAGGTACATCATTATCTGACCTCCAAGACCCTGCAGCATTCCAAGGTTTCATAATTTCTGTCTTCCACATATTTTCTGATGCTGGAATTTCCATGTGTCTTTTCAAAAAGGCATCAGAAATTATGATAGATAGAAATCTTGGAAAGGGTAGATGTGAATCTATTCTTCCACCTTTAGTCAGAATTGATCTTCTGATCAGAATAAATATTTCTGCTCCATAATCAATGTTCAATCCATTAATGAGACTGAACATGATTGTTAGAATGTTCATATTTATCTGATCTGTACCTCCAATCTTTGACGATAGACACTTGTTCAGAATTTCCATTAAAACTTGCCAGAAGGCAGGTAGCTTGTTTCTCTTGAATTCATTGATTCTTGAAATCTTTGTTTTTTAACCCATTACAGCATCAAGTTGTGAAAACATATCTTCTCTTTCTGGTGACTTTTCAAAGTTCTGATGTAAGGGTAGCTCCAAACATTCCCTTAACTTCTCTGGTGAAATTTTAATAAAAATATTTCCCCATACATGTGCTGTTAGCTCATTTTGACTTGAGATTTTGAGAGTTTTTACAACTTGTTGTATGATCTCTTGTGGTACCTCTCTGGTCTTAGTAAGAGCTTGAGCTAACGGGCATCTGGTTAGAAATTCAATGAGAATTTGACACTTCATATCATATTCTTTGATGTTATCATTCATTGCTTCATTGTTGCTCTTTAATGGAAGAAATTCATCTTCAATGATGAAAGGAACTGAGTGTTCAATTTGTGGTATGTTGATGTTGATAGCAGCCATCGAGAATTTTGTTTTTTGTTTTCGAAAAAGGCTTTTAGGGTTTTGAATTTGAAGGTTGGAGATGGAAAGCTCTGTTTTTGAATGAGGTGTTTATAGGGTGAATAAACAGAGCTTTTTGAGTGTTTGTCGTGGGTTGTTTGAGTTCAAGGTGATTAATGACACCTTTATGATGTTTTAATCCTTTAAGGAAACAACCGTTTTTGAAAAACCTTTGGTTTATCTCTAATTTAATGTATATCCTTTTAAAGAAACTTAGAGACTTCAATTTTTTTTCAGATAAACACTAGTTTCCAACTTGCACCTTTTCTCTATGCGGGACCCCTTTTGTTTAAAAGGTCCAATCGAAACCTTTTGTGTGTCTCCCCAAATATTTCTCATAATGATATATATATATATATATATATATCATCAGAATTTTTTTTTTTTAGATGAGAGGGAATAAGTAGAGTTCTGAGATTTTACTTACATTGTAGTTTTGCAGTTCTGAATTCCACACCTTTGATCTGATATACCAGAGGTATATATTTTTTTCATATAGCTTGTTCCAGTCCTCAGAAAAAAAAAAATTTACAAAGAAACTTCTTCTCAAAATTTTAGATTTTCATAAGTTTCATTAAATCTGGTTAAAAGAATTGTTTTTCTGATGGTAGGTTGAACTTCCTGGTTTTTCAATACAAAAATTGATTTTCTGATTTGTTATCAGAATTTTCACAATTTTTCTGGTGGATGATCAGTTTTTCTGATTGATCATCAGATTTTCTAAGTTCTATTGGTTTCAGTCAGTACTCATGTGTGATCCACCAGATTTTCTTTGTTTTTATCAGACATGTTGTGTTAGTTCCCCCTAGATCTATTCACCAAAAAGAAATAAGGAGAAGAAAAAAATGTTAAAACAAACTTGTTAAACGAAAAACAAGACATAAAACGACAACAAAAACAACTACTCCTCCTCCTCCTCTAATACGTTGTACATGCACTTCACATATAACCAAAGACTGGTTACTCGACCGGTGTGATTCGTTGATGGCGTCAAGGTGGCTTCACTAATGTTTTCTTGAAGTACAAGCTTGGCTCTTGGATAGCAGCTTCTCACTCCTCCAAAGTCCAGCTGACTAGTGATCACCTTGGTTATGAATCGAGGGTAGATCAGAAAGGGTTGACGGTCGTGGATGTTTGCTTCTAGGTCTCTCATGAGAAACTTAGCATAATTGTAAGGTTTTTCCTGTATCACAGCATGCACCACTTCCATCATCTTATTAGACAGCTCATTGAAGTGTCCAATCTTCTTGGAGAAGCAGACACTTAGCTGTGTTACCAAAAACTGGAAAGGTGGTATAAAACCAGATTTGCTAATGGCCCTTGACGAGTTGAGTGTATGATAGCCCATTTCAGTCAGGGTTTGTTGTACATCTACCTTATCCAGATATTGAGTTTCATGATCATTGCCCAGTTTGAGGACATTTCTGATTGTTTCCTCATTTAGGGTAATTTTTACCCCCATAACCTCACTCTCAATCCACATGGAAGTACCACTAAAAATGAATAAAGAGTTCCACCAGAACTCTTGAAGAAGTTTTGGATAAATGGTGACATGTGATGATACAGCAAAGCCTAAAGGACTTCGCATGATCATTTTGTACACAAACCTGCAGTCCTCCCATGCAGGTCCTTCCAAGTTGGATCTTAATCTAAGATTATGAAGTCGGTGAAGTGGGAGAGGAAATTTAGTGGCTTTCATCAATTTTGGGCGACCCATTTCTTGATAAGAAAAATTCCGTCGAGGGACTTTTGAAGAGATGATTTTTGTGAAAAAGAATTTCAGGTTGTTAATATTTATAGATGAAAGTGATGTTAACAACCAACCCTTTTCTCTTCAATTAAGACGATATATGTTGCAGTGAATGTAACAGTGAAAGTAACAGTGAATGTGACAGTCTACTAAGCCCCATGTGTGAGTAAGCAATTAATGACTAGGCGGCTACTTTCATAGCTCCTAATGATTCTAGTGCCTACGTGTCGCTTAAGTTTCTTATGAAAAAATGACGTTGCATGCATTTGAAAAAAATATGAAATTCAATAACATGAAAAAAATTTGGACGGTTGATTATCACAGCTGTATGGAATTTCATCAGTATGCTTCAGTATGCATGTTACTTTTCCCCCTTTTTGTTTTTTTTAATTAACAAAAAAAAATACAAAAACAAAATATATACGAAAATAAGTAATTACACTATTTGGAATGTGCATGAGGATGGAAAAAAATTATTACACAAAAATTATGATGTTTCAACGTAGTTTCTGATTTTATATCAGAACTTCTGGTGCTTTCCCAGATATTCTGATATTTCCTCAGATTATCTGATAAACTATCATTTATTGATTATTTATCAGATTTTCTGGTGTTCCATCAGATTGATGAATTGTTTTATCAGAAGCTAGTTGATTTGTTCTATGAATATCAGAATTTTGATGTTCAACATGTTGGTTTTCAATTTGTGTCTTTGAGGTTCATGTTAGTTTGCTGATAAAAAAATTGTGTCTCTTTTTGTCAAGAGGCTTTGTAAAGATATCAGCAATTTGATTTTCAGTTGGAATAAAATACATTTCAATGTTACCTTTCTCCACATGATCTTTTATGAAGTGGTATCTGACATCTATATGTTTGGTTCTTGAGTGATGAACTGGATTTTCTGTTATTTCAATTGCACTCTTTGAGTCACATAGAATTGGAATTCTTGTCAGAGCTACTCCATAATCTTTCAATTGAGTTTGCATCCATAGTACTTGTGAACAGCAACTTGCTGCTGCTACATATTCTGATTCTGCTGTTGATGTGGCAACACAGTTTTGTTTCTTGCTTGCCCAACATACCAATTTTTCTCCCAAGAGTTGACAGGCACCAGATGTGCTTTTCCTGTCAATTTTGCACCCTGCATAATCTGCATCTGTGTATGCAATTAATTCAAGGTTTGTATCCTTAGGATACCAGAGACCAATTTCTGATGTGCCTTTGAGATATTTAAAAACCCTTTTTACAGCTTTTAGATGGGATTCTTTGGGATCACATTGATATCTGGCAAGAAAGCATGTTGCAAACATGATATCTGGTCTGCTTGCAGTTAAATAAAGCAGTGATCCTATCATCCCTCTATAGGTTTTAATATCAACACTTATACCATCTTTATCAGAATCTAACTTGTTCCCTGTTGCCATGGGAGTTTTTGAAACTGAGCAGTTTTCAAGTGAGTATTTTTGTAGAATTGTTTTCACATATTTTGATTGACTCAAAAATATTCCATCAATTCTTTGTTTTACTTGTAACCCTAAGAAAAAGGTTAAATCACCCATCATACTCATTTCAAAGTGGCTGGTCATTAATTTTTGAAATTTGTCACAAAAATTTTCATTTGCTGATCCAAATATAATGTCATCAACATATATCTGGACCAGTAAAGTATGACCTTTATATATTTTGAGAAAAAGAGTGGTGTCAATAGTTCCTTTGGTAAACCCAGAATTGAGTAAGAAGTTTGATAAAGTTTCATACCAGGCTCTAGGAGCTTGCTTCAACCCATACAAGGCTTTGTTTAATCTATAAACATGATTTTGAAATTTTGGATCAACAAAGCCTTCTGGTTGATGTACATAAACTTCTTCCTCAATTTTACCATTTAGAAAAGCTGATTTAACATCCATTTGATAAACTTTTAAATCCTTGGATGCAGCATAAGCAAGAAAAATTCTTACAGCTTCTAATCTAGCTACTGGTGCAAAAGTTTCGTCATAATCAATACCTTCTTGTTGACAGTAACCCTTGACCACTAACCTTGCTTTGTTCCTTGTGATTATGCCATTTTCATCAGATTTATTCCTGAATACCCATTTTGAACCAATGATTGATTTGTCTTTTGGCTTGGGTACCAGATCCCATACCTTGCTCCTTTCAAATTGATCAAGCTCTTCTTGCATAGCCTGAATCCAGTCTGGATCACTTAGAGCTTCTTTGACAGATTTGGGTTCTATTTTGCTTAAGAACCTAGAAAATGCACATTCATGTGCAGTTGCAGATCTTGTTCTGACACCATCAGTAGGATTGCCTATGATGTCAGAATGAACATGTCCTTTGATCCATCTTAACTTGTTGTGAAAAGTTGTTGGTTCTGATGGATTTGAAGTTTCCCCCTGAACAGGTGCTTCTATTGTATGTAAGATATCAGAATTCTGAGATTCTGATGTACTACACCTTTGTTCTGCAGAGTTAGTACATGATTGATCTTTTGGTCTGTTTTTGAAAGAGTTATCATGTTCTAGTAAATCTTCATTTATCATTTCAAAGAGATGTTCATACTTTTCTTGCTTGTTAGAAAAATTTATTTCTTTCATGTATTCATCAGAAACCTCTGTTTTTGCTGAATCATCAAATGAGACATACAGATTTTCTCTGATTGTTCTTGTATTGAGAATAAAAACTCTATATGCTTTTGATGACAAAGAGTACCCAAGAAAAATACCTTTTTCTGCTTTTCTGTCAAATTTTTCAAGGCTTTCAAAATCATTGAAAACAAAGCATCTACAACCAAATGTATGTAAAAATTTTATACTTGGTATTCTTCCATTTATAATGTTGTAAGGTGTTTTGTTGTGCCTTTTGTTGATTATGGATCCGTTTTGGGTAAAACATGCATTTGCTATAGCTTCTGCCCAAAAGTAAGTGGGCAACTTAGCATAAGCAAGCATGGTTCTGGCAGCTTCTACCAAGGTCATATTCCTTCTTTCAACCACCCCATTCTGTTGGGGTGTTCTGGGAGCAGAATAATCATGAGAAATTCCTTTGCTTACAAGGAAATTTTCAATTTTTGAATTCTTAAACTTTGTCCCATTGTCTGATCTGATCCTTCTGACAGTAAGTTTTAATAGATTTTCAATTTTCTTGATAAAATTTATGATCAGATCAGGAGTTTCACTTTTCTTTCTCAAAAATTCTACCCATGTGTACTTGGAAAAGTCATCTACTATAACTAGTATGTATTTCTTTCCTGAAAAACTTTCTGTACTTAGGGGTCCACACAAGTCCATGTGTAAAAGTTCCAAATTTTGTGAAATAGAAGACTCAGAAATTGATTTATGTGAGCTTCTCTTGGATTTACCCATCTCACATGCTTCACAAATTTTATCCTTCTTTGAGGATATTAAAGGTAATCCTTTTTCCAGACCTTTGCTTGCTAGTTTGTTTAGGTTTTTGAAATTTAAGTGGGCAAGCCTTTTGTGCCATAACCAACTACTACCTTTGTTGATTTTTGAAAATAAACATAGTTTTGGATGTTCACTTTCTTCTTTGAAGTCAAAATAGTAAATTGATTTTCTTGTTTTTTTCCCACTTAAATAGATTTTATTATCATCTATACCTATTAGCAAGCATTTTTCTGGTAAAAAGGTTACCTGAAAACCTTTGTCACAGAATTGACCACAGCTCAGCAAGTTATACTTTAAGCCTTCAACAAAGGCTACTTTCTCTATGGTCAGACATCCATACTTTATGCATCCATATCCCATGATCCTTCCTTTCACTCCATTTCCAAAGTTTACCAATCTACCCAGCTTTGAAACAAAGTTGCTGAGTAAGCTCCTGTCCCCAGTCATGTGCTTGGAGCTTCCTGAGTCGCAGTACCAGATCTGCTGCACATGATGGTCCTGAAATGAAATGATTAGAGGGTTTTTGGTACCCAGGCATGCTTGGGTACTGTTTCTGATGGAATCTGAATCATTTTATTTTTATTTCTTCTTGGTTTTGCATCAGAAACTCTGTTATATGCTGAGCCATTAACAGATTTTACATTTTTCTTTTGAAGATGGTGTTGAACAAGCTTCAGTATGTCAACCCACATACAAGAGTTATCAGAATTTTCTGATAGTTCTTCTTGTGATGGAATGAGTGGATAATTTTGAAAAGATGAGTGACCTGCTTCTGGAGTTTTTACAGATTCTTGACTGCATTCACTCTTGTTTGTTTTGAAGTTAGGTTTTTCAAAAGAATATTCAGAACAGGTTGTTTTGCAAGATTCAGATTCAGATTCTGATACTAAATTATCAGAAATCTGATGAGTTGCTTTTACAAAGATAGTGGGTTTATGTCTATTTGATCTTGTAAAAATTGTATAGCCTAAACCCTCTCCTTTGTTCTTTGGTGTGGACTCAATAAAATTTATGAACTATTTAGCCTGTTGAAAACCTCTTACATTGATTTCTTTATCATTGATTTTCTTGTAAAGATCTTTTCTTTCATTTTCATAAAACTCAATTTTTGCTCTTTGATCTAAACTATCCTCTATAAGAAGTTGGTTTTCAAGAATGATTTTATTCAAAGTCCTTTGCAACTCATCAGATTTTCTAATATCTGATTGATGTTTTTCTTGCAGATTTAGAAAATCTGACATGAGCTTGTTTAGTTTGTGTTCAACATCAAGATTGTCTAAATTTACCTTTTGTTTTGATGTTTCTGGTAATCCTTCAGAGAGTGCCATGAGGCAGAAATTTGCCAATTCTTCTTCATCATCAGATGAATCATCAGATAACCATGTATATGTTCTAGCAATTAAGCTTACTTGTTGCTGCTTCTTTGCTTCTTCAAGCTTTTTCTCATAATAGGCAACATCCTTCAGCTTTTTGGTGTTGCATTCTGATGCATAATGACCTATTTGCTTGCATTTGTAACACACAACTTCAGCCTTCCCCTTATCCTTTGATCTAATCTCTTCTTTAGATCTTCCATCCATCCTTCCTTTGTCACTCTTCTGGTATCTTTGGTTACCTCCCCTCAACCTCTGCTCAAATGTTTTGGTGAGCAGTGCTATTGCTTCTGCAAAAGCTGAAAAGTCTGATGATGCATCAGAAGTTTCAAGATTTTGGCTGGTTGATGTTTGTGGATCATTGATTTTTGTTGATCTTTGTGAGTTTGAGATAAGAGCTAAAGATCCCCCTCTTTGAATAGTTTCTTCAAATATTTCTTCCTCTCTGGGGATCAAGATGTCGTATAAGTCGTGAAGACTCATGTTTCCTAGTTCTAAGATTGATGATAAAGTCATGGTTAGACTTCTCCATTCTCTAGGAAGGGCATCAAGAAATTTTATGTTTCTTTCATCGTTTTATTTTGTTATACCAAATTTCTTTAGCTCGTTTAAAAGTTTTGTAAATCTTTGATATGTATCATTTAACCTTTCATTTGGCAAACTTTTAAACCTTTCATAAGATCAGACATTATTTGTTCTCTTGTTTATTCTCATCCTTTCTCCTCCTTCACAAAGATTTTCCAACTGATCCCATATTTCCTTAGCTGATGCACATGCATCAACTTGTGAAAATATGTCATTGGGGATGGCCATTATTAAAAGTGACTTTGCCCTTTCATCCCCAGCCACCAGATCCTTGTCTTCCGCACTCCAGTTTATTTCACTTTTGGAAGTGCGGGAGGCAGGGATGGCTGGTGATTGGTCAGTTGCTGGAATAGCAGGTATATCAGTCATTGGTGTATGTGGACCCCTTTCAATGGATTGAAACAGAGCTCGGTCATGACCATTAAGGAAATTGACCATCCTGATTTTCCATTGGGGGTATTCTTCTCTGACCAGAGTCGGAGGTTTGGACATAGAACCAATGTTAAAAGCATTATTCCAGGATTGAAAGCTGGCCATATTTAGAGAAAAGAAGATGAGGGATTGATCGTTTGAAAATAGTTTATTCAATCTGCTCTGATACCAATTGTTGATGCCAGTATGGGCTCAAAACAACTTCTTTTCACGTAATATGGCAAGTGATTTCAGTAAATGTGAAAAAGATATGCGGAAATGGAAATCAGACTTTCAAGAAACAAGACCTACAGAATTATCAAGTTTATATCACTTTGAAACAAAATGGTTTACAAGGTGATTGTAAGATTATTATCTAGTACAAACGAATCTTGAATTCTGTGGGTGAGAGGGCAATGGAGTTTGTATGTATGTATGAATGCTAAGCTTCAACCTCTACTTTGCTTCTCCTGGTTTAGCCTTCTATTTATAGACGGTTTGGTGCATGAATAAACAATAGTTTATTCATGCAATAATTCCTGCAAAAAGTAGCCAATTGACATATTCATTGATTCCAACGTTCAAGTTGCCTTTTTCATCATGATATCAATTAATGTCAACTTGCTTCGGTAAGTGTGGCAGGACAGAGCCAATTTCAGACAAGTGGGTTATTTCATCAGAATTCTGATAAGCCACTTCATCAGAAATTCTGATGAACAAATCATCAGAAATTCTGATGAACAAATCATCAGAAAACTCTTGATGATCAGAATTGTCAGTAACTGATGATATTTCATCAGAAATATCATCAGATCCATCAGAATTGACCTTTTCTGATAATCCAACTTAGCTCTTTATCAACTTGTGATTCTTTGAAGTACATGCTGTGCATTTCAGTTGTCACATCTGATCTTCTTTTTCTAGTTCATGATCTTCAGGACTGTGATCTCTTCATAGACCCAGTTGATTGTGATTTTCTTCAATACTTACAAATAAAGTTTCCTAACAGAAGACCTTGCCTTCTCTTTCAGGGTATCAGACTTTGCGTCAACTGTATCTTCGGTTCCAACCAATTACGGGCATTCATACCTTCTATGTCCCGGGTTATAACACTTATAACACACTAACACCTTCCCCGGGCAATTTGCAACCACATGTTCCACTTTTCTACAAATGGGACATGGTTTGTTTCTAAAGTAGCATTTGCCCCGGTGAGTTTTTCCACATATTTCACACTGAGGAGATCCCCTTATTGTAACTCCTTTCCTAGAAGCTTTATTAGGCTTCGATTTCTTTACGGGACTTGGGTTCACATCCAACACTCTTCCGTCTTCTTTTTTTTTTTGTGAGAGACTGCCTTTTAATTCGGTCATCATATCCTCCACCACTAGCAGGATTGTGGTTTGTAGTCTCTCTACAAACTGCGGTAAACTGGATTCTACTGCCTTTCCGACTTCCTCGGAAATTTTAGCTTCCATCTGTTCAGTTAGTTGAGGTGCTGATTCGCCCTCGGTTACACCAGACATACCTTTCATCTTTTCGGTGAATATCGGCACCGTATCATCATTGCCTTCATCGGCCATCTTGAATCTGAAATGTTTATGCTAATTATTAAACATTTCATTTTATAACATGTGCATCATTCATTTTTGGTTTAGCCAAGTTAACCACTTGCTAAAACCATTCATGTTTAGTGCACTTTCCGGGTTTGCGTGTGTTAACGCGCTCTTCCCGTGCACATCAAATCAATTTCCTTTTTATAATATTCAAATAGAATTTACTAAATGACTAATTCTTACCGGACGTTTGATCGAGCTTGAACCGAACACACTTTGTTAACAACCTTGAGCTCTGATTACCAACTTGTAACGCCCGTCTAAGTTTAA
Source organism: Helianthus tuberosus (assembly GCA_030545235.1). Classification (NCBI taxonomy): domain Eukaryota; kingdom Viridiplantae; phylum Streptophyta; class Magnoliopsida; order Asterales; family Asteraceae; genus Helianthus; species Helianthus tuberosus. Next base: position 62,607,185 of record CM060420.1, read on the forward strand.
CACAATTATAACATTTAACACGCAATTTATACAAAATGCGAGCTTACAAAAAAACTTTGTTAGGTTAACGATCATACATGATCAAAGCATCTTAGTTATCATCCTAACTAGTTTAAACATTTCAAATGCAATACTTAGTGTTTACAGGATTTAGTTATAACGAAACCAAATGAGATCAATGCGGAAGCTTTAAACGACGTGTGTTCGGTCCTTGTTTCGTGCTTGATCTTCATCCGGAGTAACATAGCATTCACCTACATTCAAAACCAACATAAACATTAGTTTTGAGCCTTTAAAGATCATTAAAACATAACCTTTATGCGAAATATTCAAGAAAAAATATTTTTAACCGGTTATTTAGGCCCTCACGGGGCGCGGTTGATTAAGGGCCTTCCTTCGCGGGCCGCGACACTTGTCACATCACGCAACGCATATATGGTCTCACCGTCGCGTAGCGCGACGACCTTATTTTTCCAAAACGTATGTTTCTTTTGAGCTGCAGATACCCAGCTCCGAATTATACCAAAATTCTAATTTAAAACTTGCATAACTTTCGTTCCACATGTCCGTTTTACGTGATTCTTTTTCCTACGTGTCCGTAATTTAATTACGGACCCGTTTACCAACATTTCTCGCATCAAAATTCAGTTTATAAGCAGTTGTCCTATGACTCCATTTTTTTCTATTATTCGACCCGTATAGTTATATATCATTCCACACATTAGTCATCATCAATGGTTTCTAAACATAATTACTCAATTTCCGGGCTTTGGCAATATTGACGTATCACTACCATTCCATGGTTTTACGCACGTAATGTGTCACGCTTGTCATCGATGTTTCAAGCATGTCTATTTGTATGATTTCAACAAGACATGATTCTAAACTTTTGACCCAATATCCTGGGTTCTTTTAAGATAAACTTATCCTTTTGGCGTGTCCGGTACCGGCCCCCGCTCTCGTTTTTTCATATTTAACGAGTGAGATTTAAGTCACTTCAATATTACCTAATTAGACATTGTTTTGACCCGTTTGGATTTCGAGTGAAACCCACCATTACAATGACATACCAAACATTACTCTAACCAATATTTTGACCCGTTCGTTTGTCTAGTGAGCTATAATCAACAAGCTATAATCAATATTTAACGACAATACGGGTTCACTAATAACGCTAATTCTAATTCAACAAGCTATAATCAATATTTAAATATAATGTAATGAAACCATACTTACGTACTTGCCTAATTCGTCAACATAGGTTTCCAACCATAGTTACCCATTCCCGGGCTTGTCAACCTTAGCATATTACTTCCATTCCATGGTTTACGCTTTTAAAACCTAATTTAACGAGTGACGTTTAAGTCACTTCGAACACTACCAATTCGACCATTATTTAACCCGTTTGGTTTGTTGAGTGAGTTACATCACTTCATTGACGTTCCAACACGGCTATTTTAAACAATATCATCAACAAACATATTTATTTAACTATTTTGACCCGTTTGGTTGTCGAGTGAGTTACAAATCTTCGTTGACATACCAAACGCAATCATTTTCGCTATATCAATATTAAACATATCTACGACTAGGTTTATCTACATAAGTGAAATGAGACGACAAGTCACGTACCTTTCAAAGCATATCCTTCAAGCGCACGTCCGCTCTGACTTGACCGCTTGAAGATTTAACAACTGTGCCTGTAGAGTTCAACTAACACCGTGTTTAGAACTCTTATTGTTTCCTATAACGCATAATTCACCATGACATTCACATATGCATTTTTGCTCAAATTTCAACCTCTAGTTTTCTTTTAGGCATTTCAAGAAACACCTAAAGGCATGATTTTTATACAACTTTTGTCAAGTCCATTACTATTTTTTTTAAACCAAGTTTATGTTATGAAAATCAAACCCTTGGTCTAGTATTCATGAACAATATCACTATCTTTCATCATAAGATCAATTTTCTCACATTTTATCATACTAAATCATGTGTTCATCACAATGATACAAAAACCCACTTACACATATATGGGTAATTATCAATTTCATAATTTTTCATCACTAAATCACCAAACTTTCGACTTGGATTTACTCCTAGATATGGATTTAACATAACATCACTCATAGATTCAACATTCAAGCATGAATTTAAATTATGACTGTTTATCCAAATTTCAAGATATAACCAAATGATTAAATTTAACATACCTTGTGATCCCTTCACTTAGGTGATCACTAATATGAGCTTGGATTTCGATTTGGAACTGATTTGAGCCTTCAATTTGTGAAATTTATATGAGTTAGGGTTTGGTGGAGAGCTTCTTGGTCGCCCCCTGTGTTTAGTCGAACCAGAACACACACTTAGTGTGTGTTTTGGTTTTTGTTGTTTTAATTAATAAAAACCATTTTTGGTTTTGTCACTTTTGGCCCCCTCAATTTTCCTCAAATTTTATATAGTGTGATTTAGCCAAGTTCCCTTATTATTACTTGGCTTGTGATTAACTAGGTTATTCATTCCTAGTCACTTTATCTTGGTTATTACCGACATTTCATTTATAATATAAAATTTTAAATTTTCGGGGTGTTACAAGTCTACCCCCCTTAAAGAGGTTTCGTCCCCGAAACCTTCTTTACGTAGTTCATTGGTTAGACCAACGAACCTAGTTTCATTTTCCTGACATTCCTTCTTTTCGGTAAAGATTTATCATTCGTATTGACATGGGTGTCTTTTATGTATAAGTCCTCATGGACCTTAGCTTTCGCCTTATATTTTTTTTTTGTCATCTATTTGTCCCAATTGACAATCAACCGCTCAATAGTATGAGTTCGTCAACATGTTTACTCCATACTAACCCCATATTGACCAGTGTTTTGTATAAATCACAACAATATTTTGTCTTCGGATGGTCTTATCGGCTAGACTGATTAGTCACCGTTTTACCTCATACCTCGTTATTCTGGTATACTATATTGCCGTCATCAACCCTTTGCGCGCTTATAATTTCACATCCGGTAACTCATATTACAACGTGGTTGTATTCTATATCACCTTTTATAACCATGATCGCATCGCATCACGTCATGTTTAAGTTTTTATAAACCTTTCATTAACAAAATCTTCTTTCTAATGTATCGTCTTACACCTATCGGTGTAGAGACCTATATCCTTTATTATTAAATATTTTCTAATTTGTCTCATAAAATTCATAATTGTTAAACGTTGTTTCTTACTAAAACTAAATTTTAGTTTAACGTTTTTCACTTTAACACATGACATTTAATCATATCGAGAATTTGACGATAAGAATCTTTTTTTGTCGTTATTGCTTTATGCGGGGAATCATAATTAGTTCCCACGCTTTACACAAGTGACCCGTAGGTTCTTTTGCTTAGCCTCGTAGGCTATTTCTTTAGGTTTTTACCCTTTTTGGTGAGGTCCCTATATTTTAATTTAATTTTATTTTTACTGATGCGAGGGTTATTTAATCCTATAAGCCCTTACTTCGTTTATAATCCCAAAGGTTATGACGATCCCTTAGATCATCTTTTGCCTGTGTCATTTCATATCCTTCGAAATACACTTCTGGTGTCAGGGCACCCTTTTCAATTTTAAAACTTATTCATTTTCACTTTCGAATTTTATCGATTTGACCGTAGTCTAAGGTTACACCCGTTTCCTTTTGAACTATTCCTCCGACTCTATGAGTTCTTCCGTCATTTACACGTCGGTTTGTTCTTCGCTTACCGTTATCCGGTTCACACCTTTATTTATGTACAACCCGTTACCCGGGTCCTTTTATCTTAATGCTTTAACGCTTCCGTTGTCTGGTTTGCATTTTCCTCTTTATACACTCTCACTACCCGTTTCATATGTTTATTAATAATTTGCGCTCCCATTAATGGTTTGCACTTAATTGCACTACCGAGCATTATACTTTATTTTGATTTATTTGATTGTATTAGCGAAATCTATCGCCTTTATCCAACCGGGTCCTTTATTCTTTTATTCATCTTATTTTTGACTTATTCATGTGAATTTCATCACTTGTGACAGTCAAACTTTGTATTTATGCCTTGACATTCTAAATTCTCAGTTTATATATATATATATTACTTTGATTCGTATCCTTTCCCCCCGGCTCATTATTTTAATGTAATATGTTTCCATTACCCAACTTGCGTTTTTCCTTTATTATTAAACATTTTACTTATTTGATTCGAACACCCTCTTTCTTTTGTTAGTAACCCTTAGATCTGTCCTTTTTATCAATGTCCCAACGGTTCATTTCTTAAGCCATATTTGGTAAAACCACTGCTATTGTTATTGTTATACGGCTTTTGGGGTTTACTCGTTTTCATTCCAACACTTTTAAAACGTTCCTTTTACTGATCCTTTATACAATCACACCCATCAATGTGATTATCGTTCTTCCTAGTAAGGATTTAATTAATAATATGTTACTTGGATAGTTACCCATACCCAAGTTTCTAAATCCACATTTATTGATATTTCATTTTTCACTGCAGCGAATAATATGTATTATCCATTCAGCTTCTTTCTCGAGGATATTTCTGTCTGAGTCTTGATCTCTCATTTTTGACCTTAATCCATTGTTACAATAACAAAATCAATTCATTTCGTTTTATTATTCCATATCATTGTATGGAATTTATTCCGCATCATTTATTGATATAACAAAGTTTCTACATGTTTTATTTGGTTTGGCCAAGTCTATAACCTTGTCCTTGTCATCTATTACTATTTATCGTGATTAGATTTCCACTACCTCGTAGTTGGAAATGTAGATTCGTTACTGTCTGCTTTTGTGATCTTCAAGATTTTGTGCTATTATATTTAAATGTATAGTTATATTGTTTTAGCAAATATTGATTATGATGCACTGAACTACCGATTGTGTTGCACCGAAAGGTGACACACTGAAAAACCGAATGTGATTATGTGACGCACTGAATGTGAACTGACTATGCATTGAACTACTGAATGTGACGCACTGAAAGTGACTAACTGAATATGTGTTATATATATTGTATGATATATAGATATTGTTAAGAAATTGTATATTGCATTATTGTTGTCCCACTGAGTAAACCCCGTTTACTCAGGCGTACATTTGCCTTCTTATGTACGTTAGGTTGCAAGGATTGTCTGGAAAGCTTGGATGAATGGTTCGAGGGAATAAAGACGCACATGGATTTTCATAAAATTTTAAAATGTTTTGTTCAATATTTTGACTTATTAGAAATAATGTAAAGTTTTATAAATTATGGAATGATGTTCTTACCTCTGATGTACTGTATAAGTGACACGTCAGCCCAAGCCGGGTTGGGGTGTTATAGTATGATAGATGAAAGGGAAAGTGTATTCAAAGTAGTGTAATAAAACACCTTATTTCATGTTGATGCATATAGATGCACAAGTGCATTTCTAATATTGGTAATGTAAAAAGTATTGTATTACACATGGTAGTGTAAATGAAAGTGCAGTTGTCTAATATTTGTAATGAATTACGGAATTTGTCAAAGAAATGACAAAAATGCACATGTGCATGTTTGTGTATTATGGATGGAATTATTGATGTTTTTAAACTAAATATAGGTATAGGGGTCGTTCTGTAATTAGTAGTTAGTTAGTTTATGTTGTAATTAGATTAGTTAGAAAGTACGAGGACTAGATGCGACACTTTGGAAGATTGTAACCTACATCTAAAAGGAATCAACATCTCCTGGGGACGCACCCTTCTTGAATCGACGCCTACATCAAGGAAACAAAGAGACATGATTTTTCACAAGGAGACACACCTCTTCAAGATCAATCTCAACCACAAGTTCAAGAGTTGCAACCGTTCGTGAAGAGATATGTCTCTACAATCGCATCTATTCGTTTAGTATATATAGGGTTCATGTATGTTAATTGTTACGATCACTTTTCATTCAATACAAGTAAGTTATTGTTCTTTGATTCTCAATTCTTTATATTCTAAGCTGTGATTCGCATGTTCGATTACCAACAGTGGTATCAGAGCACCAGGTTAATCGATCCAGGAAGCAAGAAAGAAAAATCTCAGTGCAAGATTACGAGCAAGAAACGAAGATCTGGGTTTGCCGATTGAATCAGAGAATCATCTATCAAGAACCGGGAGATGGTGTTCGATTTCGTAAGTGTGTTTTCTTTTGATTTAGTCGAACCACAAGAAAGGAACAATAGGGTCATCTTGGTTTCTCATGTTCCAAAAAAAAAGTCAAAGTTGATTTTTTGGTTTGATTCCAATTGTTTGCATCAAGTTTGTTGTACTGATTCATTAAAGAATCATAAACAAGGATCACGAATTTCTATTTTAATTGCAAGTTTGATTCTTTTTTGCAAAGCCATATTGGAATCACAAACATAGAAAGAGGGTTGTTGTCTCAATTCTTTTTAAGTAAAATTCAAACGACTTTCAAAAAAAGGGAAATCAAGTTTTCTTTGTACGTCGAAAAGGGATCATAATAGCATGTTTTTAAAATAAAGCAAGTTAATTTCGAGTCATAACCGATACGTATAGCAAGAAATCTAACCCGTATCGGTTCTAGCAAGTCAAACCGATTCTTGGTTCAAATAGCAAGTTCCGGACCGTTTGGTTCAAAATAGCAAGTAGCACGTCGAATCATCACGATTCAGTCTAGCAAGAAACGACCATTCTTGGTCAAAGCAAGAAAAAGCAAGTACAGCTGGTCGATCAAATTAAGTCCAATTAGCAAGTTGGTTGGATATTTTTTGATCAAATTCGCAACAGCAAGTTAGCAAGAATCTGATCAGCAAGTCGGTCAGAACCTGATTAGCAAGTGGGCCAGGGTACATAAAAAAATCTGATTAGCAAGTCGGTCATAAACGCAAGAACCTGGTTAGCAAGTTGGCCAGACGCAAGTACTAAGTAAGAAATTTGATCTACACGGTCAAGAAAAGGATCATCCGATCACAAGCAAGATAGGCAAGAAAAGCAAGGCGAGAAAGAAAGGAGGCATGACAGAAAAAGAAGGAAGTGCATCAACGTCACTCCACGAGCAAGGGAATGTATATCTTCAATGCCCAAAACTGAAAGAGGCGAATTACACCCAATGGGCAGTTATGATGGAAACAATCTTGAAGGCATATAGTCTTTGGGAAACAGTTGTTTCAATGGAAGGGATAAACGAAAAGAAGGCGCACACAACGAAAACAATTATCTTCCAAACACTACCGGAAGATGTTTTGATGCAAGTTGAGCAATACGAAAAAGAAAAGGAAGTATGGGATGCAATCAAAGTTTGTTATCTCGGAGCAGATATGGTTCAGAAAGCACATCTACAAACTTTGAGGAGCGAACTAGAAGTTTTAAAGATGGATGAGAATGAAACAGTAAGTAGTTTCGCAAGCAAGTTGGGTGGTATAAAAGCTAAATTTAAAACTCTCGGTACCACTATCAAAGACAAGAAACTCGTAAGGAAATTACTCATCTCCGTTCCGAAGAAGTTCCTACCCATCGTGGCAAATATCGAACAATATTCTGAAATAGACAAAATGCCATTTGAAGAAGCAGTGGGAAGAATAATAGCTTTTGAAGAACGTCTCAAAAGTCAAGACAAGCAAGAAGATAATAATCAAGGAGGACTCATGATGGCAAGTACAAATAACCAGTTTGAAAGTTTGCATCATGGAAAGGGCCGTGGTGTTCAAAACTATGGCAAAAGTCAAGGACAAAGATCTTTCAAATGAGGGAGAGGACGTGGAAAAAGATATGGGTCCAAGAAACCAAGACAAGAGCAAGTTCAGATGTTATGATTGTGGAGAACTTGGTCATTTTTCAAGAGATTGCACCAAGTGGAAAGAAAAGAAGAAAGACAAGCAACAAGAAGCCAATCTCGCATTGGAAGAGGAACCAATGCTACTGCAAGTCAAGCAAGTTGAAGACCTTTGTTAAACTATATTGAGTTTACGGGGGAGTATTGATGTTTTTAAACTAAATATAGGTATAGGGGTCATTCATAATTAGTAGTTAGTTAGTTTAAGTTGTAATTAGATTAGTTAGAAAGTACGAGGACTAGATGCGACACTTTGGAAGATTGTAACCTACATCTAAAAGGAATCGACATCTCCTAGGGACGCACCCTTCTTGAATCGACGCCTACATCAAGGAAACAAAGAGACATGATTTTTCACAAGGAGACACACCTCTTCAAGATCAATCTCAACCACAAGTTCAAGAGTCGCAACCGTTCGTGAAGAGATATGTCTCTACAATCGCATCTATTCGTTTAGTATATATAGGGTTCATGTATGTTAATTGTTACGATCACTTTTCATTCAATACAAGCAAGTTATTCTTCTTTGATTCTCAATTCTTTATATTCTAACCTGTGATTCGCATGTTCGATTACCAACAGGAATGATAGATGAAAGTGAAAGTAGTGTACCAACACACCTTATTTCATGTTGATACATATAGATGCACATGTGCATTTCTAATACTGTTAACGTAAAAAGTAGTGTATTACACGTGGTAGTATAAATGAAAGTGCAATTGTCTAATATTTTTAATGAATTACGGAATTTGTCAAAGAAATGATACAAATGTACATGTGCATGGATAACTGTGACTCGATTTTTTTTTTGAAATTTCTTTTTTTATTATAAACGAAATATAGCGATTTTTCCAAAAAAATAGTAAAATTTTTTTTTTTTGGTGTTTTTTAGATTTTTTTAGGTATTACTGTTTGTGTTCACACTGGTTCTCGCAGTTCTCGCAATAAAGGGTGGTTCCTAACGGATCCTTCTCCTATATACATATACATATATATATGTATATATATACACACACACACACACACATATATATGTGTATATATATACACACACACACACACATATATATATATATGTGTATATATATATATATATGTAAAGGGTAAGGTTCGTTTGAGAACCACCCTTATTGCGAGAACCAATGTGAACACAAAATAAAATCTAAAAAAAATCAAAAAATCACTCAAAAATATTTTTTTTAATATTTAAAAAAATCGCTATATTTCGTTACTAAAAAAAACCTTTTTTTTTCGAGTAACAGTTATCCATGCTTATGTACATATGTATCATTAGGTATAACCATGATATAACGTGTTTTGTTACAATTGCACTTTAATTTACAATACCATTTGTAATACACTACTTTTTACATTACCAATATTCAAAATGCACATGTGCATCATTAGGTATAACCATGATATAACGTGTTTTGGTACAAAAAGTTTGTGATTTTGAACGGAGAAGTAGGCCCATATACATGTTTTTTGGTTAGTTATATCTAGTGGTTGATGGTTTGGTTATAGTTGTCAATTTACGATGTAATATGTTGATTGGATGGTGTAAATGGTGTATATATACATGTAACAAAGTGAAAATATTGGTAATGGTATTGTATTATGGATGGTATGAGGTAATGGTATTGTATTATGGATGGTAGGAGGTAATGGTAGGGTATTATGGATGATATGATAGATGAAAGGTAAAGTGTATTCAAAGTAGTGTACCAAAACACCTTATTTCATGTTGATACATATAGATGCACATGTGCATTTCTAATATTGGTAATGTAAAAAGTATTGTATTACATATGGTAGTGTAAATGAAAGTGCAATTGTCTAATATTTGTAATGAACTATGGAATTTGTCGAAGAAATGACAAATATGCACATGTGCATGTTTGTGTATTATGCATGGAATGATAGATGAAAGAGAAAGTGTATTCAAAGTAGTGTACCAAAACACCTTATTTCATGTTGATACATATAGATGCACATGCGCATTTCTAATATTGTTAATGTAAAAAGTAGTGTATTACACGTGGTAGAGTAAATGAAAGTGCAATTGTCTAATATTTGAAATGAATTACGGAATTTGTCAAAGAAATGATACAAATGCACATGTGCATGGATAACATTGACTCGATTTTTTTTTTTTGAATTTTTTTTTTATTATAAACGAAATATAGCGATTTTTTTCCAAAAAAGTAGTAAAAAAATAATTTTTTTGGATGTTTTTTAGATTTTTTTAGGTATTACTGTTTGTGTTCACACTGGTTCTCGCGGTTCTCGCAATAAAGGGTGGTTCCTAACGGATCCTTCTCCTATATATATATATATATATATATATATATTTTGAACCCAATTCATATATGTATATATTTATTTGTTAAAAAGATTAGTCAAAATACGTTTGTCAAGTGTGTGTGTGTGTGTATATATATATATGTTAGTTAAAATAAACTTTAACTAGTGAACATTATATATATATACATTTTAAGCAACGGAAGCATAGGTAATAATACATGAATAATAGGAACACTTTTATACCAAGGAGTACCCGCAATGGAACATGGTCACCGACATGCAAACACGAAATAAAAACGCAAACCATAGGGGGGGTTAGCTGTACCTTCGATTAGTAATAACTGCGTGAGACACCGAGGTGCAACAAGGTGAGCTAGAACTAATCAGGAACAAGCTGAGAAAAACGCAGCTTCTGTTCAGCCAGTTAACGGCGGCGGCGGTGGTTGGTAAAGGCGACGGCGACGGCGACGGCTACAAAGTGGTTGTGAACCATCAATCTTGTGGTGGTGGCTAGACAACAGCTATAGACTTAAAAAACGACCACGGAAGCTGTTTATGGGCTGAAATGATAGAAATATTGCAGCAAAAAGGCTGCCGGAAAATGCAGCGGCAACGGTGGCCGGCGGCGGCAGGTGGCCGGTAGGAGGTGGGTGGCAGCTGTAGTAAAGTGTGGCAGCTAGGGTTTTTGTTTTAGGACAAGTACATAATGTCTTAACCATGCTTAAGCTTGTATACTTAACGATTAGGTTAAGATCAAAACCCCATGGGCCACAAGCCCACATCCTTTCCTCTTGTCTTTCTTTCAGCCCACTAACAAAAGTCCATAACATAAAACCCAATCCGATTAGGTTTATTATAATTTTCATTTTATAACTTATAAAATAAAATATTATAAATGATTCCGTCAAAAATACATCACTTAATCTAATTAAATGAATTATCTCGTTGTCCTCGGTGTAACTCTTACGGGCCAAGACCTGGTCGGTAGCGTTGACTTACCGAACCAGACATAAATATCGATCATCTGCCACATTCAAGATCTGACTTTTCAGACTTAGCAAATTATGAAACAACAAACATTAAAAGAAGATGATACACTAGGAGAAGCAACAGGTGAAAGAGAGAACACTGCGGCTTGGTTCAAGAACCTTCAATTTCAACCTTACCATCGTCCTCCTTTAGGTTTCTACTTATTCAATTTTATACAAAATTCGTTACATCTAATAAGTTATTTACACCGGGTTCTTATTTTTTGATATTTTTTTCGAAAAAGTTTAGGCCCTAACGATGTTAAAGTCCAGGTCAAGGCTCTGGTTTGCGATAGCTATGTTCATCACTTTAAGGTAAAATTCTACATGTATATATTCTTTTTTTTTTTTCGTATGAGTAAAATTGATTGAAAATAAAACCGGGTTCAAAGGTGAGTGTATTATCTGTTATTTGTTTATTGAAATGAGTTTATGATAGAATTCAACACTTTGTTTTTGACAAGAAAATAAATTTAAGCAATGGCGACTGAGCAATTGGTTTAGCAATGAAAAAGGAATTTGGTATGCTAAATATAATATCATAAATTTCATCATGTTATTTAATAGAACAATGCATTGGTTATGGATAATTTAATAAAAATAGTTTAGCTAAAGACGAGGCTTGTATGAAGGTGTTTACTTTGAAAAGCATGTGAAAGAGTTCAAATGGGGACCATTAGGAATATAATATACTGAATGGCTATTGTCAATTTGTCATCTATGGATTTCAATTTTTATGAAATTACTACATATTCACTTTATTGCAAGCACTGCTTTTAAAGATCCATTTCTTTGCAAAAACAACTCCAGTCTGATTCCAGGTAGATTGGTTTGTTTTCAGCCATCACTTTTTAGTTTATTGATAAATGCTTGTTTTTGGGTAGATTTTAACATTGTAGATGGTTGTGTTAATATCTCAGTGGCGAAGAAAAATATATCAATATAGTGTATGCATTTGAAGCTTTTTTATTTATCTCACAAAGAGTGATAACTTAGTCATCAATTCATTGTTTGGGTGACTATTTTTTGCTTTTGGAATTAATAGAATTAAAGAATCGAGTTTCAATGATGCAAAGGTTGAACCATGCACAATGGTTGATAAGAAAGTAAAGGGGAACAACTAAATTTTAAGTGGAAAAATAATAAGAAGATTATTTGAATTTATGCTACCTGGTATCATGTGGTGAAAGTGTTCTATAGAAATATTAACAAACGATGAAAGGATAGAGTCAGACGCTTAAGTTTGGCAGACCAAGCACTTGGATATTGGAAGGTTCATTGGATGGTACTCGCCCCCTGAAAGGACAGAAATATTAACAAACGATGAAAGTGAAGATCATTTTTGACGGTGATAATTCGCCTTCTATGGACACTTGAGTACCCGTATGCTGAAAGAAGGTACACCCTTGAATGGGTAAGGTCCCAGATCTCGCACCAGCATGGCTGCGAGTGACCATTACCCTTACCAAAAATCCCCACCGGTAAGAACTTATCTGTGTCGGTGCGGGCACGCGCGAACACAGCGGTCGAATACAATCGGTCAAGTGACAAGAAGAAGACTTACCTTGTGTATGAAAATGAGTGTGCACATAGCGATGCGGCCTGACATCGCATCCTATGAACATTTTCGTCACAACAAGGGAACTGAACAACAGCAACAGTCACCACGAGTGGCGATACGGCCTTGCACCGCATCCCACAGTCTTGGCAAGAGTAAGAACGCGGAAACAACAACAGTTACCACAGGCAGAGATGCGGCGCGGCACCGCATCCTGCCCACGAGGCAAGTGGGACTGACACCACAGTGCAAGTGGCGCCAATGACAGTTGCCTGTCAGCCACACGTAAGCAACAGACTGACACTGCAGTAGGACGTGGCTTCACCTCCACAACCGACAAGCCTGACACACCTGCATAAGGGTGTCGCGTGTCAGTCTAGCCACTCAATTACCCTCCTTCACTCCTCGGCTATAAATACCCATCCCGAACCAGGTTTGAGGTATCTCTTCACAACTCTCTCACTACTACTACTATCACACACTTTGCTTCACAAGCAAATCACTGATTCTCACGCCGGAGAGTGGTAACAAGTAGCACCCCCACCCCATCCTCCTTGTTACGAGTCACGGTTTGTTTCCTTGTGCAGGAGATCAACCAGCGGACGATCCAGTCAGTGATCCTCGGAAAGAAGGGATTAACCATACTTGACGAGACCAGTGAATTAACCTCCCTTGGTTAACCACTGTTTCAACAATGGCGCTCACCGCTACTGTTAGCACCTTTTTCACATCTCTTTCTTTCTTGAGATCATGTCCGATCGTCAAAACAATGCTACCAGAGAGAGCCTAAACCCCACAAACCCAGGGCCTACGGGGACTGCTCCCCCAGCCCAACACGTTGGCCACATTGGCACATCCACACAAGGGGGCGCTCCCCCCACATTCGCACCAGATTTTTCACAGTATGCTTCTGTGATACCTCCAGGCATGGACCTCCATGCCTGGTATTACCAGCAACAAACTATGCTGGCCGCGACCTACAATAGAGCTTGCGCTGAAGCGCAAATTCTCGGCGGTCCCACCCCCGTACCAAATACACCTGCGGCTCGTATCTTATAATACGAGGGTAGGGTCCCCACACACCCAGCCTCCCGAAGTAGGCACGAAGACCGCGTATCCTCCTACTGTAGCGTCCGCATGCTCGATGAGCACGATTCCACATATGGGTCCCGCCGTAGGGGCCCAATACACAGTCGCCTATGCCCTCATGGCGAAAATAGGCGACAGTCAACAGCCCACAACGGCTCCGGCATTCATAGCCGTCTGGGACCACAACCCCACCACGAGGGGCACGATCGCACCGACCCAGACGACCGAACATATTGCGGGGAATCCCACGCGGCTAATAGCCGACCAGGAGGATACAATTACGTCCCTCCCACTGAACCCCGCACTACATACCTCCGCGCTGCTAAGCGCAACCAAACCCTGGCCTACAGGCCAAAATCCGCGGCCGAAAACTCCAAATTTGTACATGATATCGCCCATGCCGAAGTCACAACGACTAAACTCCCACTTACGATTGGGAAATACAGTGGTTCATCCGACCCGGACGACCACATGAACATTTTTACCGGCGCTGGGTGCAATGGCAAGTGGGACGAGGCCACATGGTGACATTTTTCCCCCAGACCCTCACCGGATTAGCACGGGCCTGGTTCAATTCTTTGCCAGTTGGATCACTGGCTTCATTTGAACAGATGCAAGCAAAGTTTCTTGCAAATTTCAGCCAGCAGCGACGTCACAAGCGTGATTCCATGGACGTCATAAACATCTGGCGTAGAGACAAAGAAAGCCTGGAGTCGTTTGTCATCCGCTACAATAAAGAGTGCCACGAGATCGGCGGGATAGCAGATCAAATGGCACGCAACCATTTCATCAGAGCCGTCAAGGACGACGAAATGGTCATGACCATCTCAGGTAAGGAGGGCTTGCCTGAAATATGGGACGACATCATGGCCGCGATCAAGACGTACGCCCAAACTCAGCGGTCTCTCAAACCGCACACTGCCAAGACACTGCCCCGGGCGGAAGGTCAATCCTCCCGCCAAGACACCAAGCGTAACAATAAGTGCAAATGGGACACCTGGAATCGCGACAACTATTCCAAACCGTACATCCCAAGCAGTCACCAGCCCGACACAAGGGCAACGATCAATGCCCAGCGCGACAACCGGGCATCCAAGAAGGAATCTCAGGATCGTAATTGGACCGAGATCAATCAGTGCCAAGAGACGTCCTCCTCATGGACGCACAATTCTTGCGACCGTCCCAACCAATGAAGTCCAAAAAGAACCAAGATCTCACGCTTTACTGTGAGTATCACAATGACTCGGGCCACATAACCAACAACTGCACAAGTCTCCGACTGGAGATTGAGCGAGCCTTGAAAGAGGGGAAACTACAACACTTGTTGACAGCCACGCAAAAGCAAACCAAGCGCATCACCCCCCACGACGAGGGCACCTCCACGGGCAAAAAGACCATGTATGTGGCCTCAACCCACATGATCAATGGAGGACGTGGAAATCCCCGCAAGGGGGCAAGAAGACCGGACAATGACTGGAAAGACGAACAAGTCGTCTTTCCAAAAGTCCGGGGCGGACCGCGCGACAGGCGCGCCGTCGTCATTACAGGCTACCTGCTCACTACTGCACGGAGCGGTTGTTCATCGACCCGGGCAATACTTCTGACATCATATACGAGCAGTGCTTCAACCAGTTTGATCAGGAAGATAAAGATCGGTTGCAGCCGGTAGATTATCCTTTGGCCGGATTCGCAGGGGAAATCGTATTCCCCCTAGGCCAAATCACTTTCCCCATGCGCCTTACCAACGGTAGGCACACGCGAATGGAGGAGGTAAACTTCATGGTTTTACCCCACACCTCCCGATACGACGTACTCCTCGGGCGGGAGTCATAGGGCGATTTCAACATAATTACATCCGTCCCCCACTCTTCCTTTCCCAACCGAGACGGGGGTTACGATAATCTATGCCCGCAGAGAGGTTATGTCCACGGACGAACTGCGTCCGACCAAAATGGCGAGTCTCACCCTCAACACCCAACCAGAGAAATGGGTACTTAACGCAAGGTACCAAGAATAGACGGTCACGTTGGGTCATGCCTTGTCCAACAACACCAGAGCGCGCCTGAAGCAGCTCCTCTTCAGGAATCCGGATATCTTCGCATGGACACCCGCCGACATGACAGGAGTGCCACGCAAAATCGCGCAGCATTTCTTGAATACCCAGCCAGGTATTAAGTCGGTGATCCAAGGCCAATGCCACCTTGGATCCACAAAGAACGAGCCGATGTACGAGCAGGTCAAGGAACTGCTCTCCGCAGGCATCCTGCGGGAAGTCAAATACCCGACTTGGTTATCCAACCCAGTCATGGTAGAAAAACCAACCGTGGGCTGGTGCATGTGCGTCGACTATAAAGATCTCAACAAAGCCTGCCCCAAAGATTGCTACGGACTTCCCGAGATCGACGAGAAAGTCGATAACCTCGCCCCGTTTCGATGGAAGTGTTTCCTCGATTGTTACAAAGGCTATCACCAAGTACAGATGGCAATTGAGGATGAAGATAAAATAGCATTCCACACACCTAACGGGAATTATTGTTACACAAAAATGCCATTTGGGTTGCGCAATACGGGCGCAACTTATCAAAAATTGATGAACGACACTTTTGGTGATCAAATCAACAAGAGTGACGAAATCTACATGGACGACCTAGTCGTCATGAGCATGGAAGAGGATACCATGCTCAACGATATCGAAAGAACATTCCAAACTCTGCGTAGCGTCAATATGAAGCTCAATCTAGGGAAATCCTCGTTTGGAATGGAATAAGGCAAATTCCTTGGATTCATTGTTACCAAAGATGGATTTAAGGTGAACCCGGACTGCGAAAACCGCTTCTCGGGATGAGGCAAACCGCAATCCCTTCATGCTTCTTCAAGCTTCAAATCCCCCGTGTCCAGTTCACAACCACAAAGGGAACGCAACAGTTTCTCCATAGGGAAAATGATAAGTATGATGAGCGACCGCACATCAGCAACCCTAACTCCTGATCCTTCTAGAGCCACATCCAAGCATAAAACTCTTTTAAAGCGAGTCTTCTGTGACAAACCGCAGACACTCATGAGTCACTGTGGTTACTCATAGCTCCGCGATCGGTAGCTACGGAAGAGCCACAACTAAGTCATCACACAGATGAACGAAGCTACTTCAAGGAAAACCACTTCCCAACTAAGCGTGAAGGAAAGTGGCTACAGAACGAATGCGGACGAGTTTCACCCAGATTCCTAATCATCTAAGGGGATCTCCTTGAGCAACAAGCCAGGAAAAGTGGCAACAAGTCTGCTTATGACTTTGTTTGCCCACCTATGAGCTGCATAGAATAAACAATGGTGTGCACAACCAGGCCTATGACCATGTTCATTTGCCCATAGTTCAGATTCATGTTGTTCGACCAAACACGGCCAACAATGACGCAAGTACCCCACATTGTTCGACCAAACATGGCCAACAATGCAAAGGAAAGAGGTAACCGCAAAGGACGTGCGGTTACTTGAGAGCTAAACTGGAAGAACACGAACACCCCACAAAATAGGGATCGGTGTTTCATGTCCAGTTGATAAACATAAAGCCAGAGCAAGGCACTTATAGCATTGCATTCGCTACCACGGAGGTTACAACTAGAGTTGCGGCCACTGCATCTTCAGTCACCGTCGCAAAGGTTGGTTCGGCACACCAACAGGTGGCAACCAACCTGATGACATCAGAAAAAGGTAGACCATACTACCGGATCAAAATACTCGGCGGAGAATTTCGCATCAGACGGAACTTGCTCACCGGTACGGAAGAGACGTCACACGGCTCTACCAGATCCGCAGCTTGATTTACTTGAAGCAGGAGCCAATGGTCTGGCCTAGAATCTTCTCCAGCTTCCAAAGTACCTTCTTGACCTCATAGTCTAGTATTCCTCCCACATGCAACTTGCATGAGGAAACAACACTAGACAGGGGGGACTTGAAGGGGTATGGTCCCAGATCTCGCACCAACATGGCTGCGAGTGACCATTACCCTTACCAAAAATCCCCACCGGCAAGAACTTATATGTGTCCGTGCGGGCACGAGCGAGCACAGCGGTTGAATCCAATCGGTCAAGTGATAAGAAGAAGACTTACCTTGTGTATGAAAATGGGTGTGCACATAGCGATGCGGCCTGACACCGCATCCTATGAACATTTTCGTCACGACAAGGGATCTGAACAACAACAACAGTCACCACGAGTGGCGATGCGGCCTTGCACCGCATCCCACAGTCTTGGCCAGAGTAAGAACGCGGAAACAACAGCAGTTACCGCAGGCAGCGATGCGGCGCGGCACCGCATCCTACCCACGAGGCAAGTGGGACTGACACCACAGTGCAAGTGGCGCCAATGACAGTTGCCTGTCAGCTACACGTAAGCAACAGACTGACACCGCAGTGGGACGTGGCTTCACCTCCACAACCGACAAGCCTGACACACCTGCATAAGGGCGGCGCGTGTCAGTTTAGCCACTCAATTACCCTCCTTCACTCCTCGGCTATAAATACCCATCCCGAACCAAGTTTGAGGTATCTCTTCACAACTCTCTCACTACTACTATCACACACTTTGCTTCACAAGCAAATTACTGATTCTCACGCCGGAGAGTGGTAACAAGGAGCACCCCCACCCCATCCTCCTTGTTACGAGTCACGGTTTGTTTCCTTGTGCAGGAGATCAACCAGTGGACGATCCAGTCAGTGATCCTTGGAAAGAAGGAATTAACCCTACTTGACGAGACCAGTGAATTAACCTCCCTTGGTTAACCACGGTTTCATCAACCCTTTTACGACTACATGCTTTTTTATTTTTTAAGATGATGTTTTAGCAAATAATGTTGACTTTCTGATGAGGAATTTCACGATTGTGAGGTAACTTGTACTTTAAATTTTAACATGTGTATGCGGTTTAAAAACCTTTCAGTTTTCCTTTTGCTGCAATTGCTTATTCAACAATTAGTTGGAAATTCTTTAGTCATTCCTTCTTAACCAAAAGCCGTTACGAGCAAAAGTACATAAATTTTAACCTGCTTTACAACAGAAATTACCAAAACTATACATCCAAATGTGCTATTGTGCTAAAAGTCAATATTTCTTTTGTCATTGTCAACGGATGCGTAAATTTACATCCTCTTTTTTATGTATATATTTCAGTGCTTTTTATGCATTTTATTTGTCATCTAATGTTACTGTAATCTTCCATCATGCATAGGTAGCCCTTGAACTTTAGTGTATGGTGGTTGTTCAGGGATAAACATATACATATTGAAGGGTGTTTTTCGATTGAAGGTCGTTTTTTCAAGGCCAGGAAACATGGTTGCGTTACACAAGGGCATTCTCCCTGCGTATTATTTTCTTTAAAACTAGAAGATTCATTCATTAACAACCATATTTTCCCTTTGTCTTAATTATTTAAACACGAAATAAAACTCAACAGATGTCTTTTAGAGCTGATGACAGTTATATGGGGATGTTGTAAGGTTATCATATCTCACTCTTCTGAAAATCAAACCTGACCCGAAGCCAACCAAATCTGAAATATTAAACCCATGTAACCTCGAAATCGAAAAATGCTAAACCCTTACCTGACTAAGTCAAATGGTTTGGTAAACAAATAAGGTTGGTGATTATTAGTATAACCCGAATAACCCGGTTAATATATAATCATATGATAGTTAATTGTGTTGTATATGAATGATAATATTTAACCCAGTCAACTTGGACCTGATTCTAAAACATTAATTCCATAACAACTAAAGATTGGTAAGAACTCTAACCCTCTGGTCTAAACCTAATTTGTGACATCAAAAATTGTATGTGGATAAGCGAAACCAAAATGTAAACCAAGTCTTGCGTTTTTATATTAAAGTTGTATTTGTATATATACTAGGTTATCACCCGTGAATACTCACGGGTTGTGAATCTTTTTTTAAACATTTATAACATTAATTATTTACAACATGTTTTAGGACGAAGAAGCGTTCGTTGGCCGTTTCGAACCACAAACGCATAAATGTTATATGTTTTGACTTGTCACCTAACATGTCGTTTGCCGCCAATAATGAAGATCACTATCATAGGATATGATGATACTTGAAAACCACATAGTTGATCCATCCACACAATATCATTATCTTTGTCATAAATCCCATTAACACACTGGTGCTTAAAACAGCGACCCTGCAACCAAACACGTTACAAATTGGTTGCTTCAAACATTCTAACCTCAAGTATGAGACTATTAAAATTCGGTGCTAAATCATAGACATAAATTAGAGTCCTTCTCTTTTCCACCACGGTGACCGTATTCCTCACACCAGGGCCGTTGTCGGGAATACTTATTTGGGTCGGACTAAGCCTATGTAGTTGATCTCTAATTGATGAATAAACATATTGAATTCTACAATCCACCCATACCAGCCATTATCACACTGCATACATGATATATCCAAAATATCTATTATATATTTGATTTAATTATTTAAAGGACAACTCTTTTTACAGGTGTTCATCGGTTTAAGTTTCGGTATATTCAGTTTGGTTTTATTTTTTCGAACCAAAACTGAAAACTAAACTAAACCGAGTTTTGTCTCATTTAACCCGTTAGAGAATACATAACTGTTAACGCATTTGTTAAAAGTAAATGTTTATTAAATACGTAACGCATAAGTAAAACACCGCATAATTCTTTCTGATGTAAAACCACACCAATTTTCGTTGATGGTATTCCAAATCTAAGTTACGTAATTTGATTGACAATTTTGAATCGTATTCCATAATATAAGTCTATTTTATAGTTGTAAAAGGATATTTTATATTTACAAACTGCTAAAGGATATTTTAAAGCAATTTTGCTTAGATGGAAGGAAGATGATGAGTAAGAAAAGCAATGGACAATTCGCTGGGTTGTGAATGATGTCGATCCCGGTCTTCAAGTCGATGCCTGAAAAGCAAAGACCGATGGAAACTTGACCCAAAATAAAAGCCAATGTTTGATGCTTGGTTCTGGAAATTTTACTGACGCGGGTTTCGGTTCGGGTCGGGTTAGTCTGCATAATACAAACCTATGTTATTAAGTCATCATATAACAATAACTTCAATTAAAAAATCTATGAAAACATTTTACATTTACATTTCAATTATTCATGCAACACCACTTTTTCACTATATGTGTACTCTGCGCCAGAACCACAACCAAATGGCATCCCACTGTTCTTTACTCAACTCCTACAACCTATTAACCTGCAAAACGAATTCAATATTACTGATAGATAAGAAAGTTTCAGCATTGCCATAAGTTAAACAACTCAACAGAGATAATATACCAGGTGAATCTCCATTCAAAGCAGTTGTCTGTCATGTCGACACCAGGTAACGAACTTCCATTGCTAACCGGGCGAATCTATTTTTATCGTTAGCATGAGACTAAAATACGTACATAATAAACTATTTGTAAACAAAAAAGTACCTCACAGTAATGGTATATGCTTTAATCACCTTCATCTCCGAGTCTTTATAATCAAAACTAAACCCTTGGTAAAGCTTAAAATTCCAATTCAAATTTAAACCAATTAACGCTACAAATGTATCTAAAATCAACCATAATAGCATATTCTACCTAAAGTTTGCCTTTGTTAAGCAACAGTGTAGTGGTGTACCCTGCAACAATACGGCAACGTTTGCATTAATTCAGTCTCTCTTTTCTCGCACAGCTCGGTCAATATGCTGAGTGTGAAAACAAAGAAGATCTGAATTAGACATGATAATGTTGCCATTAATGAGTAAAAATAACAAAATATATTTCATCAAGCATCCGAACACGAATAGCATTATCTAAAGATAACACTAAACATAACTATAGATGGAATCTTCATCAGAATCTGCAACATCGTTTTTTAAGTCTAACATAAGAAAATCTCTGCTTAATAAATAAATGAGGTATAAAATTACCTTTGAAAGGTTGGGTGTCTCCGTCGTTGATAGCTTAAACCCACCAACACTGACTATTCACGGTTGCACTGCCGGCATTGACGACTATCACAGCCGCTTCCAGAATTCACAACATAACCGACACCATTGAAGCACCACTTCCAAATTTTTTGATCGCCGAATTCGCTAATGGAACTACCACCCGTCACACACCACCACGTAACCACCATCAAACCCTCCAAATCTAGTCGTTGCTACCCATCTGAACCTCCAAATCACAGGTAATCACCCGCCCTTTTTACCTTTATGAGATTGGTCTTAAATATGTGCATGATGCATGATGTGATGCTAAAAGCATATCAAGTGTGGCGATGCGCTAAGATTCTCTAATGCAAGATTGCTGCGGCGAAACGCATGATGCGCCCTGTTGCGTGCAAGATATAAGTTCAATTGTGGCGAGCGTTATGAGTTTATATGCTAATCAAATAAGAAAGAGTTAAGCACCGTAGCAAGATATAAGGTATGAATGGACTCGGCACAACCACAACTGTGATTTAAAAAAATCATAAGTTCGGATAATCAGCAAACAAAAGCATATGAAGTGAACAACCTAGTTCTCTAGTGATGAAACACAAATAATCAACTAACAATGAGCTATAAATTTATTCACAGTTATAAAGCACGTAACCTACAAAAAATGGAAACACCATAACACACCTGCATATAGAAAAAACCTCAACAATAACGGGAAAGGGAAAAAGTTTTGTTATTTTTCTAAGTAGCCCTTCTCGAAGGGCGAGCCTTGTCACCACCGGAACCATCCCCAACAACATACCCAGCACCAACCATCGCCTCTGCGACAACCACCATCACCCGAAGCCACCACCTTAGCTACCGTCAACCAACGCCACCACCATAGCACACCGTCAACCAACGCCACCACCGCAGCCACCGTCAACCCCATTGCCACCACCATAGCCATCGCCACCACCATCAAACCATTGCTAATCCGCCACCAGCGTAGCCACCATCAACCATCTCTGCCAAAACCACACCAACCATCTCTGCCGCAACAGTCATCAATAATCAACGCCACCAAAACCATCATAAGTTGTGAACACAAAACACTACACATATCCACATTTGCAGTCGTCTTTAATGCGGTTCATATTCTGTGCACACTCCATGGATCACCACGATTAAGTTGTGAACTTGTGAAGGAAACTAATACAAATCGATGTGAGAGTATTATGCAGTAAAATAAAAGTATATATATGTTTCCAAGAGTATATATATGTTGCCAAACAGCCCTTAAAACTCATTTTAGTGATCAAATAGTTCACTGACCTACAGAACACTGTCGTGTGCAGTTGAACCATAAAGTAAAGTATATGATCGGGTATATAGTTCGGGTAAACGGGTATGTGGTTTCGGGTAATCGGGTCGGGTATTACCTAATCCCATACCGGCGAATTTTTTTAAAACTAATCCCATATCCGGCCCATTACACGTTGGGTATCGGGTTTACCCGTCCCATTTGTGTTGGGTTTCGGGTATACCTATCGGGCTCGGGTATTTTTGCCATCCCTATCTCAAGTACAAACATTTGTTGTGTTTATAACTTTACAAATTTGAATTTAGAGAAAGAAAACTAATTGAAGATGCTTAATTAGTTCAAAGAATAAACCAAACGCTAAATTCCACTAAATCAAAATAAAACCACTTAAAGTTCAAAAAGAACCTTGTGTAATGGGCGAATGGTAAAACTTCAAGTGCGTCGCTACGAAGATTGGTTTGATTCAATTTGATTCAAAGCAAAGCAAATAACCAAATCATTATAGAATCATCGAATCATCAAAATCGTTTCAAATTCATCATAATCAGTCATTTCAGAACTATTTGGCAACACAAAAGTCATTCAACACTACCATAAGTAATACCCACTAATTTCTATCACAAGAATATTGTAACACCCGTCTAAGTTTAACACAATTATAACATTTAACACGCAATTTATACAGAATGCGAGCTTACAAAAAAAACTTTGTTAGATTAACGATCATACATGATCAAAGCATCTGAGTTATCATCCTAACTAGTTTAAACATTTCAAATGCAATACTTAGTGTTTACATGATTTAGTTTTAACAAAACCAAATGAGATCAATGCGGAAGCTTTAAACGACGTGTGTTCGGTCCTTGTTTCGTGCTTGATCTTCATCCGAAGTAACATAGGATTCACCTACATTCAAAACCAACTTAAACATTAGTTTTGAGCCTTTAAAGATCATTAAAACATAACCTTTATGCGAAATATTCAAGAAAAAAGATTTTTAACCAGTTATTTAGGCCCTCGCGAGGCGCGGCTGATTAAGGGCCTTCCTTCGCGGGCCGCGACACTTGTCGCGTCACGCGACGCATATATGGTCTCGCCGTCGCGTAATGCAATGACCTTATTTTTCCAGAACGTTTGTTTCTTTTGAGCTGCAGATACCCAGCTCCGAATTATACCAAAATTCTAACTTAAAACTTGCATAACTTTCGTTCCACATGTCCGTTTTACATGATTCTTTTTCCTACGTGTCCGTAATTTAATTACGGACCCGTTTACCAACATTGTTCGCATCAAAATTCGGTTTATAAGCAGTTGTCCTATGACTCCATTTTTTTCTATTATTCGACCAGTATAGCTATATATCATTCCACACATTATTCATCATTATTGGTTTCTAAACATAATTACCCATTTCCCAGGCTTTGTCAATATTGGCGTATCACTACCATTCCATGGTTTTACGCACGCAATGTGTCATGCTTGTCATCGATGTTTCAAGCATGTCTATTTGTATGATTTCAACAAGTCATGATTCTAAACTTTTGACCCAATATCATGGGTTCTTTTAAGACAAACTTATCCTTTTGGCGTGTCCGGTCCCGGCCCCCACTCTCGTTATTTCATATTTAACGAGTGACATTCAAGTCACTTCAATATTACCTAATTAGGCATTGCTTTGACCCGTTTGGATTTCGAGTGAAACCCACCATTACAAAGACATACCAAACATTACTCTAACCAGTATTTTGACCCGTTCGTTTGTCTAGTGAGCTTCGTCATTTCAACGACAATACAGGTTCACTAATAACGCTAATTCTAATTCAACAAGCTATAATCAATATTTAAACATAATGTAACGAAACCATAGTTACGTACTTGCCTAATTCAATACGGGTTCACTAATAACGCTAATTCTAATTCAACAAGCTATAATCAATATTTAAACATAATGTAACGAAACCATAGTTACGTACTTGCCTAATTCATCAACATAGGTTTCCAACCATAGTTACCCATTCCCGGGCTTGTCAACCTTAGCGTATTACTTCCATTCCATGGTTTACGCTTTTATAACCCAATTTAATGAGTGACATTTAAGTCACTTCGAACACTACCAATTCGACCATTATTTAACCCGTTTGGTTTGTTGAGTGAGTTACATCACTTTATTGATGTTCCAACACGGCTATTTTAAACAATGTCATCAACAAGCATATTTATTTAACATTTTTGACCCGTTCGGTTGTCGAGTGAGTTACATCACTTTGTTGACATACCAAACGCAATCATTTTCGCTATATCAATATTAAACATATCTACGACTATGTTTATCTACATAAGTGTAACGAGACGACAAGTCACGTACCTTTCAAAGCATATCCTTCAAGCGCGCATCCGCTCCGACTTGACCGCTTGAAGATTTAACCACCGTGCCTGTAGAGTTCAACTAACACCGTGTTTAGAACTCTTATTGTTTCCTATAACGCATAATTCACCATGACATTCACATATGCATTTTTGCTCAAATTTCAACCTCTAGTTTTCTTTTAGGCATTTCAACAAACACCTAAAGGCACGATTTTTATATAACTTTGTCAAGTCCATTACTATTTTTTTTTAAACCAAGTTTATGTTATCAAAATCAAACCCTTAGTCCAGTATTCATGAACAATATCACTATCTTGCATCATAAGATCAATTTTCTCACAATTTATCATACTAAATCTTGTGTTCATCACAATGATACAAAAACCCACTTACACATATATGGGTAATTATTAATTTCATAATTGTTCATCACTAAATCACACCAAACTTTCGACTAGGATTTACTCCTAGACATGGATTTAACACAACATCACTCATAGATTCAACATTCAAGCATGAATTTAAATTATGAATGTTTATCCAAATTTCAAGATATAACCAAATGATGAAATTTAACATACCTTGTGATCCCTTCACTTAGGTGATCACTAATATGATCTTGGATTTCGATTTGGAACTGATTTGAGCCTTCAATTTGTGAAATTTATATGAGTTAGGGTTTGGTGGAGAGCTTCTTGGTCGCCCCCTGTGTTTAGTCGAACCAGAACACACACTTAGTGTGTGTTTTGGTTTTTGTTGTTTTATTTAATAAAAACCATTTTCGGTTTTGTCACTTTTGGCCCCCTCAATTTTCCTCAAATTTTATAAAGTGTGATTTAACCAAGTTCCCTTATTATTGTGATTAACTAGGTTATTCATTCTTAACTAATTTATCTTGGTTAAAACCGACATTTTATTTATAATATAAAAAATTTATATTTTCGGGGTGTTACAAGTCTACCCCCCTTAAAGAGGTTTCGTCCCCGAAACCTTCTTTACGTAGTTCATTGGTTAGACCAACAAACCTAGTTTCATCTTC
Source organism: Helianthus tuberosus (assembly GCA_030545235.1). NCBI lineage: Eukaryota > Viridiplantae > Streptophyta > Magnoliopsida > Asterales > Asteraceae > Helianthus > Helianthus tuberosus. The sequence goes on from CM060420.1 coordinate 62,633,690, forward strand.
ATGACATTCCTTCTTTTCGGTAAAGAGTTATCATTCGTATTGACATGGGTGTCTTTTATGTATAAGTCCTCATGGACCTTAACTTTCACCTTATATTTCTTATTTTTTTTGTCGTCTATTTGTCCCAATTGACAATCAACCGCTCATTAGTATGAGTTCATCAACATGTTTACTCCATACTAACCCCATATTGACCAGTGTTTTGTATAAATCACAACAATATTTTGTCTTCGGATGGTCTTATCGGCTAGACTGATTAGTCACCGTTTTACCTCATACCTCGTTATTCTGGTATACTATATTGTCATCATCGACCCTTTGCGCGCTTATAATTTCACATCAGGTAACTCATATTTCAACGTGGTTGTATTCTATATCACCTTTTATAACCATGATCGCATCACATCACGTCATGTTTAAGTTTTTATAAACCTTTCATTAACAAAATCTTCTTTCTAATGTATCGTCTTACACCTATTGGTGTAAAGACCTATATCCTTTATTATTAACTATTTTCTAATTTGTCTCATAAAATTTATAATTGTTAAACGTTATTTCTTACTAAGACTAAATTTTAGTTTAACGTTTTTCTCTTTAACACATGTCACTTAATCATATCGAGAATTTGACGACAAGAATCTTTTTTTTTTCGTTATTGCTTTATGCGGGGAATCATAATTAGTTCCCACGCTTTACACAAGTGACCTGTAGGTTCTTTTGCTTAGCCTCGTAGGCTATTTCTTTAGGTTTTTACCCTTTTTGGTGAGGTCCCTATATTTTAATTTTATTTTATTTTTACTGACGCGAGGGTTATTTAATCCTATAAACCCTTACTTCGTTTATAATCCCAAAGGTTATGACGATCCCGTAGATCATCTTTTACCTGTGTCATTTCATATCCTTAGAAATACACTTCTGGTGTCAGGGCACCCTTTTAAATCCTAAAACTTATTCATTTTCACTTTCCAATTTTATCGATTTAACCGTAGTCTAAGGTTACATCCGTTTCCTTTTGAACTATTCCTCCGACTCTATGACTTCTTCCGTCATTTACACGTCGGTTTGTTCTTCGCTTACCGTTATCCGGTTCACACCTTTATTTATGTACAACCTGTTACCCGGGTCCTTTTATCTTAATGTTTTAATGCTTCCGTTGTCTAGTTTGCATTTTCCTCTTTATACACTCTCCCTACCCGTTTCATATGTTTATTAATAATTTGCGCTCTCATTAATGGTTTGCACTTAATTGCACTACCGAGCATTATACTTTATTTTGATTTATTTGATTGTATTAGCGAAATCTATCGCCTTTATCCAACCGGGTCCTTTATTCTTTTATTCGTCTTATTTGTGACTTGTTCATGTGAATTTCATCACTTGTGACAGTCGAACTTTGTATTTATGTCTTGGCATTCTAAATTCTCAGTTTATATATATATATATATATATTACTTTGATTCGTATCCTTTCCCCTCGGCTCATTATTTTAATGTAATATGTTTCCATTACCCGACTTGCGTTTTTCCTTTATTATTAAACATTTTACTTATTTGATTCGAACACCCTCTTTCTTTTGTTAGTAACCCTTAGATCCGTCCCTTTTATCAATGTCCCGACGGTTCATTTCTTAAGCCATATTTGGTAAAACCACTGCTATTGTTATTGTTATACGGCTTTTGGGGTTTACTCGTTTTCATTCCAACACTTTTAAAACGTTCCTTTTACATATCCTTTATACAATCACACCCATCAATGTGATTATCGTTCTTCCTCGTAAGGATTTAATTAATAATATGTTACTTGGATAGTTACCCATACCCAAGTTTCTAAATCCACATTTATTGATATTTCATTATTCACTGCAGCGAATAATATGTATTATCCATTCAGCTTCTTTATCGAGGATATTTCTGTCTGAGTCTTGATCTCTGATTTTTGACCTTAATCCATTGTTACAATAACAAAATCAATTCATTTCGTTTTATTATTCCATATCATTGTATGGAATTTATTCCGCATCATTTATTGATATAAACAAAGTTTCTACATGTTTTATTTGGTTTGGCCAAGTCTATAACCTTGTCCTTGTCATCTATTACTATTGCAAATTTCCGGGTTCGGGTGCTATTACACTCCTTCCCAATACATCAGTTATTCACTTTATTAAGTTCCCGGGTTCGAGTGTACGCGCACTCCTTCCCACGGCAATATTTATCGTGATTACTTTTGCCTCGGTTTCACATGCTCACCATTGTTTATTTTCTTATGCATATATATATTTCTTTTACATAATTAACCCGTTTCACTACTCATGTATGCCCCTATGCAACTATTGTTCACACTATTATTGAATAAAATTTATGGTGAAATTAAATTTGTAATAAACATACTTGAAACGACATGAGGTTCAGCTTTAGCCTCGGCGACTGTCATGTGGGAAGACCTTGCCTTCTCTTTTAGGGTATCAGACTTTGCGTCAAGTGTATCTTCGGTTCCAACCAACTCCGGGCATTCAGACCTTCTATGTTCTGGGTTATAACACTTATAACACACTAACACCTTCCCCGGGCAATTTGCAACCACATGTTCCACTTTTCTACAAATAGGACATGGTTTGTTTCTAAAGTAGCATTTCCCCGGTGAGTTTTTTCACATATTTCACACTGAGGTGATCCCCTTATTGTAGCTCCTTTACTAGAACCTTTATTAGGCTTCGATTTCTTTACGGGACTTGGGTTCACATCCAACACTCTTTCGTCTTCTTTTTTTGTGAGAGACTGTCTTTGAATTTGGTCATCATATCCTCCACCACTAGCAGGATTGTGGTTTGTAGTCTCTCTACAAACTGCGGTAAACTGGCTTCTACTGCCTTTCCGACTTCCTCGGAAATTTTAGCTTCCATCTCTTCAGTTAGTTGAGATGCTGATTCGCCCCGAGTTACACCAGACATTTCTTTCATCTTTTCGGTGACTATCGGCACCGTATCATCATTGCCTTCATCGGCCATCTTGAATCTGAAATGTTTTTGCTAATTATTAAACATTTCATTTTATAACACATGCATCATTCGTTTTTGGTTTAGCCAAGTTAACCACTTGCTAAAACCATTCATGTTTAGTGCACTTTCCGGGTTTGCGTGTGTTAACGCGCTCTTCCCGTGCACATCAAATCAATTTCCTTTTTCTAATATTCAAATGGAATTTACTAAATGACTAATTCTTACCGGACGTTTGCTCAAGCTTGAACCGAACACACTTTGTTAACAACCTTGAGCTCTGATTACCAACTTGTAACGCCCGTCTAAGTTTAACACAATTATAACATTTAACACGCAATTTATACAAAATGCGAGCTTACAAAAAAAACTTTGTTAGGTTAACGATCATACATGATCAAAGCATCTTAGTTATCATCCTAACTAGTTTAAACATTTCAAATTCAATACTTAGTGTTTACAGGATTTAGTTATAACAAAACCAAATGAGATCAATGCGGAAGCTTTAAACGACGTGTGTTCGGTCCTTGTTTCGTGCTTGATCTTCATCCGGAGTAACATAGCATTCACCTACATTCAAAACCAACTTAAACATTAGTTTTGAGCCTTTAAAGATCATTAAAACATAACCTTTATGCGAAATATTCAAGAAAAATGATTTTTAACCAGTTATTTAGGCCCTCGCGGGGCGCGGCTGATTAAGAGCCTTCCTTCGCGGGCCACGACACTTGTCGCGTCATGCGACGCATATATGGTCTCACCGTCGCGTAGCGCGACGACCTTATTTTTCCAGAACGTTTGTTTCTTTTAAGCTGCAGATACCCAGCTCCGAATTATACCAAAATTCTAACTTAAAACTTGCATAACTTTCGTTCCACATGTCCGTTTTACGTGATTCTTTTTCCTACGTGTCCATAATTTAATTACAGACCCGTTTACCAACATTGCTCGCATAAAAATTTGGTTTATAAGCAGTTGTCCTATGACTCCATTTTTTCTATTATTCGACCCGTATAGTTATATATCATTCCACACGTTATTCATCATCATTGGTTTCTAAACATAATTACTCATTTCCCGGGCTTTGGTAATATTGGCGTATCACTACCATTCCATGGTTTTACGCACGCAATGTGTCACGCTTGTCATCGGTGTTTCAAGCATGTCTATTTGTATGATTTCAACAAGTCATGATTCTAAACTTTTGACCCAATATCATGGGTTCTTTTAAAACAAACTTATCCTTTTTGCGTGTCCGGTCCCGGCCCTAGCTCTCGTTATTTCATATTTAACGAGTGACATTCAAGTCACTTCAATATTACCTAATTAGACATTGTTTTGACCCGTTTGGATTTCGAGTGAAACCCACCATTACAATGACATACCAAACATTACTCTAACCAATATTTTGACCCGTTCGTTTGTCTAGTGAGCTTCGTCATTTCAACGACAATACGGGTTCACTAATAATGCTAATTCTAATTCAACAAGCTATAATCAATATTTAAACATAATGTAACGAAACCATAGTTAAGTACTTGCCTAATTCATCAACATAGGTTTCTAACCATAGTTACCCATTCCCGGGCTTGTCAACCTTAGCGTATTACTTCCATTCCATGGTTTACGCTTTTAAAACCCAATTTAACGAGTGACGTTTAAGTCACTTCAAACACTACCTATTCGACCATTATTTAACCCGTTTGGTTTGTTGAGTGAGTTACATCACTTCATTGACGTTCCAACACGGCTATTTTAAACAATTTCATCAACAAACATATTTATTTAACTATTTTGACCTGTTTGGTTGTCGAGTGAGTTACATCACTTCGTTGACATACCAAACGCAATCATTTTCGCTATATCAATATTAAACATATCTACGACTAGGTTTATCTACATAAGTGTAACGAGACGACAAGTTACATACCTTTCAAAGCATATCCTTCAAGTGCACGTCCGCTCCGACTTGACCGCTTGAAGATTTAACCACCATGCCTATAGAGTTCAACTAACACCGTGTTTAGAACTGTTATTGTTTCCTATAACGCATAATTCACCATGACATTCACATATGCATTTTTGCTCAAATTTCAACCTCTAGTTTTCTTTTAGGCATTTCAACAAACACCTAAAGGGCACGATTTTTATACAAATTTTGTCAAGTCCATTACTATTTTTTTTAAACCAAGTTTATGTTATCAAAATCAAACCCTTGGTCTAGTATTCATGAACAATATCACTATCTTGCATAATAAGATCAATTTTCTCACAATTTATCATACTAAATCATGTGTTCATCACAATGATACAAAAACCCACTTACACATATATGGGTAATTATCAATTTCATAATTTTTCTTCACTAAATCACCAAACTTTCGACTAGGGTTTACTCCTAGGCATGGATTTAACACAACATCACTCATAGATTCAACATTCAAGCATGAATTTAAATTATGAGTGTTTATCCAAATTTCAAGATATAACCAAATGATGAAATTTAACATACCTTGTGATCCCTTCACTTAGGTGATCACTAATATGAGCTTGGATTTCGATTTGGAACTGATTTAAGCCTTCAAATTGTGAAATTTGTATGAGTTAGGGTTTGGTGGAGAGCTTCTTGGTCCCCCCCTGTGTTTAGTCGAACCATAATACACACTTAGTGTGTGTTTTGGTTTTTGGTGAGGTCCCTATATTTTAATTTTATTTTATTTTTACTGACGCGAGGGTTATTTAATCCTATAAACCCTTACTTCGTTTATAATCCCAAAGGTTATGACGATCCCGTAGATCATCTTTTACCTGTGTCATTTCATATCCTTAGAAATACACTTCTGGTGTCAGGGCACCCTTTTAAATCCTAAAACTTATTCATTTTCACTTTCCAATTTTATCGATTTAACCGTAGTCTAAGGTTACATCCGTTTCCTTTTGAACTATTCCTCCGACTCTATGACTTCTTCCGTCATTTACACGTCGGTTTGTTCTTCGCTTACCGTTATCCGGTTCACACCTTTATTTATGTACAACCTGTTACCCGGGTCCTTTTATCTTAATGTTTTAATGCTTCCGTTGTCTAGTTTGCATTTTCCTCTTTATACACTCTCCCTACCCGTTTCATATGTTTATTAATAATTTGCGCTCTCATTAATGGTTTGCACTTAATTGCACTACCGAGCATTATACTTTATTTTGATTTATTTGATTGTATTAGCGAAATCTATCGCCTTTATCCAACCGGGTCCTTTATTCTTTTATTCGTCTTATTTGTGACTTGTTCATGTGAATTTCATCACTTGTGACAGTCGAACTTTGTATTTATGTCTTGGCATTCTAAATTCTCAGTTTATATATATATATATATATATTACTTTGATTCGTATCCTTTCCCCTCGGCTCATTATTTTAATGTAATATGTTTCCATTACCCGACTTGCGTTTTTCCTTTATTATTAAACATTTTACTTATTTGATTCGAACACCCTCTTTCTTTTGTTAGTAACCCTTAGATCCGTCCCTTTTATCAATGTCCCGACGGTTCATTTCTTAAGCCATATTTGGTAAAACCACTGCTATTGTTATTGTTATACGGCTTTTGGGGTTTACTCGTTTTCATTCCAACACTTTTAAAACGTTCCTTTTACATATCCTTTATACAATCACACCCATCAATGTGATTATCGTTCTTCCTCGTAAGGATTTAATTAATAATATGTTACTTGGATAGTTACCCATACCCAAGTTTCTAAATCCACATTTATTGATATTTCATTATTCACTGCAGCGAATAATATGTATTATCCATTCAGCTTCTTTATCGAGGATATTTCTGTCTGAGTCTTGATCTCTGATTTTTGACCTTAATCCATTGTTACAATAACAAAATCAATTCATTTCGTTTTATTATTCCATATCATTGTATGGAATTTATTCCGCATCATTTATTGATATAAACAAAGTTTCTACATGTTTTATTTGGTTTGGCCAAGTCTATAACCTTGTCCTTGTCATCTATTACTATTGCAAATTTCCGGGTTCGGGTGCTATTACACTCCTTCCCAATACATCAGTTATTCACTTTATTAAGTTCCCGGGTTCGAGTGTACGCGCACTCCTTCCCACGGCAATATTTATCGTGATTACTTTTGCCTCGGTTTCACATGCTCACCATTGTTTATTTTCTTATGCATATATATATTTCTTTTACATAATTAACCCGTTTCACTACTCATGTATGCCCCTATGCAACTATTGTTCACACTATTATTGAATAAAATTTATGGTGAAATTAAATTTGTAATAAACATACTTGAAACGACATGAGGTTCAGCTTTAGCCTCGGCGACTGTCATGTGGGAAGACCTTGCCTTCTCTTTTAGGGTATCAGACTTTGCGTCAAGTGTATCTTCGGTTCCAACCAACTCCGGGCATTCAGACCTTCTATGTTCTGGGTTATAACACTTATAACACACTAACACCTTCCCCGGGCAATTTGCAACCACATGTTCCACTTTTCTACAAATAGGACATGGTTTGTTTCTAAAGTAGCATTTCCCCGGTGAGTTTTTTCACATATTTCACACTGAGGTGATCCCCTTATTGTAGCTCCTTTACTAGAACCTTTATTAGGCTTCGATTTCTTTACGGGACTTGGGTTCACATCCAACACTCTTTCGTCTTCTTTTTTTGTGAGAGACTGTCTTTGAATTTGGTCATCATATCCTCCACCACTAGCAGGATTGTGGTTTGTAGTCTCTCTACAAACTGCGGTAAACTGGCTTCTACTGCCTTTCCGACTTCCTCGGAAATTTTAGCTTCCATCTCTTCAGTTAGTTGAGATGCTGATTCGCCCCGAGTTACACCAGACATTTCTTTCATCTTTTCGGTGACTATCGGCACCGTATCATCATTGCCTTCATCGGCCATCTTGAATCTGAAATGTTTTTGCTAATTATTAAACATTTCATTTTATAACACATGCATCATTCGTTTTTGGTTTAGCCAAGTTAACCACTTGCTAAAACCATTCATGTTTAGTGCACTTTCCGGGTTTGCGTGTGTTAACGCGCTCTTCCCGTGCACATCAAATCAATTTCCTTTTTCTAATATTCAAATGGAATTTACTAAATGACTAATTCTTACCGGACGTTTGCTCAAGCTTGAACCGAACACACTTTGTTAACAACCTTGAGCTCTGATTACCAACTTGTAACGCCCGTCTAAGTTTAACACAATTATAACATTTAACACGCAATTTATACAAAATGCGAGCTTACAAAAAAAACTTTGTTAGGTTAACGATCATACATGATCAAAGCATCTTAGTTATCATCCTAACTAGTTTAAACATTTCAAATTCAATACTTAGTGTTTACAGGATTTAGTTATAACAAAACCAAATGAGATCAATGCGGAAGCTTTAAACGACGTGTGTTCGGTCCTTGTTTCGTGCTTGATCTTCATCCGGAGTAACATAGCATTCACCTACATTCAAAACCAACTTAAACATTAGTTTTGAGCCTTTAAAGATCATTAAAACATAACCTTTATGCGAAATATTCAAGAAAAATGATTTTTAACCAGTTATTTAGGCCCTCGCGGGGCGCGGCTGATTAAGAGCCTTCCTTCGCGGGCCACGACACTTGTCGCGTCATGCGACGCATATATGGTCTCACCGTCGCGTAGCGCGACGACCTTATTTTTCCAGAACGTTTGTTTCTTTTAAGCTGCAGATACCCAGCTCCGAATTATACCAAAATTCTAACTTAAAACTTGCATAACTTTCGTTCCACATGTCCGTTTTACGTGATTCTTTTTCCTACGTGTCCATAATTTAATTACAGACCCGTTTACCAACATTGCTCGCATAAAAATTTGGTTTATAAGCAGTTGTCCTATGACTCCATTTTTTCTATTATTCGACCCGTATAGTTATATATCATTCCACACGTTATTCATCATCATTGGTTTCTAAACATAATTACTCATTTCCCGGGCTTTGGTAATATTGGCGTATCACTACCATTCCATGGTTTTACGCACGCAATGTGTCACGCTTGTCATCGGTGTTTCAAGCATGTCTATTTGTATGATTTCAACAAGTCATGATTCTAAACTTTTGACCCAATATCATGGGTTCTTTTAAAACAAACTTATCCTTTTTGCGTGTCCGGTCCCGGCCCTAGCTCTCGTTATTTCATATTTAACGAGTGACATTCAAGTCACTTCAATATTACCTAATTAGACATTGTTTTGACCCGTTTGGATTTCGAGTGAAACCCACCATTACAATGACATACCAAACATTACTCTAACCAATATTTTGACCCGTTCGTTTGTCTAGTGAGCTTCGTCATTTCAACGACAATACGGGTTCACTAATAATGCTAATTCTAATTCAACAAGCTATAATCAATATTTAAACATAATGTAACGAAACCATAGTTAAGTACTTGCCTAATTCATCAACATAGGTTTCTAACCATAGTTACCCATTCCCGGGCTTGTCAACCTTAGCGTATTACTTCCATTCCATGGTTTACGCTTTTAAAACCCAATTTAACGAGTGACGTTTAAGTCACTTCAAACACTACCTATTCGACCATTATTTAACCCGTTTGGTTTGTTGAGTGAGTTACATCACTTCATTGACGTTCCAACACGGCTATTTTAAACAATTTCATCAACAAACATATTTATTTAACTATTTTGACCTGTTTGGTTGTCGAGTGAGTTACATCACTTCGTTGACATACCAAACGCAATCATTTTCGCTATATCAATATTAAACATATCTACGACTAGGTTTATCTACATAAGTGTAACGAGACGACAAGTTACATACCTTTCAAAGCATATCCTTCAAGTGCACGTCCGCTCCGACTTGACCGCTTGAAGATTTAACCACCATGCCTATAGAGTTCAACTAACACCGTGTTTAGAACTGTTATTGTTTCCTATAACGCATAATTCACCATGACATTCACATATGCATTTTTGCTCAAATTTCAACCTCTAGTTTTCTTTTAGGCATTTCAACAAACACCTAAAGGGCACGATTTTTATACAAATTTTGTCAAGTCCATTACTATTTTTTTTAAACCAAGTTTATGTTATCAAAATCAAACCCTTGGTCTAGTATTCATGAACAATATCACTATCTTGCATAATAAGATCAATTTTCTCACAATTTATCATACTAAATCATGTGTTCATCACAATGATACAAAAACCCACTTACACATATATGGGTAATTATCAATTTCATAATTTTTCTTCACTAAATCACCAAACTTTCGACTAGGGTTTACTCCTAGGCATGGATTTAACACAACATCACTCATAGATTCAACATTCAAGCATGAATTTAAATTATGAGTGTTTATCCAAATTTCAAGATATAACCAAATGATGAAATTTAACATACCTTGTGATCCCTTCACTTAGGTGATCACTAATATGAGCTTGGATTTCGATTTGGAACTGATTTAAGCCTTCAAATTGTGAAATTTGTATGAGTTAGGGTTTGGTGGAGAGCTTCTTGGTCCCCCCCTGTGTTTAGTCGAACCATAATACACACTTAGTGTGTGTTTTGGTTTTTGTTGTTTTATTTAATAAAAACCATTTTCGGTTTTTTCACTTTTGGCCCCCTCAATTTTCCTTAAATTTTATATAGTGTGATTTAACCAAGTTCTCTTATTATTACTTGGCTTGTGATTAACTAGGTTATTCATTCCTAGTCACTTTTTCTTGGTTGTAACCGACATTTAATTTATAATATAAAAATTTATATTTTCGGGGTGTTACAAATATTCTTTAAACACACATGTATAATCTCTTGAACATGCCATATACTTTCCCAAAACACATTAGGCCACTTTAAAGCTACACCATAAGATGTAGTTTCGAGATAAACCAGCTTCCACAAACAATTCCCAAAATGCCCTTGTTTCCATTTATTCATAGTACATAACATATTTATAAATTTCACAATAATGCCACAGTCTCTGATCAAACTCAGAACTTTCTAAACAAACACTATACCATCTTTATCATAATAGCTTATCCCATTTTCTGTTTGGTGCCCATAGTCCTGAAAAAATACCCATAATACCCCTGTCTCATCTTGCTCCAATTTTTAAGTGCCCAAAATACCCCTACTAGGGAATGATCCCAGAATACTCACGGGGTTGACCATTTAAATTACGTAAACAACAAATATAAAAAAAATTAAATTTGTTTTAAATGAATGATTATGAGCATGGAAAATGTGAAAAATCATTTATGTGAAATTGTAATATACCTCTATTTGTAATGATGCAATTTCCATACATGTTACAATTAAGTTGGTTCCCAAGTCACATAAAACATATTATACCCTTATTATTATACATCAAAATCCCAAAAAAAAAACCACTCTTTCTTAGAAACATTTATAGGATTTAGTAGTCAATCCCATGAATCCAGATCTGTGACCCATTTCAAATATAAGAAATCCAGCAAAGAAAAAGCCAATTTATTTGATAAAGTTGGTGCCCAGCTATGAAAAATCAGACATTAAAACCCCCAAGATCAAAGTTAACCATCAGTTACTTCATTACTTGCACTTATCTGATCTTATGTATATAAAAGTGCCTAAACCAAAGTTGAGCCAAGAAGTTTTGTTCATGCTTCTAATATAAAGTATAAATTCAATAAACTACATAATAGTTGAAGATCACAAATATAAAGCATTCTAAAAACTATATATAATTGAAGTCAAGATCCAGTGAATACAAGATTACTTGGTATGAACTGATGACTGATATTCTGAACAGTTTTTAATGTTTAACTATGAAAATAAAAACTATATAATCTAACTGACAAAAGAAGTTACCTAGATGAGCCAGTCAATCAGTACGGCTCGCATATTCTCTTCGATATCCATTGATGCAAATAACTTCAAAAAAATAAAACAAAACAATATACATCTTCATCAGTGATCTATTTTTGAGAAACAATTTGAATCAATCATTACACTCAAATTCATCACTCTACACATGAACTACAGATTAATGACATACCAGATTCATCAGTATCAAATAGCTTAAAAGCTTCTTTGGTCTATCCTGCCTTTTCTGCCCAGTTAATCCATGATTACGACCTCTGGGCTTTAATACTATATTAACATTATTATTTAATCAGAAAGTTATATTGATGTAGCAACTATATAGAATGTTGTGATTGCATACTATTGTTACCAAATCTTATTTTGTGATTGCATACAAAGTTTATAAGCTTGTAAGAAAAGTTAGGCTGAGTACAAACATCGGCAGAGCTTCTTTAGGGTCTGGGGATGCCCCCGCCCCTGTCGGTTTTCACTCGTAGTGTTAAATTTAACCGAAAACTGTCGAAAAAAATATTTTGTAGTATAAAATATTGGACTTTTAAGAGCCCGGCCACCATCGATATTGATTTTAAGAGTCCGGCCCCCGTTGAGTTTTCATTCAAGCTCCGCCACCGGGTAAAAAGACATCAAAAAATATATGTGTGTGTGTTTGGTGGCAGGGAGAGTACAACTGAGAACCACTAAATATTTATGAACCATTTTGTTCCCCAGTTCATACACTATTTGTTGAAAAAATAAATTTTGGATTGTGCAGGATAACTAGTTTGTGATGACTGATTATCTTATTCTATCACACAACCACATCCAAAAAGCTAACTAAAAAAACATATGGGTCAGCACTCGAATTTAATATCAAAATTTTAGAGACCCGATTAACCCGACCTGATCTACCAACAACCGAACCTGACTGACTGAATAAACATATTGGTTATCTTTGTAGCTCTGTTGCCATCGCTGGCAAATGAAAAGGCACTGCATAAGAACATCTAAAAAGCTCTGTTGCCATCGCTGGCAAATGAAAAAGCACTGCATAGATCGAATATTCAAATCAATAGAGCATATCGGTTGCTCTGTGTCACAAACTGAATAAATCACCTGCAATAAACATAAATCTCTAGTTCATTGTAACATTTAACATCTTCATAACTGCTGATGAATTGATTGAACGATTGTACGCATGTGTATTCAGTTTTTCTTCGAATCTGCACAGAACAGAGAGATTGAAGGGTGCTACCCGCACTAAAAACTACCCATCACCCAGCGTCGTTTTGACCCGCACTAAAAACTACGCATTTGACCCATCGCCCATCCCACCTGACCCACCCTCATGATGCAAGAAATATTTACCAGCTTGCCTTCTTCATCAAAGAATCCAAGCAAAAAGACGCCTTTGTATACTTTTCCATACCCACTCTGCCTAATTTCACACCTGAACAGAGGTTAGTTGTACGTGACTTTCAGTAGAAACTATAGTGGTTGATGTAGCGTTCGTTGTCTCGATGGTGTTACATATTCATACAGATATAGACACAAATGATTAACTGATTCTATAGGTTAATTATCTGAAATGCAAGAAAAAAATCGAAGAAAATATCACATCACATCACATAAAAGTAACGAAGAGGATTGATTATAAAAGTAACGAACATATGGTAAACAATCACATTTTCAATATGTCATTGACATTTGAAATAGTGAATGATTCCAGAGACTTGTTTGTGAAGTCGGAAATTCAATAACCATATGACTTCCCATGTAAATAATTGTTAGAAGAGCACAAAGGCCAACTGCCCCGACAGAAGCATATATCTTCAAACTGCCAAAGAAAAACTACTAAACTGGAAACCACATGTTGGATATTACATATTCCACTGTCTCTTCCTGCAAGTAAATCGCACTCAGTTAACATAACCTAAAAATCAAAACTTCATATTAAACACCAAAATCGGAGCACATTTGATTCACCAGACATTTATAATCAGAAAATAAAACCCTAATCGGTAGCACACTTTAGCAATAAAGAATTGTTTAAAAATTCAGCAAAAAAGAACACAATGAAGGCAATTATTTACCAAATCTCAATAAAAAAATATAAAAAATGTGTACCTTTTTCTCTATGGTGAGCAGCACACTTCTTGGAAGGAAATCCGCGGGACCATGGCTAGGGTACCCAAACTTTCTATGTGACATCCTTCTCCCACACCTACAGTAGGAAAAAGTTGTTTAAAATATATGATATATCCTAGATCAATGACCAAATATTGTAATAGAACTTCAATAAAATGTACATGTCAATCTTAGGCCGCTGAAGATCGATGGAAACAAATCGAACTGTTGAAACACACAACAAACACGGTCAATCTTAAGGTTTTGAATATTATCAATGGATCAGAATAATCAAAGATGGATAAGAAGCTTACTGTTAAGATCGATTGAAACAAAATCCAACTGTTGAAACATTCAACAAACACGATCAACTTTATCAGAAAAAAACTACGATCAATGAGAGAATCGAGATGATTAGGTCTGATGAAGATACAATAGATTAAACATTACAATAAATAATCATATAAGTACTCATACCTGGTCATTAAGAATGATGAATCGGCGAAAAACAATTGAAGGAAAATCGGTATTTTCGGATTTAGGGTTTCATGAAAGTGAGGACGTAATACGCGGTGTGGTATGAGAAAGAGAATATATACAGTCCGAATTTGAGAGATGGGTGACCAGAATCAAATTCGGATCCCGCGTCCAATGAGTTTTTGTTTGTGTATTGAGAGTTTGAGATGGATTCCCTCCCAAAATCACCATCTACTCCACCATAAGATGCCACATAAGCAAAATTGCTCCATCATCCAATGACACATGACCCAAATCATCTCATTTATTAATATATATATATAGATATTAATGTGTATCACATAATACTGGCTATCTCTTAACAATTTTAAATGTTTAATATGTAATATCACCATCAAGAATTAAGTTTTGGGGTTGAGTATTGCAATTTCGCTGGGTTGAAATACAAGTCTCCTATTATCCTAATTATATTACTTTGCAACTTATATCACCAGATATAGGCCAAATAAAACATGGATTTGCATTCAATCGTTGATACATTTTCATAAGTCACACAATACTTGTTAGAGAAGAATTACGTACGAACCAATTATGACCGAGGCACGAGCTATTAAATTATGGATGCTTATCCAAGTCCGTGTTCATGTGGGGTTTTTAGTATTCTTATAGTTTAGTTGTTGAATATTCAAATCCACATCAGTATTTTGTGTTTTGCTTTTAGTTTCGTTTTTATTGAAGTGATGTGTTATTGCTTTTCTTTTTGTAGTTTGTTTGTGTTTATGATGCATTTCAAATCACAGTATAGTTTTCGCTACATTACACATGTCTGATGATTGTAAACTAATGTATTTGTAAGTAGAATTGGTGGCCAATGTACTTGTACCAAGTTCTTTCGAAATAGATAAAATTAATAGAAGTGTTATACAATATATCACAAGAGAACTGATAAACTAATAAAAACGAGTTGTGTTGTAAATTGTCATCGCCGCCCCCACCGCAACGCATGGGTTTCCTACTAGTGTGTGTGTGTGTGTGTATATATATATATATGAGTAAACTTCCGTTTTGCTCCCTGTGGTTTGGTCACTTTAACGGTTTTGCCCCAAACCTTTAAAAATAGCCATTTTACTCCCTGATGTTTTGGTTTTGTTGCCAATTTGCTCCCTGCGGGGAGCAAAATGGAAACACAAACAATTTGGATGGAGTTAGTGGCGGGGAGCAAACTGGCAAAAAAACCGAAACATCAGGGAGCAAAATGGCTATTTTTAAAGGTTTGGAGCAAAACCGTTAAAGTGATCAAACCACAGGGAGCAAAACGGAAGTTTACTCTATATATATTGTAACACCTCGAAAATTCACGTCCTATAATGTGTTGACACATGTCATAAGTTTGAACGTGTGAAAGAATGTTATAAAAGGACTAAAGTTGACAAACATGGAAAGTATGTGAATATACGGGTTCTAAATGTCAACAGTGAATAAATATACTTCATAATAACCCTACATGATGTTTATATCATCAAACGAATAAATCATAGATCATACGAAGCTAAAAGTGAGAGATTACAAACTACAGGGGTTAAATGTGTCAACATGTTTAAGTTATACCTCTGAGTGACCTTTTGACAAACCCAAAGATTTGTAACGATTAATTATGCTCACTAGAATGCACGATATAAATTTCATAAAGTTTCGTAATCGTATGAGAAAGTTATGATCAAATTCGTAGGTGAGGGGTTAAAGCGTTAACGTTGAAAGTTATGACTTTTCGGGTTAACCGGAAGTGTCCAGGGACTTGGAAAAGTGGGTATAAGTCCTAAAGCCCTTGTAGGTAAATAAGAAGGGGTCAAAATGAAAGAAATAAACTTGGTTGCCCTTTCAAAGAGCCAAGGGTCAAGTATGCAACAAATAGAAAAAGAAAAATATGTTTACGGGGTTAAGGCGGGCCGCGTAAGACACCTTAAGGTCTTACGCGGGCCGCGTCAGGACGCCAGATACAGAAACAACGAACAACCTCCTGTATTCGCGCAAACTCGACCCAAAACGGATGTTTCACTTCATGTCCGCCCCCTAGGCAACCCCTAGAACACTAGGGACACATGTGGGAAGGTTGTGGTCAGTAGTAGTGCTAGATGTCAACACTTTGTGGTGTTTTGATCACTATATAAAGCCCATGAGTTGCAACTTTGTTCCTCACACCTTCATCTGCATTTGTGGATCATTTCTGGAGCTCAAGCCTCTCTCAAGTGATCATAATACGTGCATAGGACCTTGGTAAGTTTGCTAAACTTTTCTTAATTAAGTCTAGCTTAGTTATTTAGCTAAAAGTCAAACCGACGTAATTACGGTTTGACTTCGAGATTAGTTAATAAAGGCTCGGTCATATCTCGAATTAAAAGTAGTTATAGGTTGGTATTTATGTGGGTAATAAAACCTCAAAAGGGTTCCCCCTGATTCCAACTCTAACCAAGTCAAATGTCGGGTCAAACCTACTAATAAAAAGTCAATAGAATGTGTATTTTCTAATTTATGCATAATTAGCAATGTAGAACACTTACAACCTGTTTGATCATTAATATAACTTGGTAATAAGTGTAAGAACATGTCTAAACATGTTCAACCCGACAATTCTCTGTAAAGACCCGGTTCGGAACCGAAAGTCGCATAGTTTGACTTATACTTTGACTTTCAGTTCTGACCCGTTATGGTATGATTTAGAAATACCTAAGAGCTTCATTTGGACCAGGTTACATGCTAGTGTAACCCTCTGTGATTATACACCACGGTTCATTAGTTAACCGATTAATACGCATGATTCCGTTAATTGCCTATATGTTGACCATTATGCCCTTATTACCATAAAACGTGATTTTTGGAAATGTAAAAGTGTAGAAACCTTGGTTACTGATATATAAACTTGTATGCAAAGTTTGACATCAGTTTGAGGTGTAAAATAAGAGTTATGCTCATTAGCGTAAAATGAAAGCTTTATGTTAATTAAACGGCGTAATTAGCATATAGCCTAGGTAAGCCTACTTTTTGATACCAAACGAATTACCCACTGATCTAATATATTATTTTGGGATTTTTGAAGATTTTTAATTAATTTTAGGCTGAGCATAACTCATAGTCGCAGGCTTAATCCGGTAATTGTCGGTTTTGCCCTTATGGGCCATAAAATGAGTTTTACATATCTAAACGACTCCAAACCTTTTGCTACTGATCACATATGATAAATAAATTATTTTAATCCTTCTGGAAATATAAAAATATCAGATTTATGTATCAAACCCGAAAATGGCTTTTAATCGCCTTATTAAGTGTTTTAGCGCATAGTATGTACTAAGACTATTTTTAAACATACAAGGGTGATACCTACTGATATTGGAGGTAAATTATAATATTTTAATAGTAAGCAAAGGTTGATAAACTCGGACTTCGGTTTTGAGCTTTTCGGCTTATGTGAAATTACCAAAATGCCCCTACGATGCATAGTTTGGTTATAATTGATAAATTTCACATATATACTTTAACCTACTGTTATAACTCATTAAACTGAGTATGTTTGCTGATTACATCAGACCTGTAACTCAGCCAAACACTTAAACTCTTTTATAACCTTAAAAATGACCAAACTACCCCTACGGGGCATAGTTTGTGATTAAATTCATTTCGGGCATAATAAAAGACATCTTACTGATGTCACAACATATTAGGGGCATATTAACTTAGGAAACCTGTAAATGGCTCATATGAATACCCGTTACGCTTATTACGCGTTCGGTTCGGTTTATGTAACTAGTTTACATAAATTAGCCTAAACGGGTCAAACTTTATCGGTTTTATCTCAAAATCCAGAATGTGTATGAAATACCCATATTAAACAAGTCTCTGAACTTGTCGGGTCTAAATCACATTCTATCCGGTCTTCGCTTAAATAGTGGGTACGAACCGTATCTTTGAAACTAATCGGTCTAAGCCTAAGCTTAATTAAAGACCCGTTAGGATTCTAATAGGTTATTATAAACATTCGTTCCAGATTAGGAGGACCAGTAAAAGCTACTTGCAATTTTCTTATTGTGATTTATACATTGCTCAGGTAAATACTTTTAACTTATTTTCCCTATACGGGCTTGGGTTACGGTATATAAAATACCGCTTGGTCGGGCATCAAATCTTCCATCGCTTAGGTGGTTAATTGAATAATTTGATCGGCTCATTTAAACAGTCTTGTTTACTTTAAAGCCTTTGGGGGGTTAATGACCATGTCCCAGATATCCCTGACATCATTTTACGAAATGGCCACGACTTAAGCGCGGGGTGTAGGCGTACACCTGTCAGCGCACAAAAGAATAATGTGGTGTGTCTATTGATCTTTAACCCGGACAAGATCCGGACTACTGAACGCATAAGTAACATGTAATTCGTTCGCAAGATTATATAGCTAAATAATTTCCCCAAGTTATATAAGATTAATTTTGCCTCTGTGCATTTTAATCAAATTATAAAATGTTTATGCCATGTGCATCCAAACCAATTTTCAATCATTTTCCAAAATGAGTCAGTTGATTGTATTTACCAGTGTAAACTGACGTATTTTCCCAAAAAGATTAAATGCAGGTACTAAGCGTAATTGGCTGGGATTTCTCCTTAGCATCATTAGAAGTCTCGCAAGCTTAAGATGCCTGAAGTCTGTTGAACTATTGTTTCATATTTTATTTTCGATCCTTCTGTGGATAAACTTCCGAATATTGTGACATTTGATATTACAATACTAAATTCGGTTGTATTATATCTTTTAAATTGCTTCCGCTGTGCATACTAAATATTGTGTTGTTTGACTATTACGTTGCCAACTACGTCACGATACTCCCCCACCGGGCCCACCGGTGACACGTGGAAATCGGGGTGTGACAGGTTGGTATCAGAGCCAACATTGAGTGAATTAAACACTAGCCTTTTGTGTTTAATCTCAATAACACAATTGCACATTTCTAAACTTTCGAGTCTAGACATATAACAAAGGACAAATTCCACTTTGTTTGTGTTGTCCTTTATTTTGCATATATTTTTGTTTTGTTATCTTATGATATATTGACAGGATAAACAAAATGCCGCCAAGATTCTTCAGGAGAAGAGGAAGAGGCAAGGGGCCAATCACCGCCCCCAATGATAATGAAGCTGGACCTTCGAACGTGCGAGCTCCATCTACCACGGAGAGCGACGATCCCCGGCAGAACCGGAGAAACCTCTTTGAGCCGGCTAGACGGTCGGTTTCTCACAGCTCAACACCTCCTAACCCTTATGGGCCACAGCCGGAGTATGAGCCCAGCAACCCTCAACCCTCATACATACCGTTACAGCGATCCTTATCGCACCACTCTTTTGGAGACCCTACACCTGTCTTCAGGGGCTGGTTTAACCCGGCCGACTACATACAGGAACCAGCGGGTCATGAACATACAATAAGAAATGAAATACAATAAGAAATGAAATAATTACAAATAATCTAAGAAATCATTAAGTAATGTGTGGATTTTTTTAGTAGGATAGCCCAAGCTTGTCCTATAATCTCACAACCATCAAGCTTGAAGCTTGTTCATTACTTGTGGGTTAAACCCTAACCAAAACAGAAAGTTGATGAGGTTTTTAACCTCTGATTTTAAGTGTCATAGCCTTGTTTTTAAGCACACTAAATCATAATCTTGATTAGTGGCATAAGGACATAGGAATGTATGAAGAAAACATGAGTTTTTTTCCAAAACAAAAAGATAAAAATGAGCAAAATTATAGGTGCACTTTGGACCTCAAAAATGGTGAGGTTTCACCTTAGTTTGCCCAAACAAACTTGTGAGAACCTTCCTAGAGGTTATCCATGTGTTGTAGAAGAAGAAACAAGAAGAAAAATGAAGTGGAAGTGAGTTAAAACTCACTTTTTATGGTTGAAACTTTTAAAAACGTGGCTGAAACTCAGCTGAGTTTGGGAGAGTTTTTGATGTGTTTGGAAGCTTGAAAAAGTGGAATAAGGAGTGAGGAAATGTTTATTATATAGGGAAGGGATTAGGGTTTCAATGGGATGGGCTTTGGAAGTGTTTAGTGGGCTGAATAACTCAAAACAAAAGACTTAAGTGGGCTGATGCAAGGCTGTTAATAACCCTATAGTTTTTATTTTATTACTTATTTAACATTAGAAAGTATATAATTTATGTTAAATAAAGTGTTACATGTTGTCTAGTATGTATGTAACTTGCAACAAGGTCCAAAATGCATAAATGACATCTTTTAGTTAGCAAAAAGTGTGATAACATAGGTGTGTATAACATATGAAATGTAACAAGTATGTATGGTTTATAGTTTGGTATAATCAAGTGAAAAACATACAACTTAGTCATATAATCGAATAACCAAGTGTTTGAATGTATGGAGATTTAAGGTTTACGAATACACAATGATCGTGTACGAGTTAAACTTATGTTTATGAGAATTACGAGTCATGTATCAAATGAATGCACGTATCAATGTAGAAGATTAATTTTATTACGATCAAAGTCTCGGATACGATTACAAGGAATACAAGTTTCCAAAAATAGAAACGCACGGCAAGCTTTCTAATTAAGGAAAGTTACGAAAAAGCAGGGCGTTACAAAAAGGGTCTTTTGACTTCTCTACACAAAAAGCCAAACTCATGAATAAAACGCTATTAAAATCCCGCCTTAACACACATAGCACACTTCATCCTAATCGAAACTCCATTAGATATAAAACGCCAAATTTTGTTTTTAACCGATAAAGCTGAACAAACAGTACTTAAACGAAGGAACTTAATTACTAGCATTTACTATAATAAAAATCATGCCTAAAATACGCGCCAAAAACTTCCTATATAAAAAACCTCTCAGACCTACTAAAATTCACACCAAAAACCCAAATGCCATATTTTCCTCTATACCATTCATCTTAGACACGCCAAAAAACCCATATATCGAAGATTCCAATCCGTGTTTCTTTGACATACACTATTTCCTCAATATAAACGCCAAAACATACAAAAACCACAAAAATTCAAAAACGCCATTTCATGGAGATTCAGTGGCGTTGTTTTTTTTTTTTTGTGTTTGATTTGCTTGACTGATCTTATATTGTTTGTTACGTAACTTCGAAGTAGCATGTTATGAAGAAATATGTCGAAAAAAAAAGAATGGAAAAAAATGATGTATAGAAATGATGTAAAACGCCAAACTGAGATCTGTCTGTGTTCTATAGGAATGAAATATACAAAACGCCAAACTACTCTACAATGGCTCTCGAAGACCATCTGCGTGTGTTCTATAAGAATGAAAAATACAAAACGCCAAACTACTCTTCACTAGCTCTCGAAGACCTTGTCGATCTTCTTTTAATTACAGCCTGTTTGCATGTCGATGCGTAGTCCATATCCTTTGCAGTTCTGACACTGTCTTTCTTTGGCCCCGAGTTTCGACTTTGATTTCTTTTTCTCGATTGCTATATCCTGTTTAGATTTCAGGCGCTTCCGAGAACCAGAACCTTTGGATTTATACCCAACAGGGACTCTTATTGGATTCTTGTCATTTTGTATTGACCGGTTATCTCGGCAAATCTATCCCTAGTACTAGCGGGAGGAGCAAGAATCTGCATATCTTGAACCTTCTTCATATAAGATTGAACATGATCCTTGTATAAGGATAGCTCCTCTTTATTACCAGATAAACGGTTCAAAGTATATTCCGTTGAAAACATAATATCTTGCATCATACTTTGCACATCGGGGTCAAGCTCGGTCATATATTCATGACTAATTGAGAATTCGGGAGAGCAATTTGGGGAAGCCTCTTTGCGCCATCTATTCAGAATGTACTGTTTTGGAAATTCCCTAATGTCCATAATTCTCAAAACATAGAATATATGCCCACATAGCAAACCAAACTGTTCAAAACGACTGCATGAGCAACTGCATGTGCAATCAGACTTACGGAACATTACATGAAAAACGCCAAAAACAATATCTCTATAACGCCATGCAGAGAATGTTTGTCTAAAAAAAATTAAAAAAAACACATTGGATATGAAAAATGCCATTAACAGAAACCGCCACATAAAAACAAAACGCCATTGTTTACCTCAAATAAGGATGTACAAAGCTATTGGAAGTCATTTATGTAAAACTTAACAAACCCATCGGGCTGATCTTCGTAACGTTGATTTATGCAATCCGCAATTCCAGTTAGCTCAGCTTGAACGTCATAAAAAATACTTTTTGTGTATATGTCAACAGCTTGGCCTTCCAACAATTGGTAATTACTCTTCAATTAAGGTCGTTTGTATCGAGATTCATGATCATTTTTCCGGTGTGTGTGACGTTGTACTTCTATTGCAGTTTCATAATGAGTCATGAACTCAACAAGAGTAGCTTTCGAATTGCACACTTGACCAAAAAAATGATTCTCACTCTCCGATCTCGATGTCGTTCGCATAAGACCCGACATCTCTTCCATTCTATAGTATGCAGGGATCCAAGATTCCCTGAGTGCAAAAATATCAGATAGCCAGTCATTATCTGATAAATTGAACTCTGCGATAACCACTTCCCATTCTGATTCAAACTCTTCAGGTGTGAGAATATCCGTCCACACAACACCACAAATATGTTCTTTAAAATTCGTGGAATTACATAGCCTAACACCAACCTATGTATAACACGAAAACGCCATGCATAAAAAAGCGTATAAAATTACACAAAGACAAAACTTAATTAAAAAAACATTAACAAGCTACAAAACGCCATGTAATTCAAAACGCAGTGTATCCTAAAACGCCAAAGGTAAAAATAAGCATACCAACCATCAGAGAAAGTTTTTGCATCACATGCCACATGCATAACCAATGCCTCGTGTCAACAAATACAACAGAAATAGCCTTCTTCATTGCTGGATCTTGGTCAGTGACAACAACTTTTGGTTGAGAACCAACAGCTTTTAGAAAAACTCTCAACAACCAAATATACGTATCAGCAGTTTCCGACGCCAATAATGCTGCACCAAATGTAACATTGCAGTGATGATTGTCTATACCAGTGAACGGTACAAACACCATAGAGTATCTGCATATGAAAATGCCATGAGAACTGAAACAATAATAAAATGCCATTGCATGTAAACTTATAAAACGCCATTGAATGTAAACTAATAAAACGCCATATCATGTAAACTAATAAAAACGCCATTGCATGTAAACTCATAAGACGCCAAAAAACAGAAGAAGTTGAATAATAAAATATTACTTGTTGTAACAATACGTGGCGTCAAACGAAATCACATCACCAAACACATGGTAATTTCGTTTGGCTTGATCATCACACCAAAAAAGTCCCTTCAAACGATTATCTTCGTCTGTGAAGTAATCATACGAGAAATTAGGCTGAGAATGTTTTTTTCATTCAAATGTCTCACAACCATATCGAAGTCATATTCCCCTATAAACAAGTTAATTTGCCTCTTATAGTTCTTAAATTCAACTTTACTTGCACCCACATCTTCAAAACCGCGAAAACAAGTCTTCATAACATTAAACGCCTTCACGGGACCCAAATTCAGCTTAGACATGCTGTGTGTAACATGCTTCTGGAGCTGAGTGAGGTGTCGTTCAGTTGGAAGAAAATGCTTATCAGGACGTTCAACAAGATAATGGTTGTGCTCCTCGACAAACTTATACACCTTCCATGATCCATCCTCAAAAGTTACACCTAACAGTGCACCACAATCAGTCCTCTTTGAAAAGTTGGATCGTACTAATCGCTCCTTTTGATTGGGGTCCAATGTATCAACCTTCTTGTCCTTGTATAACCCAGATATCGTACACAAGTAATACTTAATATGTAAGACACCTTTAGAGTTTGTCTTTGTAGTACCTTTCCTAACTGAAAACCCACACTCCTTGGCATACTTGACATACATTGAATAACAATCCTCGAGGCTTGAGAATACCATGTCCATTGTGGGCTTTATTTCTTCACTGACGTCAGGAATGATAAATGGTAATCCAGTTTTGGGGCAAAGCCTTTGACACGAGGAAGCAACTTCGTCTGAGAAAACACAGTGAGGAACAGAAAAATCAGAAAAACGCCATTAAAAATAGAAAATGTCTCGTAATAACATTATAGATTAAAACGCCATTAATTGAATAATAAACAAGACATAATAAACACATAATTTAAAAATGACATGATGAAAACGCCATGAGATGAATAATTAACAAAATATAACATCATAATGAAAACGCCATAATTAAAAAAACTGATGTTTACACAAATTAACAAATAGTAATAACTGATGTTTACAAATACTACTAAATAACATTATCAAATAGATGTAAAACGCCAATGATCGTAAAAACATAAGAAATATACTAGATCGTAAACGACAATTAAAATTAATATTGAAAACTCCAATTATCAGTTCTTAGTGATTGTTTAAATAGCAATTAAAACGCGATTAAATTGCATAATTGAATAACGCCATTGAAAATCATACAACACATTATAAAAAAACAATGAAACAAGCATAAAAGAACAAAACGTCATATCTGTTGCATGATTTGTTGGAACAAAAATAGAAAACGCCAACGAATTTTACTTTGTCGAACAGAATCCACGTTAGACCCCATATATATGAGAACGCTTGCAAAGGAGGTAACAGCTAACAAGAAATCTTTGGAGTTTTAATTTGAAAGAGATTTATAACGCGAATAAGGAGGGAACATATAAAAGGACAATCGTACCCCCGCATAACAATTAGCGCCCCCTGCCACGTGTTGGGCCAGGATCCGTTCTCACCGTTCTCACACTTTTCACCGTTCTCTCCTGATCCTGTTTATATATATATATATATATATATATATATATATATATATATATATATATATATATATAGGGTTGGGTTCATTTCAGAACTCTAAATAACTACATAACTTTCAGAACTCCTAATAAACAATCATTTTATATATATTTTATTGTATTTAGGATCTTTTTATCATCATTATATGTATTTCTTTTATTACATACATGTTAAAAGTAGTTTACATATGTGTAATAACAAAATTATATATACGTGCCATAACTAATTGCATATATGTAAAAAAACTAGTTTACATATGTGTAATTATAAAATTACATATAAAAAATGATAAAATTACTCTTAACATGTATGTAATCATAAAAATACACTTAATAAATGATAAAATTATCCTAAACATAAAAATATATAAATAAAAATATTGTTTATTAGGAGTTCTGCGAGTTATATAAATATTTATAGTTCTGAATTGATCCTTACCCTATATATATATATATATAGGAGGCTTATCTTTGTGACAACCCGTTATTCCGAGTTAAAAATCATTAACTTTTTTATTTCTTTTTCTATTCTGATGTCCCAACTTAACTGTCAAAATCATTTGGTGACTAGGCCCTACAATTACAAAAGTTATTGTTTTTTAGACATACAAACACTTGTTTACCTGTAGGCTATATTTATGTACTTTACTTTCCGGAAAAGAAAGCATATGTTTTTGTTTTTTTTTTTTTTTTTTGTCATTACTTGTGTAGTATTTTGTTAAATTTATGCTTCGATTTTACATATATTGATATGTTATGTTATTATTAATAGATAAGTTTATGATTTTAAAATTTTAGAAGGAGCCCAATATGCGTTATTTAATTGGATTCCAATGCATTCAAGGGACACTAGTGTCGCTTTCACAAGGATTGTCATGATAGGAATCTTTATTAAACTTTGTTAATCAACATCCAATTATATTAAACTTTTTCTACTAATGGAATTACACATAGGAATCTTCATTCTGCAAAATTGTCCCTTGTATTAAGGCCAATTAAGATGTAGGGCTTGTTACATTAGTATTTTAACTAATTGTTATTTTAATTAAGAAAATTTTTGGAAACTTATGAGTTATGATGACTCATTTTAACTACTTTATATAAATTATTTTGATTTGATTATCTATAATAAATACAACAATAAACAAATAAAAATACTCATCTATGTTTATATCTATATCTTTTATTTACATATAATAAATACAACAATGAACAAATAAAAAAACACTTACATTTATGTCTATATCTATATCTTTTAAATACATAGACACTATGCTTTATTTAGAGTATCACCAATAAGGCATATTTGAGATGTGTTTTTGGTGATGTGGCAATTTTTTGGTGTTTTTATTATTGGGTGAAGTTGTTTTTAAGGAGAGAGAGTGTGGTTTAGTTTGTGGTGAAAAACTTGATAATATGAGTTATGTGAGTGTATGAAGAAGAGATGAGAGAATTTGTTGTGAGTGGACATGAGAGAGAAATGAGTTGGGCAGGTGCCATGTCACTCATTTTTTCTCCCCCTTATTGTGGATGCTCTTAATAAGCAAACAAAATCAATATTATTGATAGCTCTTTGTACTAATATGTATCAATTGTACTAGTAGGGTGCCCGCGTGATGCGGCGGGGGTGACACTTTGCATTGCGGTACTGGTTTCTTGTAGTTTTCTTTTTCGTATAATATTTATGATAACATTATTACAATGGATATATGTCATAAGTATTACACATGTCTAGTAATTATTAAATTTAAAATTTAAATTATCAAGTAATTCAAGAAACCATTGACGCAATAAAGTAACACACGAATAAAAAAAATAAGTCTTAAACATAAATAAAAATTATATATAGTAGTACACGAATAAGGAAATATAAGTTTTAAATATAAAAGTTGAAAACTAAAAGCTCAAGTGTCAAGTAATTTACATCATGATGAGATCAATTTAGTAATCATACGGCTTAAACATCTCAATGATGTCATCTATATTGTCACACCATCATTTGTCATAATCGAGATCAACGTCCTCCGGAATTTCTTGTATCTCTTCATGTTTGATTATTACATCCTTTGGATGATGAGTTTCTTCTCTGTTCTCCTCTTTAACTGATACATAAGTAGTAGCTGGAGTAGTTTGGGAAACTGAAAAAATGTTAATTATTTTAGTTACATATATTATTGTGTTACCGTTATAAATAATATAGAATAAAAAACGACATTCACAGTTAAAAAGATGAATAAGGATCTAAAACGATGAATATTGAAGCTCCAAAACCACTGAATAATAAATAAGATGAATGTTAAGTGTGGGCATAGAAAAATAAATTAAAGTTATACACAATAAAAAATTGAAAAACCTGTAAACCAAAACTTCTAAAGAACAAGAAATTTCTTGGAGTGAAAAATATTAATGAATTATACTATATATAGAACCTATAAACCAACGAATTAAATAATATGTAGCTCTTTTCAACTAACTAATGTTATCTATAAGAGTATTTTTGTACTTATAATCCGTAAAAAATGCAACAGAATCTGGTATTCAGTTTTTGAAGATGTATTATGTTTAATTATGGAGTTTTTTTCCTAAAAGTTTGTTGGTGGAAAACTTATTTACCAAACTTTTAAAAAAATGTTTTTATTAAAAAAGGTTTTATGAAAACGAAAATGCTATAAAAACGTTATAATAATTTTTTTATGAAAACTAAAATTCCATTATGTTGAATATGGTATTATATAAAGTGTTTTAATACAACCAATTAGATAAAACAAGTGAGATTGTTTGATGTCAATTTACTACCTGTTAACCCATGTAAGTATGTGCACCCAACCAAGTAAATACACAAACATACAGAATACGAACAAAGCTCATATCAAACCCTTATGTTCAAGGTTTCCAAATTTAATCTAGTCACCGGAACAAATTGGTGAACAGTCTTAATCAAACGAAAATCGGGGTGAAAAGGGTTAGAATATTATTAAATTGATACTAACAACAAATGTAGAGAGTCTTGAGCATTTAAAATGTGATAGGACCTATTGCTTTAATCACTTGTACACTAATGCATCATCTACTTGTACATTTTAATCCGCACAACAATACTGACCAAGACAACTATCGAAATGTCGACAAAAATGAGTAGGTCATCACGGTACCTTTGGATTTTTTTTAAACATTATAGTTTATAAAATATGACAATAATATGCAAAATAATTATAAGTTTGTTGTGGAAAGTTGTGACAACCGGAGCTTTCAAGGTCTTTCCTCGACACGTTACTTGTTTCACAACTGTGTTTTCATAATTTGTTTGCATTGTAACTTGTGCACATTCGATATATGATTGGTGTCTTGTATTATTGTTTGTTTAAATATTGAACTTATGAACTGCTTAAAGTTTATGAACTTAACTCATGCATCCTCATAACTGACTAAACATAGGATTTTCGTCACAATCCTTACCCGACGAAACATAGGACTTTCGTCATCACCCTTACTCGACGAAACATTGGTGTTTCGTCATCAAAAAAAGGGTAATTGCATGGTACCCCTGACCGCGGAAGGGATCTCCCTTCCCAGTTCACCATCACGACGAAGAATGGTTCTTCGTCGAGGCCCTTATTCGCCGTGTGGGCTTGTAGCCCAGGTGAGGCCCAAGTACGAATCAGTTATATTTACCTCATATTCGCATAACATTACGTAAGATCACAACCGGCGAAACCCTAGAACTCTCTCTGCGAACCGACGGCAGCCCTTGGCTTTCCTGATCGTCTTGATTTCCGATCTTATTCACTCGGTTAGTATGTCCCGATCGTTACTCGTCGTGATTCTCTTTTTGTGCTAATTGTATGGTTATGTGTTAATGAGTTAGAGTCATAGGATCTTCGCTAGAATAGAATTCGTAATCATAGAATGGTAAATCTAGAACTAGTATGTTTAAACTGCTGATGATCTGAGGGTACAAATCAACTGTTATTGTGATCTAAATGTGGGATGAGAAACTGGGTTTTGAATAGTGTGTGTTCATGATTAATTGATGATTGGAATGATTAAGTGATGATTGCAATTAATCATTTCGGCATGAATGGAACAGTGGCAGTTAGGGTTTCTGTGTGTGCATGATTAACTGTTAATGTGACGAAGGTACCCCTGCGACGAACAACCTAGTGTTTCGTCACCCATCATGTCGACGAAATACTTGATGTTTCGTCACCTATATGTCAACGAAATACCTTGATATTTTGTCGTTTGAAGTTTCGCCGCCCAGTGGATAGTTCACAACAGACTGTGGTTAGAACTTGAATAATATGAATGATTTGTTGACGAAACTCTATTACTGCTTGTTAAGGATAGAAATATTGACTGAGGAAACATGAGTTGGTTGTCATGAGTAATACGCTTAACTGTTATGTACTGTTATGAGACATACATGTGAACTGTGGATTTGAATGAGTTTATATAACTGTTATGTGCTATTCGGGAATCACTGCTTAAAATGCACACTATCATTAAAATTTATATGCGAACCAAGTGAATGTAAACTGATTTTGTATACATGAATACCATAGGCTTTGACTGATTAATTGTGAACAAGTAACTAATCATACCGAGCAAACCAAGGTGAGTTCACTTCTCTCAAAACAAGCATGAGTCCGGTGGGGACAATCAAACTGATGAAACTTGTTAACGGATTTTTCATAAACCCATATCCTTGTAGGGGATATGAGGCGGTTTTCAAATACCCACATCCTTGTAGGGGATGTGAGGCGGATTTCACAAGCGCATATCCTTGAAGGGGATATGTGATGCGTGTGAAGTGTTATATATATTAGGTGTATATTTTAAGCCCCTTTAACACTTATTTTAGCCAAGTTTTAAATTTATAAAACACGATATTTTACTAACACTAAACACACATATGGGCAAGTGCACCCATCGTGAGCGTAGTATAGTGTTGGCAAGATACCGAGGTCGTCCAAGGACACAAGAGCTTTTAGTACCGGTTTATCCTCAACGTCTAATCAAAATAAAAAGTTTAGAAAAAATGTTTTAAACTAAAAAAAAATAAAAACTAACTAAAATGCTGAAAATAAAAATAAAAGAAAAAACAGATAGACAAGATGAATCACTTGGTTCCGACTTGTATCTAGTATAACCTTTGATCATTTCCGCACTTTTGCACATAATTAAGAGATTATCTTAGTTATTGTAGTAGGCCCCTCTTTTGAAGGTGACGTTACCCTCACCCCAGTAGTTTGAGTCAGCAAGGATACAATCCTAAAAGGGTGGATTATTGGAAGATAATTAATTAAGTTATTAATGCAATATTATGGTAGGCCCCGCTTTTGGCGGTGACGTTACCCTCGGCTAAGTAGTCTGAGTCAGCAGGGATACAGTCCTAAATAGTCGGGTTATAGTATTAATAGTAGTTAACTTATGAGGGGATCAAAGAGTTTGGACCCCCGCCATCCAATACCGTGAAGCATTGAAGGAGGTCCTACTAAATTTGACCCAGGTCCATTGCAGGACCTCTAAACGCTGAACAATGGCCAGACCTTTACCAAACCGTTCCCTTAACCCCCGACCAGGTAGCCAACATACCTCCATATAGACCGTGGAGATATGAATGGTGAAAATCTTTTATTTTATATAGACAGTAAAATAATGCCAAGACACCACGGACAAACGATAAGGAAAGATCACCTTCAACATAAGTAACTAGTTATTAAAGTCATTAATACAAAACCAAATAAAAAGTGCAAAAGATTAGAAATAAAAAGTATTATACTAGACACTTTGTCTTCACCAAGTGATGTAAGAGACTTAGGCAAACATGGCCTTGATTGTCAAGAACTCTTACGATCAATCTTGGATCCCGAGACGACTCACACACTCTACGATGGACAATGGATGATGGTGGTGGATGATGGTGTTGTGATGGTGGTGGGTGGTGGATGAAGTGTGAGAGAGGTGGTGTGCCAAGGGATGAGTTGAAATGAAACCAAGCACTCCTATTTATAGGCTGAACAGAAGGCTGGGCACGGCCCCGTGTCCGCTGGACATGCCCCCGTGCCTGTCTGACACTCTCTCTCTTCATTAATTGTAATTCGCAATTACAATTAATGCGCCTGCTGTACTTTCTCCACGCCCCCGTGTTCACTGGACACGGCCCGTGGTGGGCAATGGAAGCTTCTATAGGTCTGTCTTTTCTGCTGCTTCTTGGGCACGGCCCCGTGCTGGCTGAGCACGGGGCGTGTTCAGTCTTCTGACTTCTCTATTTTGCTTGGGAAGATGCCGTTGAGGGGTCGGGCAGTCCACTTATGTTCCTTTTCTTGTATTTATGTTAGATTTAGCTGTCGTTTTGCTTCTTTTGTGAATTTGAGCTCATTTAATCCTGAAAATACAAAAGGAAGACAAAAATACTCTTTTTCCAACATTAGTACTTAAAAAGGGTTAGTTTTATGCCTCATTTGATGTAATTTATATGTTGCATTTTACACACATCAATATGCAACGGTTTTAAGTAAACGTTAATGTTGGATAATACACTCACTCTCTATCACTTAAGTCCCATCATACTACCGGGTTAGTTGCTTGTAGGGCAACGGGGTTATTAGTTGATAGCGCTATTAGGT
Organism: Helianthus tuberosus; assembly: GCA_030545235.1. Lineage (NCBI taxonomy): Eukaryota > Viridiplantae > Streptophyta > Magnoliopsida > Asterales > Asteraceae > Helianthus > Helianthus tuberosus. Next base: position 62,665,699 of record CM060420.1, read on the forward strand.
TTGGCACCCTCACGACGTACCTGGATAGGACGGGCGTGAACTAATAACTTTAAATCATGACCAATGTTTGATAGAGCATTGGAGAAGGGCAAAAAGGGCCGTATGCGGAATCGAGTTATTATCAGCTTAATATATCATAAATCACTACTTGGTATTAAACGGTTAAAGCAAATTGTGAACTCACCAGCGTTGTCTGATACACTTTTCGGCATGCTTGCAGGTCGTTAGGTACACTGTCAGGGAACTTGCTATCTGGGAAGCTGGATTGGTCATGGGTCGTGGCATTTGGAACGCTTCTCAATGTTGCATTGTTTTAAACATTTACATTTAAATTTATTAAACAATTATGCTTCTGTTGAACATGTTAATTTTACTAAATGGTGTTTGGATTATACAATTTCATTTAATGAAAGGTTTTATCTTATTTTATATGTCTATGGTTCAATGTGATTAGTGGCTAGATCCTGGTACATCACACGCCTCGCGGGGGTTTCCGCTTGTGGTGTTTTGGGGGGTGTGAAAGTTTGGTATCAGAGCCACTGGTTATAGTGAACTAGGTTTTAAAACGTTTTCATAAAACCAGACTATAACCAAACAGTATCAAAAACAACCATGACACTCAGCTCCAGATCGTAAGGTTCGGCCTCTGTTACTTTATGCATTACTAGCATAGTGGTCACACACTCACGACTTGCATGAAACTACTTACTAGATACCATGATGTGATTACCTGTGCTACATGTTTTAGTGAAGCTTAATAGTGTGACACTACCCATCGACTTTTGTGATCCTTAGTCCTGTAATATCTTTCGTTTTGCTATTTGAATGTGGGGAACCTTTTAGCGCGAGTTAAGAGGCGCTGCCTTATTATTATGGGTGCACACATAATAATAATGTGGGGTGCATGTAAATCCCAGTGAGGCTTAATAAGTGTGAAAGGGGTTCCGCTTTGTTGTTTGATGTAGAACTAGCGGTCTATAGAAGTCATCGTGAGGGTTGACTCCTACCTTATCTCGACTCTTAACCTTTTCCCTTTTCTTATATAGAATCATGAGCGGACGAGGGCATGGGCGTGGTCACATTGCGATGACTCAGGCTGAGTTGACAAACTTAATTAACACACGTGTGGCTGAGGCCTTGGCGGCCTATCAAGTTGGTATGAAATGTGCCAAATACTCTTTATTCTTGTGTCGCGTGCTCAACTCTTAACCGTGTACTGTATTTTGTTTCGTCCTTAGGTCAGCAAACGAACCAAAACCAGAATAATCCACCTGTGTGTACGTTCAAAACGTTCATGGATTGCAAGCCTCAAACTTTCACTAGAGCTGAAGGTCCCGTGGGACTGCTCCGATGGTTCGAGAAGGCCGAATCTGTTTTTGCTATGTGTAACTGTCCAGCTGGGGACAGGGTGAAGTTTGCTTCTGGCACCTTGGATGATGGTGCTCTGACTTGGTGGAATGCTCAAGTGCAGATGTTGGGCGTCGAGATGGCAAACGCAACCACTTGGGATGATTTCAAAGAGCTGATTCGGGAAGAGTACTGCCCTCGGGATGAAATTCAAAAGTTGGAAAACGAGTACTATAACCTGAAGATGGAAGGATCTGAGATCAAGGCTTATACGAAACGGTCTCACGAACTGGCAAACATGTGTCCTAACCTATCTCGACCACCACCTCGCAGGATCGAACTCTACATTAAGGGATTGGCACCAAAAGTCAAGGGATTAGTCACTGCAGCAAATCTCAATGACCTACCCCGGATTATCAGACTGGCTCACAAGTTCACTGATCAGGAGGTGGAGCGTGGCTCGCTACCACCACGTGTTGCTGCTACTACCACTACTGCTACTGTTACCACCACCACCGACAACAAGCGTAAGTGGAATGACTCAGATAAGGCAACAAACTCGAATCAGTCACAAAAGAAGCCTGATAACAACAGCAGCCGCAGTTTTAGTCAATCATCTTCGGTTAATCAGAATTAGAACCACAGCCAGACCTTCGGTTACGTTGGAAAATAATCGAAGTGCAATATGTGACATCTGTGCCTCCAAGGCCATAAAACAAATACCAAATCAATGAAATATTGTGTTTCAATCTTGTTATTTGTATAAATATGTGTATCGTTTGCACATATCAATTCTTGTTCGATTTCGAGCTCTAAATCGCTTTCTGGAAAGTTATACGCGAACTGATGCGTAAACGTAATCAGTTTAACACGACAAACACTCTGTAATAGTGAAATAGGCTTAACATACCTTAAATAACCTTTACATAACTTATAGATAAGTTGTGCAGGGTTTGGTGTGTCAAAATCAAGTTTATTCGCTTACAGGGACTAATTTCGACAAACTGGGAAAGTATGCCGATTCGTACTGTAACGAACATTTAGGAATATGATCATAAGTTAAACATGCCCTAAATATCCTTTACATAGCTTAGAAATAGGCTTTGAGGTGTTTGGTGCGCAAAAATAAACTTATTTGATCAACAGGGACTATAAGCGTCAAAAAGTGCCTAAGTTTGCATTTTCGTGCATATCTTACGTTCTGAATATATCCAGACATCCAAAAATTTATGTAAACATTAAAATATTTTATTTTAGTGATTGAAATGATAAAATTCCATTCGTCGCGTAATTTGGATTGTTTTTTTTTGCGTTCGTTACGATTTCTGTCGTAATTTACCGAACAACGCAACCGTACGACCAAACGAACCAACATCCGAGATATTTTTGAGCACATTTCAAGTTCCCTATACTTTAACTTTATTTTAGAGCCTTAAAATGGGGTTAACGGGGCTTAAAAGTGCCAAAAATCAAGTTTTACAAGTACAGGGACCATTTTTGAAATTTCTGGCAGATACATTGAACTTGGTCCATTTTTGAGGTTTTGATGGTTTTAACCCAAGGTTTTGCACTCTATGGGCTGGAATTTAATGGTTTTAAGTATTCCCATGGTTTTGAAAAACCATGTGCCCAAGTGGAGGGCCAAGATCGAAGCACGAAATGCGAGAAACGATCCTAAAGGTTTACCGAAATCTATATAAACCCAACACCTTCATTCTCATTCCTCACAATCTGATTCAAATAGCTCTAAGTTGGGTTTTAACACTTCATACCTGAGAAATTTGAATCAATATCTTCTAGCTTGGACCCTTTGTAAGTATTCTTTCGTGCTTTTATGCGTTTTAAGCGTAAAAGTCAAACAGTGTTTGACTTTCTGCTTTGACCAGTCTATGGTCAACACTAAGTTCGTTTGAACATCATAACGTGAGTGTAATCACGATGGTTTTAGTCCCATGTGACTAAACCTACTGATTACCACGTTGATTAGGCGTAGTGACGAGTTGTAGTTTCGGCCAAAATGCGTATTCATGCGTATTTTGTAACCAAACTACTATTGGGTATAAAAACCCTTTGTTTTGATATCAAAACCTGTTTTCTAACTTAACTAAACATGTTTTAACATGGTTAGCTCATCACTTTTAGTATAGTGCTTGTATAGAGTCGTAAGTCAAGCGGTCTTATCAACCGCTTAGACTTTCGAACTAGACCTGTTTGGTCGATCATTAGGATCCGACCAAGCATGTTTAGTGACCATAGTTGTATAGGGAATAACCTTCTGAGGTTATACCTTATGGTCACTTCGTTTAGTTAGTTGTATGATAGGTAGTTTATATATGCCTTAGGAAAATGACCAAAATGCCCTTTTTACGCATAAATTCATTTTAAGCATATGTAACCTAAATTTTTATATCTAAACTGATTAGGTAACATTATTAGACATGTTAAGGCATATAATACTTGTCATAGGAATAGTTAGGCGGTCCGAACGCGTTTTACGTGAACGACGCGTTAAAGTAGCGTAAGCTACCTAAACGGGTCGTAATGGGTCGTAAGCACTTAGGTTAGGTTTTGATTTAGTATGTAGGCTTTGTTAAACCATGTTATATGAGTTCCAGTACTCATTTGGTTTACAAAACCTCATCCTATCCGATCTTTCGATTTAGGTCCGGTTTATTTACGTAGTTACTTATATTAGGTGCCGATTGATTTCCGTGATCCCTCCAGCTTTGCTTGGTTGTTGTTCAAGACTTCTAAGCATTTTCATGTGAGTACATAGTTCCCCTATTTTACTGTTTTCAAATGTTTTGGGGTGATTTATATGTGTTAAATGATTTCGATGTTTTTAACGATGGTTTCGAAAATGATTAAAATGGTTTATATTAAGTTAATAACGATTTTGATAATGTGGATAAACTTGTTGGTTGTAATTACATAACGAATAAAATTCTTTAGTTTTGGCCGAACCGACCAGTATTAGGTTATGGTACCATAGGATCTGACAAATCCCGTTATCAGACTGCACCCATGGTTATGTGTGGGTTAGGTGGATAACGACTGAATCTGTGTTTGTTAATTTACCCTTTGGTGGTTTATTAATGCGATTTTCGAGATAGTCGAGTCACGAAGGTTTGGATGTTATTAGCGAGACGACCAAAAGTAGTTTTCACAATTAAAACGAGAATGATTTAAACGACTGAACCGATTTTAACGAGTTAAAAGATTTGGGTAAATGATTGGTTTTTGGTTAGTGTTTAGATAACGGGACGGGTGTAATGTGATGAAAGCATGGTGGATATGCCACTGGTACTTCCTATATATAAGTGTTTTCATCATATTACATACCGTGACATTATTTAGTTCACTTGGGTAATCGATTTTGAAATGATGTCACACAACGATGTTTTCTAAAAGATATAAACCATACGAGTTTTATTAACGAGTTTTTTACGAGATGTTTTACAATTTGATTTAATTAAATAAATGTTTTGGGGTTAAGAATCATGGCTATGAGATTTTATAAATTATAACCAACTTGATTTGAGTTGGTTAATTATGTCGCAATACTATATTTTTCAAAACAAGGATTTTAATTAAGTATTGCAACATGTAAACTAGCCATGAATCCGACACTCTCATAAACCTATGTACTCGCCAGCATTTCTTTGCTGAGTTTGTTTTTACATATGTTTCAGGTGTTGTTGAATGATGTTGATTGCTAGGATGCATGCTCACATAGGACTGGACGAGGCCTTAGTGACTTAATAACAATGATAGACTATGTTTAACTTGTTTGTTTAGATTTCAAGATAATGTAAATGTTTAATTTTTAATAAAACGAAACTTCAAATTTCCGTGTGTTTTGAAACAATGATTCTGTTACAACACTCCCCAACGATTCCGCCGCGATTTGTTGTTTTACGCTGTCAGGGTGTGACAGAAAAGTTGGTATCAAAGCTCATGGTTATAGGGAATTAGGTTATTAGTAATGCTTTGACCTAGTCTATGACCTTCCTAGGACCCTAACACAAGATTCTTGTGTTTAGATCTGTAAACAATATCGTCACTTATCCTTAGGTGACAACCACAACAAGAGCATAAATTTCAATTCCACTTTGAAAACCAATCATCTGTTCTAGGATGATTTATTATAAGGTTTTGAACCTTCAAAGTTTTCAAAATCTCGTCAAAGTTTGGGTCTTATAATGTGAACACGTGCAAACTGGAAGGGTGAATGCCTGTACCCTGAGTTTCTGTCTAAGGCTAGAGTGTTCGTACAAATCCGCAGTATCGGGCCAGTCACTCTTACCTGGGAACTCTTGGGGTGAGTGTTCACTTATAGGCGAGCATGTCTTCAGTGATACATTAATATGACCCGTTTACTTTGATTAGTCACCGTCTCATTTGTTTGCCTTAGGTAACAAACAAATGATTGCAATTTCTATGCGTTGTCATTTTGTTTTGATTTTCCAATAACATTTCACTTGTTTCCTCCTATGTCTTTCATTTCCTCCTATGTCTTTCATTTCCTCCAGAATGTCTCTTCATCGCAGCGACACTCAAATGTCCAAGCAGACTACCAAATTTGCCCAACGAATAGGCGAAGTAATCCTGGAGACTGTTGACTTAGTTGTCACCATGTCTCGTCTCAATAATGAAGCCACCCAAGAAGCATCAAAGGAAGCAGAAGCCGAGCCTTCGAAAAAGTCAAAGAAGCGTAAAGCTTCAAAGGATCCTGTAGCCGTTGCACCAAATCAAGCAGAACCTAGCCAGGTGGTAGCACCACCAGCTAAGAAGCCGTACTTGGGAACTGCTCCCTTGTGCAATCAATGCAATGGTCATCATCCAGGTCGAACACCATGTTTCAAATGTACCCACTGTGGACGATGGGGAAATTTGGTCAAAACATGCCGTTTTGCGATCCAAAATAAAACTGTTGCAGATCCTGCTACTGCTCAAGCAGATCTAGCACGAGCTCATTTTCCTCCTGGTACTTGCTACACCTATGGCGAGACAGGTTATGTCAGGGACAAATACCCAGAGTTTGTCAATGGAAATCTGACCCACGGATGAGCATTTGGCCGATTAGAAGAAGCTGCTACTTTGAATAATCTGAATCTTATGTTTATGTTTCTAGTGTTTTTCTTTGAACTCTGAAACAATCGATTTTATTTATAAATAAATCTTTGTTTGCAATTATCATGTACAAATGTAGTTGCATGTGTGTATGGCATACCCCTACGATACCTACACCAAAGAACCATATTTATAATTCTCTCGTTTATATGATCGCTCATGATCTCCTCGTAAATTCTAAGTGCTCGTTTCATTCTAAGAAAAACGAAGTAAAGAAAATGAGTGATATCTTGAGTAATCACTTTAAATCCTTGGTTAGATAACTAAGGATACCTTTCTTCAATCTCATATCATTTCATTCTGGTTTTTCATAACAATACACATAGTATAAGTTTTCAAAACAACCTTCATGATTTCAAAATATTTCATATAGTTTGAAAACGATTTTTAACATAGTATATTTACTTAATATATCAAGTGCATGATTTCGAAAAGCATTATTCATGTTTTGAAAACCCTTATAATTTCAAAATTTATCTCGCATGATTTTAAAATATTTTATAAATATACACCTACTTCATGATTTCAAAAGTATTATGTAGGATTTCAAAAACATTAAACACATTCCTAAAAAGAACCCCATGCATAGTTTTCGAAAAGCATTCTGCTCGTATTACCCAACCTTCAAATTCTACTTCATATGTCGCCATGGCATATCTAGCGCCTAAACTTCATGAGCATTCTACCTCGTGTATCGACTTAAGCACGTCTAGTGCAAGGATTCGAAGCGTCTCCCGCCCTTCGAATTCTAAAATCCATATAGGATCTTCTTATCCCCACAATTAGATCCTTGTGGATGATTATCGCCCAAATCGGAGCCCTTGATTTGGATTCCTTGTACGCCTTAATACGTACATTACAATTCAATAAGGACAAAGCCGAATTCCTATTAAAAACTTCCTATCTCCATAGTTAGATTCTTGAAAATGTTTAAAGTGCGAAATGAAATCCATGGATTGGATTCCTGGTGTGCTTAAATACTCGTGTCCAAAGATAACAAATTAAAGGTCAAGTTAAACAATTATGCGATTATGCAATTATGTGATTATGTGTTTATGTGTTTTCTTTTATGTTTTTGTGTCATCCGAATTTTCGTTATCCAAATCCTCATAGAATCTTCCATATCTTCATATGAGGGATTCATAGTAGGATATCCAGAGGTACTACCTCAAATCCTTAATGGGCTTCTACGTGATAGTTAAGACCCTTGGATTATATAGTACCATTCCATAATTCGAAGGAGACCCCTTGAGTGGTCTAGTTAAAAGATTGATTCAGAATCTGGTTAAGAATGGCATGTGATGATATAACTGAAAAGACTCCTTGGTGGTCTATTTAAAAAGATCATTTATTGATTTAATTAAAAAGGACCTTAGGATGGTCTAGTCACGCTCATCACAGGTTTGTTCATTTGGTTTTCCCCTACACATTATAAAATGCACTATGCGGGCTATGCAAGGAATTACGTAATTATGGACGCGTAAATAATTATGAAATTCAGTGCACAAGAGCTCCAGTAAGATTTATCATGTGTAAGAACCTATAGTGGCAACAATAACGAAACGTGAACAATGTAATGGAGGTACGGTGGATGCACCAATGGCGCTTCATTTACTTGTATATAAGTGTCCCTCTTACTTTGCAAGCATGATGTTATTTAAAGTTACTAGAAGTTCAGAACCCTAACCAGTGTTGTCTTATCTTTTCGACTTCATGTTTCGAGCTATCACAAGTTTCCTCTAAATAAATTTCGGGATGAAATTTCCTGAAGTTGGGGTGACTGTGACATCTGTGCCTCCACGGCCATCAAAAAAATACCAAATCAATGAAATATTGTGTTTCAATCTTGGTATTTGTATAAATATGTGTATCGTTTTCACATATCAATTCTTGTTCGATTTCGAGCTCTAAATCGCTTTCTAGAAAGTTATACGCGAACTGATGCGTAAACGTAATCAGTTTAACACAAAAAACACTCTGGAACTATGGCGTAGGCTTAACATACCTTAATTAACCTTTACATAACTTAGAAATAAGTTGTGGAGGGTTTGGTGTGTCAAAATCAAGTTTATTCGCTTACAGCGAAAGTATGCCGATTCGTACTATAACGAACATTCCAGAATATGATCATAAGTTAAACATGCCCTAAATATCCTTTACATAGCTTAGAAATAGTCTTTGAGGTGTTTGGTGCGCAAAAATAAACTTATTTGATCAACAGGGACTAAAAGCGTCAAAAAGTGCATAAGTTTGCATTTTCGCGCATATCTTACGTTCTTAATATATCTGGACATCCAAAAATTTATGTAATCATTAAAATATTTTATTTTAGTGATTGACATGATAAAATTCCATTCATCGCGTAATTTGAATCGTTTTTTTGCGTTCGTTATGATTTCCGTCGTAATTAACCGAACAACGCAACCGTACGACCAAACGAACCGACATCCGAGATTTTTTTGAGCACATTTCAAGTTCCCTATACTTTAACTTTATTTTAGAGCCTTTAAATGGGGTTAACGGGGCTTAAAAGTGCCAAAAATCAAGTTTTACAAGTGCAGGGACCATTTTTGAAATTTCTGGCAGATACATTGAACTTGGTCTATTTTTGAGGTTTTGATGGTTTTAACCCAAGGTTTTGCACTCTATGGGCTGGAATTTGATGGTTTTAAGTATTTCCATGGTTTTGAAAAACCATGTGCCCAAGTGGAGGGCCAAGATCGAAGCACGAAATGCGAGAAACGATCCTAACGGCTTACCGAAATCTATATAAACCCAACACTTTCATTCTCATTCCTCACAATCTGATTCAAATATCTCTAAGTTGGGGTTTAACACTTCATACCTGAGCAATTTGAATCAAGATCTTCTAGCTTCGACCCTTTGTAAGTATTCTTTCGTGCTTTTATGCGTTTTAAGCGTAAAAGTCAAACAGTGTTTGACTTTCTGCTTTGACCAGTCTATGGTCAACAAGAAGTTCGTTTGAACTTCGTAACATGAGCATAATCACGATGGTTTTAGTCCCGTGTGACTAAACCTACTGATTACCACGTTGATTAGGCGTAGTGACGAGTCGTAGTTTCGGCCAAAATGCGTATTCATGCGTATTTTGTAACCAAACTACTCTTGGGTATAAAAACCCTTTGTTTTGATATCAAAACCTGTTTTCTAACTTAACTAAACATGTTTTAACATGTTTAGCTCGTCACTTTTAGTATAGTGCTTGTATAGAGTCGTAAGTCAAGCGGTCTTATCAACCGCTTAGACTTTCGAACTAGACCCGTTTGGTCGATCATTAGGATCCGACCAAGCATGTTTAGTGACCATAGTTGTATAGGGAATAAACTTCCAAGGTTATACCTTATGGTCACTTCGTTTAGTTAGTTGTATGTAGGTAGTTTATATGCCTTAGGAAATGACCAAAATGCCCTTTTTACGCATAAATTCATTTTAAGCATATGTAACCTAAATTTTTATATCTAAACTGATTAGGTAACATTATTAGACATGTTAAGGCATATAATACTTGTCATAGGACTAGTTAGGCGGTCCGAACGCATTTTACACGAACGACGCGTTAAAGTAGAGTAAGCTACCTAAACGGGTCGTAATGGGTCGTAAGCACTTAGGTTAGGTTTTGATTTAGTATGTAGGCTTTGTTAAACCATGTCATATGAGTTCCAATACTCATTTGGTTTACGAAACCTCATCCTATCCGATCTTCCGATTTAGGTCCGGTTTATTTATGTAGTTACTTACATAGTTCCCCTATTTTACTGTTTTCAAATGTTTTGGGGTGATTCATATGTGTTAAATGATTTCGATGTTTTTAACGATGGTTTCGAAAATGATTAAAATGGTTTATATTAAATTAATAACGATTTCGATAATGTGGATAAACTTGTTGGTTGTAATTACATAACGAATAAAATTCATTAGTTTTGGCCAAACCGACCAGTATTAAGTTATGGTACCATAGGATCTGACAAATCCCGTTATCAGACTACACCCATGGTTATGTGTGGGTTAGGTGGGTTACGACTGAATCTGTGATTGTTAATTTACCCTTTGGTGGTCTATTAATGCGAGTTTCGAGATAGTCGAATCACGAATGTTTGGATGTTATTAGCGAGACGACCAAAAGTAGTTTTCCCAATTAAATCGAGAAAGATTTAAATGACTGAAACGATTTTAACGAGTTAAACGATTTGGGTAAACGATTGGTTTTTGGTTAGTGTTTAGATAACGGGACGGGTGTAATGTGATGAAAGTACGGTGGATACGCCGCTGGTACTTCCTACATATAAGTGTTTTCATCATATTACATACCGTGGCATTATTTAGTTCACTTGGGTAATCGATTTTGAAACGATGTCACACAACGATGTTTTCTAAAAGATATAAACCATACGAGTTTTATTAACGAGTTTTTTACGAGATGTTTTACAATTTGATTTAATTAAATAAATGTTTTGGGGTTAAGAATCATGGCTACGAGATTTTATAAATTATAACCAAATTGATTTGAGTTGGTTAATTATGTCGCAATACTATATTTTTCAAAACAAGGTTTTTAATTAAGTATTGCAACATGTAAACCAACCATGAATCCGACACTCTCATAAACCTATGTACTCGCCATCATTTCTTTGTTGACTTTGTTTTTACATATGTTTCAGGTGTTGTTGAATGATGTTGATTGCTAGGATGCATTCTCACATAGGACTGGATGAGGCCTTAGTGACTAAATTACAATGATAGACTATGTTTAACTTGTTTGTTTAGATTTCAAGATGATGTAAATGTTTAATAAAACAAAACTTCAAATTTCCGTGTGTTTTGAAACAATGATTCTGTTACAACACTCCCCGACGATTCCGCCGTGATTTGTTGTTTTACGCGATCGGGGTGTGACACAATAAGTGTGGTTTCCATCACTATGGCCAGTGTAGTCGAGCATGTCAAAGGTGTGACAAGGTTGGTCACATGGCGAAAGATTGTAGAGCTCCACATCCCAAGCAACAACAGCAACAGCCCCAGCAGCAGCAACAGAGGCAACAACCCCAACAGAATTAGGGTAATCAGAGGGGATGTTACCAGTGTGGCTGTGAAGGGAATTTCAAGAAGGATTGCCCACAGTTGAACCAGAATGCCAACAACAACAATGGGGGTAATCGCCAGAACAACAATGGGGGAAATATCAATGGGAATAATGGTGGAAATTGTGCTCGCCGGAGGGCATTTACGATTGGAGCAGGTGATGCAAGGAACGATGGCAATGTTGTGACTGGTACGTTCTCTATCAACGGTATTTTAGCTACTGTATTATTCGACTCTGGTGCCGACTGGAGTTATGTGTCTTTGGGGTTCAGTCACCAGTTAGTGTTAACTCCAACATCTCTTGTAAACAAGCACATAGTGGAATTAGCTGATGGCAAGTCGATAGAAGCCACACATGTACTCGTAGGGTGTTAACTTGATCTTATGGGTCAAGTGTTTGATATTGACCTCCTCCCTATCACTCTTGGTAGTTTTGATACAGTCGTTGGCATGGACTGGTTGTCCAAACACAAAGCAGATATACTTTGCAAGGAAAAGATCGTGCGTGTACCTCTCCCTAGCGGGGAATCATTATATGTCCAGGGTCATCGAAGCGGTGCAACCGTTAACATTATTCCATCTATGAAAGCTCAGAAGTGTTTATGGAAGGGCTACCCTGCTATTCTTGCGCTTGTTACTGATACTCGGCCTGAAAGGAAGAAAATCAAAGATTTACTAGTCGTACGGGAGTTTCCTGATGTTTTCCCTGAGGAACTTCGAGGTTTACCTCCACATCGTCAGGTGGAATTCGAAATTGATCTTACACCAGGAGCAGCTCCGATTGCTCGTGCACCTTATCGTCTTGCACCTAGAGAGTTGCAAGAATTGTCCAATCAACTCCAAGAACAGTTGGATAAGTGCTTTATCCGACCCAGTTCTTCGCTTTGGGGAGCTCCGGTGTTGTTTGTAAAGAAGAAGGACAGATCTTTTCGCATGTGTATTGATTATCGCAAACTCAACAAGGTGACGGTCAAGAATCGTTATCCCCTACCTCGCATTGACGACCTGCTCGACCAGTTGCAAGGGTCGAGCTTCTACTCGAAGATTGATCTAAGATCGGGCTATCATCAGATGAGAGTCCGAGAAGAGGATGTTCCAAAAACAGCTTTTTGCACGCGGTATGGCCATTATGAGTTCCTGGTTATGCCATTTGGGTTAACTAATGCACCAGCGGTATTCATGGATCTCATGAACCGCGTATGTAAACCATATCTCGACGATTTTGTCATCGTGTTTATCGATGACATTCTGATCTATTCTAAGAGCAAGGAGGACCATGAACGACATCTGCGTCTTATTTTGGAGCTCCTAAAGAAGGAGCTGCTTTACGCAAAATTTTCTAAGTGTGACTTATGGATTCAAGAAGTACACTTCCTTGGCCACATCGTTAACGAAAAGGGGATACACGTGGATCCTACTAAGATTGACTCAATCAGGAATTGGGCAGCACCAAAAAATCCGTCAGAGGTGCGACAATTCCTTGGCCTCGCTGGGTACTATCGAAGGTTTATTGAGGGCTTTTCAAAGATCGCTCAACCCCTCACCGCTCTAACACAGAAAGGTGTCGTGTGTTCCTGGGGAATAAAACAGGAGGACGCTTTCCAGCTTCTAAACCAAAAGCTTTGCAGTGCACCGATTTTGTCCCTACCTGAGGGTACCGAAGATTTTGTAGTGTATCGTGACGCCTCTATTCAGGGTCTCGGTTGCGTGTTGATGCAACGCGAGAAAGTTATAGCTTACGCCTCTCGACAGTTAAAGGTCCATGAAAAGAACTACACGACTCACGACCTAGAGTTGGGGGCAGTGGTGTTTGCGTTCAAAATCTGGAGGCATTACTTGTATGGTACTAAATGCACTATTTATACCGACCACAAGAGCCTTCAGCATATCTTTGACCAGAAGGAATTGAATATGCAATAGCGTCGCTAGGTAGAACTTTTAAATGACTATGACTGTGCAATCAAGTATCATCCATGCAAAGCTAATGTTGTAGCTGATGCCCTTAGTCGGAAGGAAACGAAACACAAACCTGTCCACGCTTTGCAGCTTACTATTCATTCTAATCTACCTAACCAGATCCGCTCTGCACAAACCGAAGCTTTGAAAGAAGAAAACATCGAAGCAGAGTACTTGCGGGGCATGGAAAAACGACTGGTAGAGAGTTGCAAGAATTGTCCAATCAACTCCAAGAACTGTTAGATAAGGGCTTTATCTGACCTAGTTCTTCACCTTGGGGAGCCCCGGTGTTGTTTGTAAAGAAGAAGGACGGATCTTTTCGCATGTGTATTGATTATCACTAACTCAACAAGTTGACGGTCAAGAATCCTTATCCCCTACCTCGCATTGACGACCTGCTCGACCAGTTGCAAGGGTCGAGCTTTTACTCAAAGATTGATCTAAGATCGGTCTATCATCAGATGAGAGTCCGAGAAGAGGATGTTCCAAAAACAGCTTTTCACACGCGGTATGGCTATTATGAGTTCCTGGTTATGCCATTCGGGTTAACTAACGCACCAGCGGTATTCATGGATCTCATGAACCGCGTATGTAAACCATATCTCGACGATTTTGTCATCGTGTTTATCGATGACATTCTGATCTATTCTAAGAGCAATGAGGACCACGAACGACATCTGCGTCTTATTTTGGAGCTCCTGAGGAAGGAGCAGCTTTACGCAAAATTTTCTAAGTGTGACTTCTGGATTCGAGAAGGACACTTCCTCGGCCACATCGTTAACGAAAAGGGGATGCACGTGGATCCTGCTAAGATTGACTCAATCAGGAATTGGGCAGCACCAAAGAATCCGTCGGAGGTGCGAAAATTCCTCGACCTCGCTGGGTACTATCGAAGGTTTATTGAGGGCTTTTTAAAGATCGCTCTACCCCTCACCGCTCTAACACAGAAAGGTGTCGTGTATTCCTAGGGAACAAAACAGGAGGACGCTCTCCAGCTTCTAAAAGCAAAAGCTTTGCAGTGCACCGATTTTGTCCCTACCTGAGGGTACCGAAGATTTTGTAGTGCATTGTGACGCCTCTATTCAGGGTCTCGGTTACGTTTTTACAACGCGAGAAAGTTATAGCTTACGCCTCTCGACAGTTGAAGGTCCATGAAAAGAACTACACGACTCACGACTTAGAGTTGGGGGCCGTGGTGTTTGCGCTCAAAATCTGGAGGCATTACTTGTACGGTACTAAATGCACTATTTATACCGACCACAAGAGCCTTCAGCATATCTTTGACCAGAAGGAACTGAATATGCGACAGCGTCGCTGGGTAGTTAAGGCGGTGTGATATTCAATTTACAACATACCTATGCATTGGGTAGTGGTATGCTGTGACAGCCTCCTTTGACCAAGACGCACACACTCCCACTTTTCTTCCATTTCTCGGCGAATTCGGTACGTTTTACACTAGATTCTTGTACATCTTTGATCACTACACTATTCTCTACAAGATTCTCCTTTGAAATCCCATGTTTCACCGTGAAATCTCTGAGATTTGAGCCCTTGAAGATGACGTCATCATGGCTGCTTGCACAAACAAGTTGTGTGATGTCATTCCTATCAAGATCTACCTCAGATCTAAGAAATTTCATACGTTTTACACCAAAACCTTGCTAGATCTAAACTTTTCAGCTAAAACTTATACTTTTCCTTCATCTTTTCTTGGAATTTTACTTGAAACGGTGGAA
Source organism: Helianthus tuberosus (assembly GCA_030545235.1). NCBI lineage: Eukaryota > Viridiplantae > Streptophyta > Magnoliopsida > Asterales > Asteraceae > Helianthus > Helianthus tuberosus. The sequence goes on from CM060420.1 coordinate 62,680,971, forward strand.
TCCGGATCTAAACGGACTGTAGACTTGATGATTTCAGTTTGGAAATGGATTGTTGCCGGAGAAGATGACCGGAGTACGGATTCCGACATAAGCACCGTCAAGAACCGACGACTGAGCGGACTGGGGTGGTTCCCGTCCGATCAGACCGGTTGAACATTGAGGTGAATACCATTGTCTCAATACGTACCGTGCAGTCGTTGCTAAAATCGAAACTTAGAAACTTTACAAAAGTGTGAACGGAACAAGGCCCTCCCAATCGAATGGCAAACCGATCGGACTGCCGTTCGATTGAACGGCCATCCGATCGGGGTGGCATGTGTATCATGCCCCTTAAACACTTATAATCTTTTGGAACTTTGAATCTTTGAAACTTTGGAAACCTCCATGATCGAATGGCAATCCAATCGAACTGTCGTCAAATCGGATGACCATCCGATTGAAGTTACCTGAGTTGTGCACTTGGCTTAACATTTGAAATCTCAACACTTGGATCGAATGACCATTCGATCGAATGGCCATCCGTACGGATGACCATCCGATCGGATGGCAATCCGTCCCCCACTCACAATAGTCACCTCAATCGAATGGTAATCCGATCGGACTGCCGTCCGATCGAACGACCATCCGATCAAGGGACTGATCCGACACTTTGCGCAATCTCATTATTTTGTCCGACACTTATCTGTTGTAATCTAATCAGGCTAAATCTAAAGAGCTCCCTTTGATCCAATAACATTTAAATTGTTAAGCAATCACTATGAGTATACTCGATCCCTTTTTGTTTTAAACTTTGGGATGCAGCATGTATTCTATTAAACTATGAAACTTGATACTTTTGAATCTAAACTCTATCCTATGTGTATGTGAAACTTGTGATTCTTGATTCTTTGTGCTATGTGAACGTTTAATCCAGAGTGTGTAGTTCCGCCTTAACAATAGTAGCGCTATAGGAGGATGCACCTCCCCATTATTCTCGGGGGTATTGTTAGGAGGATTCTAGTTTTCCTTGAGTCTTGGGAAAACACCAAAGCATCGGGACACTTGGGCTATCACTTGGACTGCGAACACTAGCATGGCTGAAACTATTTTGTTATCATTTACATGATGGATATGAGTCTTTTAAATCTACTATGCTACTTACTCAAACTTGTATACTCGCCAGTGCATTTTGTACTGTGTAACACCTGTGCCTCCACGGCCATCAAATAAATACCGAACCAATGAAATATTATATTTCATACTTGGGATTTGTAAAAATATGTGTATCATTTGCACATATCAATTTTTGTTCAATTTCAAACTCTAAATCGCTTTCTGGAAGGTTATACGCGCACCGATGCGTAAATATAACCAGTTTAATGCAAAGAACACTCCGTAATAGTGAAATAGGCTTAACATACCTTAAATAACCTTTACATAACTTAAATATAAGTTTTGGAAGGTTTGGTGTGGTGAAATCAAAGTTTATTCGCTTACAGGGACTGAATTTGACAAACTGCGAAAGTATGCCAATTTGAACTGTAACAGACATTCCGGAACATGACCATAAGTTAAACACACCATAAATATCCTTTACATAGCTTAGAAATAGGCTTTAAGGGGTTCGGTGTGCTAAAATAAACTTTTGGGTCATTCAGGGACTAAAAGTGTCAAAAAGTGCACAAGTTTGCATTTTCACGCATAACTTACGTTCTGAATACATCCGGACATCCAAAAATTTATGTAAGCATGACTATAATATGCTTTAGTGTTTGGCTTGTCAAAAATCCATTCGTCACGTCATTTGGATCGTTTTTCGCGCTTATGCGCATTCCGTCGTAATTAACCGAACATCGCAACCGTACGGTTAAACGAACCGACATCAGAGATATTTTTGAACACATTTTAAGTTCCCTATACTTTAACTTCATTTTAGAGCTTTGAAATAGGGTTAACGGGCCTTAAACGTGTCGAAAATGGGCTGATTTCATGACAGGGACCAAATCTGCCAAATCTGCCAAACTTAGCCTTACGGACCTCAACATTAACAGCTTTGAGGTCCGTAAAGCAGCCCCAGACCAGGTTCTCTGCATTTAACATCAGATTGCAGCTGTTCTATCCTCCACCACACATTCTAATTTGTCTAGTCATGTGATAGGGATGGAATTTTAGTCACCATAAGGTCCCGACACATGTACGGATGGGATTAAGGCACGTTTTCCATGAAACGATCTTAACGGTGGACCGAATACTATAAATACCCCACCCCCCATTGCTTTAAAACTTACAAGAATTCTGATTTGAGAGCTCTAAGTTGAAACCATTGTTTCATACCTGAGTTCTTGGATTGGGATTAGCATTCGGGGACCCTGGGTTAGTATTCTTTCGTTCTTTTCCTTATTTTATTGCTTTTCGAGTCCGAAAGTCAAACTTTGTTTGACTTTCAGCGTTGACCAGTAATGGTCAATGCGAAGTTCGTTTGAACTTCGCAACGTGAGTGTAATCACGTTGGTCATAGTCCCTTGGGACTATGCCCACTGATTACCACGTTGTCTAGGGTCGTAGGGTAGGCGATCTAATAAATCGCCTATACCTTTGAACCCGACCCATTTGGTCGATCATTAGGATCCGACCAAATACATTAGGTGACCATAGTAGGTAGGGAATAACCTTCCGAGGTTATACCCTATGGTCACATCGTTTGAGTAGTTGTATGATAGGTAGTTTATATGCCTTAGGTAAATTACCAGAATACCCTTTTCATGTATAATTGGTAATTAAGCATATGTAACCTAAACTTTTGTCACATAACTGATTATGTAACATGTTTAGGCATATAACACTTGTCGTAGGACTAGTTAGGCGGTCCGAACGCGTTTCACGCGCACGACGCGTTAAAGTAGCATAAGCTACCTAAACGGGTCGTAATGGGTCGTAAACAATTAGGTTAAGTTTCAGTTAGTATGTAGGCTTTGTTAAACCATATGACACGAGTCTCTATACTCGTTTGGTTTATGAACCCGCATTCTATCCGATCTTCCGATTTAGGTCCGGTTTATTAACATAGTTACCTATATTAGGTGCCGTTTGATTTCCGTGATCTCTAGCATTGTTTGGTTGTCACTCAAGGACTACTGAGCATTCTCAAGTGAGTACATAGAACCCCTATTTTACTGTTTTTCCAAACTGTTTTGGGGTGGAACACATGTGCCTACTTGTTACTTTCATGCTTTCATGTTTTCACATCATATACCTGCTATGTTCGTTAGTACACTATAGTACATGATTTCATGACATTTCATGCTAGGTGTGCCCATTGTGTGCATTACTTAGTACATTGTTTTACATTACATTTCATGCTAGGTGTGCCCATTTGTGTGCATTACTTAGTACATTGTTTTACATTACATTTCATGCTAGGTGTGCCCATTGTGTGCATTACTTAGTACATCGTTTTACATGACATTTCACGCTATGTATGTTCATTTGATTACATACCTAGTGCATCGTTTTCACATGCTTACATTTTGTTATGACATTTGGTTTGTTTAACATGGAACAATACATTCATTAACATTAATTACGCCGTTCGTTAGTAGGTAGTGGTACCATAGGAATTGACAACTCCCGTTCCGGACATCCCAGGGAAAGGGGATGAAAGGAATGACCGAATTCGATATACATAATTTAGATAAACCTTTAAGTGGTTTAAGGGTTTATCGCCTTAGTCTCAAGGCTTGGATGTATGCATTTTAACAATACCGCATAGATGTTCATATCAGTATAGCATGCATTTACGCAAAACATAGCTTTGATTTAAACCAAGTTTTACTTCAATACTTTGTTTTTGTGCATATGGTTTAGTTGATATTTATCACTAGCCATACAGATCAGTTTGGTTTACATATTACATGATTTACATTGATCATGCATTTACACAAAACATAACTTTGATTTAAACCAAGTTTTACTTCAATACTTTGTTTTTGTGCATATGGTTTAGTTGATATTTATCACTAGCCATACAGATCAGTTTGGTTTACATATTACATGATTTACATTGATCATGCATTTACACAAAACATAACGTTGATTTAAACCAAGTTTTACTTCAATACTATGTTCTTGTGCATATGGTTTAGTTGATACCTTTCACTAGCCATACATATCATTTTGGTTACACATTACATGGTTTACATTTGACACATAAACATTTTTGACATTGATTATACATTACATGATTTACATTTACATGAACATTTTACATCTTGATGGTTTGGTTTGATTAAGTGATTAAGTAACGATGCGTGTGTAATATGATACAAGCATGGTGGATATGCCGCTGGTACTTCCTATATATAAGTGTTTGTATGATATCACATATTGTAGCGTTATTTGAATCATTTCAGTTTGATACATATAACATTTTATACAAATAACATACTTTTCACAATACATTGTTTTACAAACAACTTAACAAATACAAACTCATTTTACATGGTTACTCATTTAACCATGCATTATTCTATTATATATACTTATCATCTGAACTTATTGTTTTTCAAATGATTTACAAAACAAAGCAAATTACAAGGTTCATGACTAAACATTTTCTTAAACATAAGTCATGAATCTCATTTTCACAAAACCTATGTATCTCACAGGCATTTTTATGCTGACGTACCTATTTTCACATGTGTTTTTCAGGAGCTGTTGCATAAGATGATCAAGATACACATAGGCAGACTTGGACTTTAGTGACAATAAAAGATGCAAGATTAGTTAATTATGTTGTATTTCTTTGTTTGTTAAGACATTGTAACACTTTTAATCAATAAAACGAAGCTTTAATTTCCATGGTTGTGAAACATTAATTCTGTTACAACACTCCCCGATGTTTCCGCCACGTTTTGTATGTTCTACGTGGTCGGGGTGTGACAGAAAAGATGGTATCAGAGCCAATGGTTATAGGGAATTAGGTTATTAGTAATGCTTTGACCTAGTCTATAACCTTTCTAGGACCCTAACGCGAGTTTACTTGCGTTTAGTCATAAAACAATACCGTCACCTATCCTTAGGCGACGATCACAACAAGAACATAAAATTCAAAACCGCTTTGAAAACTAATCATCTGTTCTAGGATGATTGATTACTAGGTTTTGAACCCTCAGTTATAAGGTTTTGAACTCTCTGTTATATGGTTTTGAACCCCTTTGAGTTTCAAAATCTCGTCAAGGTTTTGGGTTTTAAATAATGTGAACACGTGCAAACTGGAAGGGTGAATGCCTGTATTCTGGGTTTTCTGTCTAGGCAAGCACTTCGTATACATCTCATCAGACGCGAGACCAGTTGTGCTTACCTGGGAATTCTTGGGATGAGTGTTCACTTATAGGTGAGCATGTCTTCGCGATACATTATTTTTGACCCATTTACTTTGATTTGTCACCATCTCATTTGTTTGCCTTAGGTAACAAACAAATGATCACAATTTTCATTCGTTACCATTCGGTATTGATTTTTTCCAATAACCTTTCACTCGTTTCTTCCTCTGTCTTTCATTTTCTTCTAGAATGTCTATTCCTCTCAGCACTGGTCAAATGCCCGAGCGAACAGCCAAATTTGTCCAGCAAATTGGCGAAGTGATTCAGAGGACTGTGGATTTAGGCATTGCCATGGCTCGTCTCAACAATGAAGCCTCTCGTCTTGACAATGAAGCCACTCAAGAGCCACTGAAGGAAGCAGAAGTCAAGACTGCACCAAAGTCAAGGAAGCGTAAGGCTTCAAGGAAACCCGCAGCGGTTACACCTAATCAAGCGGGACCTAGCCAAGTTGCAAGGCCACCAGTTAGGAAGCCGTACTTAGGAACTGCTCCTAGGTACAAGCGATGTAATGGTCATCATGCAAACCTTTTACCCTGCTTCAAATGTACCTACTGTGGACGGCGGGGACATTTGATCAACACATGCCGCTTTGCTATCCAAAACAAAGCTGTTGCAAATCTTGCTGCTACCCAACTCCAAGTCAACCCTACTCAAGCTCGTTTTCCGCCTGGTACTTGCTACAACTATGGCGATACGAGCCATTTCAGGAACAACTGCCCAAAGCTTGCTAATGCAAATCCAACCCACGGATGAGCATTCGGCTGAACAAAGGATGTTGCTGTCTTATGCCTTTGTTTCTTTTGTTTTCAAGTAATGTGAAACAATCTGTTTGTTTATAAATAAAAGTAGTTGTTCACAATTCTGATATACAAGTATAATAACAAGTGTTTATGGCATTTCCTTATAATACCTGTATTAAGGAACTATGTTCCTTACAAACTACTCTTGTGATTCTCTCTTTCAAATGATCGCTCATGATTCCTTCGAAAATTTTAAGTACTCGTTTCATTCTAAGATACGAAGTACAGAAAATAAAGTGACATTATGAGTAATCATGCTTCTGCACATCTGTGCCTTTGAAATCCTTGGTTAAATAACTAAGGATATTTTCAAATCTCATACCCATTACATTTTGATTTTTCAACATACACAGTACCAGTATTTCAAAACAATCTTCATGATCTCAAAACATTTCATATAGTTTGAAAACAATTTTTCTTGATGCATTGTCTATGTTATTTCAAAAACATTGGCCATGTTATCAAAACCAACCTTTCAAATTTCAAAATATTTCATATAGTCTGAAGACAATATTAACACAATACATTTTATTATCAAGTGCATGATTTCGAAAAGCATCATTCATGTCTTTCAAAAACCTTATACATAATTTCAAAATTCATCTCGCATGATTTTAAAACATTTTTGTAAATATATCTACCTAATACACCTACTTTATGATTTCAAAAAGTATTATATATAAGGTTTCAAAAACGTTAAACACATCTTTCTTAAAAGAACCTCATGCATAGTTTTCAAAAATATTTTTCTCATACATTGACTTAACATTCAAATGTCGCTTCATATGTCGCCTTGGCATATCTAGCATCTCAATTTCATAAGCATTTTTACTTCATGTTTTGACATAAGCACGTCCAGTGCAAGGGTTCAAAACATCTTCAACTTCTAAAATCCATATGGGATCTTTTTATCTTCATATTGAGACCCTTGTGGATGATCATCATTCAAATCAGAGTCCTTAATTGGATTCCTTATATACCTAAATTCGAACATTTCGGTTCCTTAAAATCGAAATCGAAATTTTCTTTTAAAAATCTTTCTATCTTTATAGTTAGATTCTTGAAAATGTTTAAAGTACCAAATGAAATCCACAAGATGGATTCCTAGTGTGCTTTAAATACATGTACTCTGTTAGCAGAACAAACTTCTAGTTAAACAATTTTGTGGTTATGTGACTATGTGTTTATTCATCTTATGTTTTCTTTTATGCATTTTTGTGTTTTTAATACTCTGGATATCCGTTATCCAAATCCTCGCAGGATCTTTCATATCTTCATATGAGGGATTCGTAGCAGGATATTCAAAAGGTACTACCTTCAATCCTTAATGGGCTTCTATGTAATAGTTAAGACCCTTGGATTATATAGTACTGCTCCATGATTCATAAGAGACCCTTTAGTGGTCTAATAAAAAAGATTGATTCACAATTTGGTTAAAGAACGACATCTAGTGATGTAGCTGGACAGACTCCTTGATAGTCTATTTAGATCATTTAATGATTTAATTAAAAGGACTCTATGGCGGTCTAGTCACACTCATCACAGGTTTGTTCATTTGGTTTTACCCTACACATTATAAAATAGACTGTGTGAACTGTGCAAGGAATTGTCTAATTATGGACGCGTACATAATTATGAAATTTAGTGCATAGAAACCCAGTAAGATTTATTATGTGTAAGAACCGATAGTGACAACAATAACAAAATAAGAACGGTGTAATGGAGGTACGGTGGACGCACCAATGACGCTTCATATACTTGTATATAAGTATCCCTCTTACATTGCAATCATGATGTTATTAAAGGTTACTAGAAGTTCAGAACCCTAATCAATGTTGTCCGATCTTTTCAACTTCATGCTTTCAAGCTCTCACAAGTTTCCTCTAAATAAATTTCGGGACGAAATTTCCTAAAGTAGGGGAGACTGTAACACCTGTGCCTCCACGGCCATCAAATAAATACCGAACCAATGAAATATTATATTTCATACTTGGGATTTGTAAAAATATGTGTATCATTTGCACATATCAATTTTTGTTCAATTTCAAACTCTAAATCGCTTTCTGGAAGGTTATACGCGCACCGATGCGTAAATATAACCAGTTTAATGCAAAGAACACTCCGGAATAGTGAAATAGGCTTAACATACCTTAAATAACCTTTACATAACTTAAATATAAGTTTTGGAAGGTTTGGTGTGGTGAAATCAAAGTTTATTCGCTTACAGGGACTGAATTTGACAAACTGCGAAAGTATGCCAATTTGAACTGTAACAGACATTCCGGAACATGACCATAAGTTAAACACACCATAAATATCCTTTACATAGCTTAGAAATAGGCTTTAAGGGGTTCGGTGTGCTAAAATAAACTTTTGGGTCATTCAGGGACTAAAAGTGTCAAAAAGTGCACAAGTTTGCATTTTCACGCATAACTTACGTTCTGAATACATCCGGACATCCAAAAATTTATGTAAGCATGACTATATTATGCTTTAGTGTTTGGCTTGTCAAAAATCCATTCGTCACGTCATTTGGATCGTTTTTCGCGCTTATGCGCATTCCGTTGTAATTAACCGAACATCGCAACCGTACGGTTAAACGAACCGACATCAGAGATATTTTTGAACACATTTTAAGTTCCCTATACTTTAACTTCATTTTAGAGCTTTGAAATAGGGTTAACGGGCCTTAAACGTGTCGAAAATGGGCTGATTTCATGACAGGGACCAAATCTGCCAAATCTGCCAAACTTAGCCTTACGGACCTCAACATTAACAGCTTTGAGGTCCGTAAAGCAGCCCCAGACCAGGTTCTCTGCATTTAACATCAGATTGCAGCTGTTCTATCCTCCACCACACATTCTAATTTGTCTAGTCATGTGATAGGGATGGAATTTTAGTCACCATAAGGTCCCGACACATGTACGAATGGGATTAAGGCATGTTTTCCATGAAACGATCTTAACGGTGGACCGAATACTATAAATACCCCACCCCCATTGCTTTAAAACTTACAAGAATTCTGATTTGAGAGCTCTAAGTTGAAACCATTGTTTCATACCTGAGTTCTTGGATTGGGATTAGCATTCGGGGACCCTGGGTTAGTATTCTTTCGTTCTTTTCCTTATTTTATTGCTTTTCGAGTCCGAAAGTCAAACTTTGTTTGACTTTCAGCGTTGACCAGTAATGGTCAATGTGAAGTTCGTTTGAACTTCGCAACGTGAGTGTAATCACGTTGGTCATAGTCCCTTGGGACTATGCCCACTGATTACCACGTTGTCTAGGGTCGTAGGGTAGGCGATCTAATAAATCGCCTATACCTTCGAACCCGACCCATTTGGTCGATCATTAGGATCCGACCAAATACATTAGGTGACCATAGTAGGTAGGGAATAACCTTCCGAGGTTATACCCTATGGTCACATCGTTTGAGTAGTTGTATGATAGGTAGTTTATATGCCTTAGGTAAATTACCAGAATACCCTTTTCATGTATAATTGGTAATTAAGCATATGTAACCTAAACTTTTGTCACATAACTGATTATGTAACATGTTTAGGCATATAACACTTGTCGTAGGACTAGTTAGGCGGTCCGAACGCGTTTCACGCGCACGACGCGTTAAAGTAGCATAAGCTACCTAAACGGGTCGTAAACAATTAGGTTAAGTTTCAGTTAGTATGTAGGCTTTGTTAAACCATATGACACGAGTCTCTATACTCGTTTGGTTTACGAACCCGCATTCTATCCGGTCTTCCGATTTAGGTCCGGTTTTTTAACATAGTTACCTATATTAGGTGCCGTTTGATTTCCGTGATCTCTAGCATTGTTTGGTTGTCACTCAAGGACTACTGAGCATTCTCAAGTGAGTACATAGAACCCCTCTTTTACTGTTTTTCCAAACTGTTTTGGGGTGGAACACATGTGCCTACTTGTTACTTTCATGCTTTCATGTTTTCACATCATATACCTGCTATGTTCGTTAGTACACTATAGTACATGATTTCATGACATTTCATGCTAGGTGTGCCCATTGTGTGCATTACTTAGTACATTGTTTTACATTACATTTCATGCTAGGTGTGCCCATTTGTGTGCATTACTTAGTACATTGTTTTACATTACATTTCATGCTAGGTGTGCCCATTGTGTGCATTACTTAGTACATCGTTTTACATGACATTTCACGCTATGTATGTTCATTTGATTACATACCTAGTGCATCGTTTTCACATGCTTACATTTTGTTATGACATTTGGTTTGTTTAACATGGAACAATACATTCATTAACATTAATTACGGCGTTCGTTAGTAGGTAGTGGTACCATAGGAATTGACAACTCCCGTTCCGGACATCCCAGGGAAAGGGGATGAAAGGAATGACCGAATTCGATATACATAATTTAGATAAACCTTTAAGTGGTTTAAGGGTTTATCGCCTCAGTCTCAAGGCTTGGATGTATGCATTTTAACAATACCGCATAGATGTTCATATCAGTATAGCATGCATTTACGCAAAACATAGCTTTGATTTAAACCAAGTTTTACTTCAATACTTTGTTTTTGTGCATATGGTTTAGTTGATATTTATCACTAGCCATACAGATCAGTTTGGTTTACATATTACATGATTTACATTGATCATGCATTTACACAAAACATAACTTTGATTTAAACCAAGTTTTACTTCAATACTTTGTTTTTGTGCATATGGTTTAGTTGATATTTATCACTAGCCATACAGATCAGTTTGGTTTACATATTACATGATTTACATTGATCATGCATTTACACAAAACATAACGTTGATTTAAACCGAGTTTTACTTCAATACTATGTTCTTGTGCATATGGTTTAGTTGATACCTTTCACTAGCCATACATATCATTTTGGTTACACATTACATGGTTTACATTTGATACATAAACATTTTTGACATTGATTATACATTACATGATTTACATTTACATGAACATTTTACATCTTGATGGTTTGGTTTGATTAAGTGATTAAGTAACGATGCGTGTGTAATATGATACAAGCATGGTGGATACGCCGCTGGTACTTCCTATATATAAGTGTTTGTATGATATCACATATTGTAGCGTTATTTGAATCATTTCAGTTTGATACATATAACATTTTATACAAATAACATACTTTTCACAATACATTGTTTTACAAACAACTTAACAAATACAAACTCATTTTACATGGTTACTCATTTAACCATGCATTATTCTATTATTTATACTTATCATCTGAACTTATTGTTTTTCAAATGATTTACAAAACAAAGCAAATTACAAGGTTCATGACTAAACATTTTCTTAAACATAAGTCATGAATCTCATTTTCACAAAACCTATGTATCTCACAGGCATTTTTATGCTGACGTACCTATTTTCACATGTGTTTTTCAGGAGCTGTTGCATAAGATGATCAAGATACACATAGGCAGACTTGGACTTTAGTGACAATAAAAGATGCAAGATTAGTTAATTATGTTGTATTTCTTTGTTTGTTAAGACATTGTAACACTTTTAATCAATAAAACGAAGCTTTAATTTCCATGGTTGTGAAACATTAATTCTGTCACAAACCTAAACCCCCCTCCCCCACCCCCCAAAAACCTAAACCCCCCCCCCAAGCTAAAATGCTAAAAACTAAACCTAAAAAACCTAAAAAAAATCTAAAAAAATAAAAAAAAATCTAGATTTTTTTATTGATTTTTTAAATATTTTTTAGGTTAAAATCGCAACTTTTCGAAGCAAAAAAATTTTTTTTTTTTATTTTTTTTTAAAAACATTTTTTTTATTCGAAAAGTAGCGATTTTAACCTAAAAAATATTAAAAAAAATCAAAAAATAATTTTTTGTGTGATTTTTAGCTGTTTTTAGGCATTTTTGGTTGTGTTCACATTGGTTCCCGCGGTTCTCGCAATAAGAGGTGGTTCTCGCATGATCTTCTCCCTATATATATATATATATATATATATATATATATATATATGAAAAGAATAAATGTCGTAATGCTCGACGATTTTGATCAATTTGTTGCGTGATTGTTTGCATTGTATCTTATTCTGTGATATTAATACCTGATAAATGTTTATAATTCAGATTGATAACGAAGTAAATCAGGAAAACCAGAATAATGAGAATAATGGAAACCAAATAGATAAAAATGCCATCCAACACATAGTAGCACAAGGAATTATAGATGCTATGCCATATATCATCAAGACTGTTAAAGAAGCAGAAAATAATAATAAAACTAATAGTGGAAGTAAACGACCACCTAATGAACCCACTCACAGCGTGAATAATGGACCGTTATTTCAATTACCTATCCCAAAAAGAAGAAGAACCATGTCCTATGGTTGTTCTTACAAAGAATTCTGGTCTTGCAAACCAATAGAAATCTTTGGCAATGAAGGAGCCATTGCAGCTCTACGTTAGATAGAAAAGACAGAAGCAGTCTTAAAAATAAGCAAATGTGCAGAGGAAACTAATCTTTTTAAGAATGCAGCCTTAGGATGGTGGAATACTATTCTCCAGTCTAGAGGAAGTGACAGAGTTTATAATATGGAATGGATCCACTTTAAGGAAATGGTTGAAAGAAAATTTTGTCCTCCCAATGAAAAGGAACAAATTGCCAATAAGTTCTTAAACTTTAGAATGACTGGAGTAGACTGCAAGAGTTACACTACCATATTCTTCGAATATGCTAGAATAGTGCCAACCATAGCCTTACCAGAACCAGTATTAATCTCCTGTTACATTTGGGGATTAATTAGTAAAATCAGACACGTAGTCAAGGCAGCTAGACCACAAACCAAAGAAGAAGCCGTAGAACTAGACAATACCTTGACCGATGAATTGGTACGTACGCAAAAAGAAAACCAGAGAAAGAACCTAGCCCAAAAACTTACCCAGGAATTTCGCTACGGTAATTCCAGCCGTGGGAAAAATACAGGTTCTACTTCTGCACCTTACTGTAAGTACTGCAAGAAGAAGCATTCAGGAAGATGTTCTATATACTACAACTTCTGCAAAATGTCTGGACACAAGGAAGAAGACTGCAGGAAGAAACCCAGCAATAAGCTATGCTTCAACAGTGGAGAGACTAGGCATATCAAACCGGACTGTCCGAAACTAGCCCCAACAACAAACAACAAACAACAAAACTACCAAGAACGCCAGAGCATTTGTTCTGATAGTTGAAGAAGCCAAGATGATTCCGGATGTGACTGCCGGTACGTTTTTAGCTAATGATATTTTTGCTAAAGTATTATTTGACTCTGGTGCAAACCAAAGTTTTATTAATACTTCGTTCTGCAAACTTCTCAATCAACCATTAACTAAACTTCAACAAGATATCTTGTAGAAACGGAAAATGGAGAATCCATTAGAATCACTGAAATCTTGCAGAGAGCAAGAATAGAAATTTTAAACCATAATTTTATTGCTAACCTTTATCCTACGAATTACAAGAATTACAATTTCTTGGATATCTAGTTAATCATGAAGGAATTCATGTGGATCCCACAAAAATCACGGCGATTACTAAATGGAAAGTCTCTGAATCACCAACGGAAGTAAGAAGTTTTCTTGGACTAGCAGGATATTATAGACGGTTTAACTGAGATTTTTCTAGAATAGCTATTCCTTTAACAAAACTGACTTGCAAATCAGTTAAGTTTGAATAGGGACCAAAAGGAAGAAGATTTTAGAATTATTAAGCAAAGATTAACCAATGCACCCATACTCGCGTTACCAGAAGGAACTGAAGACTTTATAGTCTATTGTGATGCTTGGATGTGTGTTAATGCAACGTCAAAAGGTTATAGCCTATGCCTCTAGACAACTTAAGAATTATGAAGAGAATTATACAACCCATGATCTAGAGTTAGGAGCCATAATTTTTGCCCTTAAAATTTGGAGACATTACCTGTATGGTAGCAAGTTTACTGTTTTCACCGATCATAAGAGTCAAAGATATGTTTTTGGGCAAAAAGAGTTAAATATGAGACAGAGACGATGGATGGAAATTCTTAGTGATTATGATTGTAATATCCAGTACCATGTCGGAAAGACTAATGTAGTAGCTGATGCTTTAAGTCGAAAGTATCATGAAAAGCCAAGACGAGTACGTTCTCTCAAATTAAATCTGCAGATAAATTTAAATGAGCAAATTAGAGAAGTACAGAAAACAGTAATCAAGGATGATACTGAAAAATTGAAAGGAATGATTAAGGAATTATCACTACCAGGATGTATCGTATATTTAGACTTATGGGCTTCTTCTAAAATTCGGTGGCGTAGGTTTCCGTGTTTGGGTATCCAGATTCTTTTCTTTTGAAATCTCCAAATTCCATATGTTCCTTGTTCTAATTCCTTAATCATTCCTTTCAATTTTTCAGTATCATCCTTGATTACTGTTTCCTGTACTTTTCTAATTTTCTCATTTAAATCTATCTGCAGATTTAATTTGAGAGAACGTACTCGTCTTGGCTTTTCATGATACTTTCAACTTAAAGCATCAGCTACTACATTAGTCTTTCCGACATGGTACTGGATATTACAATCATAATCACTAAGAATTTCCATCCATCGTCTCTGTCTCATATTTAACTCTTTTTGCCCAAAAACATATCTTTGACTCTTATGATCGGTGAAAACAGTAAACTTGCTACCATACAGGTAATGTCTCCAAATTTTAAGGGCAAAAATTATGGCTCCTAACTCTAGATCATGGGTTGTATAATTCTCTTCATGATTCTTAAGTTGTCTAGAGGCATAGGCTATAACCTTTTGACGTTGCATTAACACACATCCAAGCATCACAATAGACTATAAAGTCTTCAGTTCCTTCTGGTAACGCGAGTATGGGTGCGTTGGTTAATCTTTGCTTAATAATTCTAAAATCTTCTTCCTTTTGGTCCCCATTCAATCTTAACTGATTTGCAAGTCAGTTTTGTTAAAGGAATAGCTATTCTAGAAAAATCTCAGATAAACCGTCTATAATATCCTGCTAGTCCAAGAAAACTTCTTACTTCCGTTGGTGATTCAGAGACTTTCCATTTAGTAATCGCCGTGATTTTTGTGGGATCCACATGAATTCCTTCATGATTAACTAGATATCCAAGAAATTGTAATTCTTGTAACCAAAATTTGCATTTTGAAAATTTAGCATAAAGCTTCTCTTTCCTCAGCAAATTTAAAAGTATAAACAGATGCTCTGCATGATCTTCTTTACTCTTAGAATAAATTAGAATATCATCTATATAGACAATTATGAATTTATCTAGATATGGTTTACATATTCTGTTCATCATGTCCATAAATGCGGCTGGGGCATTGGTTAAATCAAATGGCATGACTGTAAATTCATAATGACCATACCTTGTTCTGAAAGCAGTTTTAGGAATGTACTCTTCCTGTACTTTTAGTTGATGATATCCTGAGCGTAAATCGATCTTAGAAAAGAATCGAGCTCTCTATCTGGTGGTAGTCCCGGTAGCTCTTCTGGGAAAACATCTGAGAATTGAGATACTACGGGAATATCTTTCATTTCTTTTCCTTTAGTGTTAAAGATTATGGAAATCATATACACTAGTGATCCTTTTCTTGCATAGGTCGCTGTTTTCATCACAGAGATGAATTTTATAGACCTATTTGGCTTATCTCCTTTAATTGTGATCTTTTCACCCTTGGGTGAACTTACTTGTATTGACTTTTGATCACATAGAATACTGGCATGATTGGCTACTAACCAATCCATTCCTAATACGATATCGAATCCAGCAAGATTCGTAGGATAAAGGTTAGCAATAAAATTATGGTTTAAAATTTCTATTCTTGCTCTCTGCAAGATTTCAGTGATTCTAATGGATTCTCCATTTTCCGTTTCTACAAGACATCTTGTTGAAGTTTAGTTAATGGTTGATTGAGAAGTTTGCAGAACGAAGTATTAATAAAACTTTGGTTTGCACCAGAGTCAAATAATACTTTAGCAAAAATATCATTAACTAAAAACGTACCGGCACTCACATATGGAATCATCTTGGCTTCTTCAACTATCAGAACAAATGCTCTGGCGTTCTTGGTAGTTTTGTTGTTTGTTGTTTGTTGTTGGGGCTAGTTTCGGACAGTCCGGTTTGATATGCCTAGTCTCTCCACTGTTGAAGCATAGCTTATTGCTGGGTTTCTTCCTGCAGTCTTCTTCCTTGTGTCCAGACATTTTGCAGAAGTTGTAGTATATAGAACATCTTCCTGAATGCTTCTTCTTGCAGTACTTACAGTAAGGTGCAGAAGTAGAACTTGTATTTTTCCCACGGCTGGAATTACCGTAGCGAAATTCCTGGGTAAGTTTTTGGGCTAGGTTCTTTCTCTGGTTTTCTTTTTGCGTACGTACCAATTCATCGGTCAAGGTATTGGCTAGTTCTACGGCTTCTTCTATGGTTTGTGGTCTAGCTGCCTTGACTACGTGTCTGATTTTACTAATTAATCCCCAAATGTAACAGGAGATTAATACTGGTTCTGGTAAGGCTAGGGTTGGCACTATTCTAGCATATTCGAAGAATATGGTAGTGTAACTCTTGCAGTCTACTCCAGTCATTCTAAAGTTTAAGAACTTATTGGCAATTTGTTGCTTTTCATTGGGAGGACAAAATTTTCTTTCAACCATTTCCTTAAAGTGGATCCATTCCATATTATAAACTCTGTCACTTCCTCTAGACTGGAGAATAGTATTCCACCATCCTAAGGCTGCATTCTTAAAAAGATTAGTTTCCTCTGCACATTTGCTTATTTTTAAGACTGCTTCTGTCTTTTCTATCTAACGTAGAGCTGCAATGGCTCCTTCATTGCCAAAGATTTCTATTGGTTTGCAAGACCAGAATTCTTTGTAAGAACAACCATAGGACATGGTTCTTCTTCTTTTTGGGATAGGTAATTGAAATAACGGTCCATTATTCACGCTGTGAGTGGGTTCATTAGGTGGTCGTTTACTTCCACTATTAGTTTTATTATTATTCTCTGCTTCTTTAACAGTCTTGATGATATATGGCATAGCATCTATAAGTCCTTGTGCTACCATGTGTTGGATGGCATTGTTATCTATTTGGTTTCCATTATTCTCATTATTCTGGTTTTCCTGATTTACTTCGTTATCAATCTGAGTTATAAACAATTATCAGGTATTAATATCACAGAATAAGATACAATGCAAACAATCACGCAACAAATTGATCAAAATCGTCGAGCATTACGACATTTACTCTTTTCATATATATATATATATATATATAGGGAGAAGATCATGCGAGAACCACCTCTTATTGCGAGAACCGCGAGAACCAATGTGAACACAACCAAAAATGCCTAAAAATAGCTAAAAATCACACAAAAAATTATTTTTTGATTTTTTTTAATATTTTTTAGGTTAAAATCGCTACTTTTCGAATAAAAAAAAATGTTTTTAAAAAAAAAAATTTTTGCTTCGAAAAGTAGCGATTTTAACCTAAAAAATATTAAAAAAATCAAAAAAAAAATTAGATTTTTTTTTATTTTTTTAGATTTTTTTAGGTTTAGTTTTTAGCATTTTAGCTTGGGGGGGGGGGGGGGGGGTTAGGTTTTTAGGGGGTGGGGGAGGGGGGTTTAGGTTTGGGGGGTGGGTGGGGGTTAGGTTTTTTTTATGTTTTTTTGAGGTTTTAGTTTTTAGCATTTAGCTTGGGGGGGGGGGGGGGTTAGGTTTTTTTTTTTTTTGGGGGGGGGGGGGTGGGGGTTTAGGTTTTTTTTTGGGGGTGGGGGTTAGGTTTTTTTTAGGTTTTTTAGCTATTTTAGATTGTGTTCACATTGGTTCTCGCGGTTCTCACAATAAAGGTGGTTCTCGCATGAGCTCCTCCCTATATATATATATATATATATATATATATATATATATGTCTATTACAATCTACAACTAGAATTTAAACACACTACTAGTTATGCATCGATAGATATTAGGTTATCTGTTTTAGTTGATAATATATTTTTTTCAACTACACACACACACACACACATACATACATACATACATATATATATATATTATTACTAGGGGTTGTTCCAGAAATGCATTTCTCGCTCGTCGTATTTCCACACGAGCTTTTCTCCTATCTGTTTTATCCTCTCTCCTTCCTCTACTAGTTCCTCACCAAATCCGCGGAGTTCCTGCACATTCTCCTCACTCATGGACGGCAGTGGTGCGGGTACTGGGTCAGGGTACTGAGGTATAGGTTCTCCATATGGGTACGGGTCGCCTAACACACTCTGAAAATACGGGTCGTGTCACACCTCAACCGATGGCGAAAACATCAGGGTACGGCACTAAGCGTTCAGATTGCTCATGAGATCCCATAACACTAGATATTTCAATATAGATTAAATTCATTTTGTAATAATATTGTCTAAAGTATCCACCACGAAAACATCAATTACAAAACGTCATCAAAATAGTTTCAAGTTTCTAATTTAGCTATGATGTGTTTCTAAGCAGCATCCTAGCAAGTTTCATAAATCCTAGCATCCTATCAGCCTGCAACATGTATTAAAATATAGTCAGTACAAAATGCACTGGCGAGTATACAAGTTTGAGTAAGTAGCATAGTAGATTTAAAAGACTCATATCCATCATGTAAATGATAACAAAATAGTTTCAGCCATGCTAGTGTTCGCAGTCCAAGTGATAGCTCAAGTGTCCCGATGCTTTGGTGTTTTCCCAAGACTCAAGGAAAACTAGAATCCTCCTAACAATACCCCCGAGAATAATGGGGAGGTGCATCCTCCTATAGCGCTACTATTGTTAAGGCGGAACTACACACTCTGGATTAAACGTTCACATAGCACAAAGAATCAAGAATCACAAGTTTCACATACACATAGGATAGAGTTTAGATTCAAAAGTATCAAGTTTCATAGTTTAATAGAATACATGCTGCATCCCAAAGTTTAAAACAAAAAGGGATCGAGTATACTCATAGTGATTGCTTAACAGTTTAAATGTTATTGGATCAAAGGGAGCTCTTTAGATTTAGCCTGATTAGATTACAACAGATAAGTGTCGGACAAAATAACGAGATTGCGCAAAGTGTCGTATCAGTCCCTTGATCGGATGGTCGTTCGATCGGACGGCAGTCCGATCGGATTACCATTCGATTGAGGTGACTATTATGAGTGGGGGACGGATTGCCATCCGATCGGATGGTCATCCGTACGGATGGCCATTTGATCGAATGGTCATTCGATCCAAGTGTTGAGATTTCAAATGTTAAGCCAAGTGCACAACTCAGGTAACTTCAATCGGATGGTCATCCGATTTGACGACAGTTCGATCGGATTGCCATTCGATCATGGAGGTTTCCAAAGTTTCAAAGATTCAAAGTTCCAAAAGATTATAAGTGTTTAAGGGGCATGATACACATGCCACCCCGATCAGATGGCCGTTCAATCGGACGGCAGTCCGATCGGTTTGCCATTCGATAGGGAGGGCCTTGTTCCGTTCACACTTTTGTAAAGTTTCTAAGTTTCGATTTTAGCAACGACTGCACGGTACGTATTGAGACAATGGTATTCACCTCAATGTTCAACCGGTCTGATCGGACGGGAACCACCCCAGTCCGCTCAGTCGTCAGTTCTTGACGGTGCTTATGTCGGAATCCGTACTCCGGTCATCTTCTCCGACAACAATCCATTTCCAAACTGAAATCATCAAGTCTACAGTCCGTTTAGATCCGGATTCCACCGTTTCAAGTAAAATTCCAAGAAAATATGGAGGAAAAGTATAAGTTTTAGCTGAAAAGTTTAGATCTAGCAAGGTTTTGGTGTAAAATATATGAAATTTCTTAGATCTGAGGTAGATCTTGATAGGAATGACATCACACAACTTGTTTGTGCAAGCAGCCATGATGACGTCATCTTCAAGGGCTCAAATCTCAGAGATTTCACGGTGAAACGTGGGATTTCAAAGGAGAATCTTGTAGAGAATAGTGTAGTGATCAAAGATGTACAAGAATCTAGTGTAAAACGTACCGAATTCGCCGAGAAATGGAAGAAAAGTGGGAGTGTGTGCGTCTTGGTCAAAGGAGGCTGTCACAGCATACCACTACCCAATGCATAGGTATGTTGTAAATTGAATATCACACCGCCTTAACTACCCAGCGACGCTGTCGCATATTCAGTTCCTTCTGGTCAAAGATATGCTGAAGGCTCTTGTAGTCGGTATAAATAGTGCATTTAGTACCGTACAAGTAATGCCTCCAGATTTTGAGCGCAAACACCACGGCCCCCAACTCTAAGTCGTGAGTCGTGTAGTTCTTTTCATGGACCTTCAACTGTCGAGAGGCGTAAGCTATAACTTTCTCGCGTTGTAAACACATAACCGAGACCCTGAATAGAGGCGTCACAATGCACTACAAAATCTTCGGTACCCTCAGGTAGGGACAAAATCGGTGCACTGCAAAGCTTTTGCTTTTAGAAGCTGGAGAGCGTCCTCCTGTTTTGTTCCCTAGGAATACATGACACCTTTCTGTGTTAGAGCGGTGAGGGGTTGAGCGATCTTTAAAAAGCCCTCAATAAACCTTCGATAGTACCCAGGGAGGTCGAGGAATTTTCGCACCTCCGACGGATTCTTTGGTGCTGCCCAATTCCTGATTGAGTCAATCTTAGCAGGATCCACGTGCATCCCCTTTTCGTTAACGATGTGGCCGAGGAAGTGTCCTTCTCGAATCCAAAAGTCACACTTAGAAAATTTTGCGTAAAGCTGCTCCTTCCTCAGGAGCTCCAAAATAAGACGCAGATGTCGTTCGTGGTCCTCATTGCTCTTAGAATAGATCAGAATGTCATCGATAAACACGATGACAAAATCGTCGAGATATGGTTTACATACGCGGTTCATGAGATCCATGAATACCGCTGGTGCATTAGTTAACCCGAATGGCATAACCAGGAACTCATAATAGCCATACCGCGTGTGAAAAGCTGTTTTTGGAACATCCTCTTCTCGGACTCTCATCTGATGATAGACCGATCTTAGATCAATCTTCGAGTAAAAGCTCGACCCTTGCAACTGGTCGAGCAGGTCGTCAATGCGAGGTAGGGGATAAGGATTCTTGACCGTCAACTTGTTGAGTTCGTGATAATCAATACACATGTGAAAAGATTCGTCCTTCTTCTTTACAAACAACACCGGGGCTCCCCAAGGTGAAGAACTAGGTCAGATAAAGCCCTTATCTAACAGTTCTTGGAGTTGATTGGACAATTCTTGCAACTCTCTACCAGTCGTTTTTCCATGCCCCGCAAGTACTCTGCTTCGATGTTTTCTTCTTTCAAAGCTTCGGTTTGTGCAGAGCGGATCTGGTTAGGTAGATTAGAATGAATAGTAAGTTGCAAGGCGTGGACAGGTTTGGGTTTCGTTTCCTTCCGACTAAGGGCATCAGCTACAACATTAGCTTTGCCTGGATGATACTTGATTGCACAGTCATAGTCGTTTAAAAGTTCTACCTAGCGACGCTGTCGCATATTCAATTCCTTTTGGTCAAAGATATGCTGAAGGCTCTTGTGGTCGGTATAAATAGTGCATTTAGTACCATACAAGTAATGCCTCCAGATTTTGAACGCAAACACCACTTCCCCCAACTCTAGGTCGTGAGTCGTGTAGTTCTTTTCATGGACCTTTAACTGTCGAGAGGCGTAAGCTATAACTTTCTCGCGTTGCATCAACACGCAACCGAGACCCTGAATAGAGGCGTCACGATACACTACAAAATCTTCGGTACCCTCAGGTAGGTTAAAATAAAAAAAAAGTCTAAAATTTTTTTTTGATTTTTTTAATATTTTTTAGGTTAAAATCGCTACTTTTCGAAGCAAAAAATTTTTTTTTTTTTTTAAAAACATTTTTTTTATTCGAAAAGTAGCGATTTTAACCTAAAAATATTAAAAAAAATCAAAAAATAATTTTTTGTGTGATTTTTAGCTATTTTTAGGCATTTTTGGTTGTGTTCACATTGGTTCTCGCGGTTCTCGCAATAAGAGGTGGTTCTCGCATGATCTTCTCCCTATATATATATATATATATATGAAAAGAGTAAATGTCGTAATGCTCGACGATTTTGATCAATTTGTTGCGTGATTGTTTGCATTGTATCTTATTCTGTGATATTAATACCTGATAAATGTTTATAATTCAGATTGATAACGAAGTAAATCAGGAAAACCAGAATAATGAGAATAATGGAAACCAAATAGATAACAATGCCATCCAACACATAGTAGCACAAGGAATTATTGATGCTATGCATATATCATCAAGACTGTTAAAGAAGCAGAGAATAATAATAAAACTAATAGTGGAAGTAAACGACCACCTAATGAACCCACTCACAGCGTGAATAATGGACCGTTATTTCAATTACCTATCCCAAAAAGAAGAAGAACCATGTCCTATGGTTGTTCTTACAAAGAATTCTGGTCTTGCAAACCAATAGAAATCTTTGGCAATGAAGGAGCCATTGCAGCTCTACGTTAGATAGAAAAGACAGAAGCAGTCTTAAAAATAAGCAAATGTGCAGAGGAAACTAATATTTTTAAGAATGCAGCCTTAGGATGGTGGAATACTATTCTCCAGTCTAGAGGAAGTGACAGAGTTTATAATATGGAATGGATCCACTTTAAGGAAATGGTTGAAAGAAAATTTTGTCCTCCCAATGAAAAGGAACAAATTGCCAATAAGTTCTTAAACTTTAGAATGACTGGAGTAGACTGCAAGAGTTACACTACCATATTCTTCGAATATGCTAGAATAGTGCCAACCCTAGCCTTACCAGAACCAGTATTAATCTCCTGTTACATTTGGGGATTAATTAGTAAAATCAGACACGTAGTCCAGGCAGCTAAACCACAAACCATAGAAGAAGCCGTAGAACTAGCCAATACCTTGACCGATGAATTGGTACGTACACAAAAAGAAAACCAGAGAAAGAACCTAGCCCAAAAACTTACCCAGGAATTTCGCTACGGTAATTCCAGCCGTGGGAAAAATACAGGTTCTACTTCTGCACCTTACTGTAAGTACTGCAAGAAGAAGCATTCAGGAAGATGTTCTATATACTACAACTTCTGCAAAATGTCTGGACACAAGGAAGAAGACTGCAGGAAGAAACCCAGCAATAAGCTATGCTTCAACAGTGGAGAGACTAGGCATATCAAACCGGACTGTCCGAAACTAGCCCCAACAACAAACAACAAAACTACCAAGAACGCCAGAGCATTTGTTCTGATAGTTGAAGAAGCCAAGATGATTCCGGATGTGACTGCCGGTACGTTTTTAGTTAATGATATTTTTTGCTAAAGTATTATTTGACTCTGGTGCAAACCAAAGTTTTATTAATACTTCGTTCTGCAAACTTCTGAATCAACCATTAACTAAACTTCAACAAGATGTCTTGTAGAAACGGAAAATGGAGAATCCATTAGAATCACTGAAATCTTGCAGAGAGCAAGAATAGAAATTTTAAACCATAATTTTATTGCTAACCTTTATCCTACGAATCTTGCTGGATTCGATATCGTATTAGGAATGGATTGGTTAGTAGCCAATCATGCCAGTATTCTATGTGATCAAAAGTCAATACAAGTAAGTTCACCAAAGGGTGAAAAGATCACAATTAAAGGAGATAAGCCAACTAGGTCTATAAAATTCATCTCTGTGATGAAAACAGCGACCTATGCAAGAAAAGGATCACTAGTGTATATGATTTCCATAATCTTTAACACTAAAGGAAAAGAAATGAAAGATATTCCCGTAGTATCTCAATTCTCAGATGTTTTCCCAGAAGAGCTACCGGGACTACCACCAGATAGAGAGCTCGATTCTTTTCTAAGATCGATTTACGCTCAGGATATCATCAACTAAAAGTACAGGAAGAGTACATTCCTAAAACTGCTTTCAGAACAAGGTATGGTCATTATGAATTTACAGACATGCCATTTGGTTTAACCAATGCCCCAGCCGCATTTATGGACATGATGAACAGAATATGTAAACCATATCTAGATAAATTCATAATTGTCTATATAGATGATATTCTAATTTATTCTAAGAGTAAAGAAGATCATGCAGAGCATCTGTTTATACTTTTAAATTTGCTGAGGAAAGAGAAGCTTTATGCTAAATTTTCAAAATGCGAATTTTGGTTACAAGAATTACAATTTCTTGGATATCTAGTTAATCATGAAGGAATTCATGTGGATCCCACAAAAATCACGGCGATTACTAAATGGAAAGTCTCTGAATCACCAACGGAAGTAAGAAGTTTTCTTGGACTAGCAGGATATTATAGACGGTTTATCTGAGATTTTTCTAGAATAGCTATTCCTTTAACAAAACTGACTTGCAAATCAGTTAAGTTTGAATGGGGACCAAAAGGAAGAAGATTTTAGAATTATTAAGCAAAGATTAACCAATGCACCCATACTCGCGTTACCAGAAGGAACTGAAGACTTTATAGTCTATTGTGATGCTTGGATGTGTGTTAATGCAACGTCAAAAGGTTATAGCCTATGCCTCTAGACAACTTAAGAATCATGAAGAGAATTATACAACCCATGATCTAGAGTTAGGAGCCATAATTTTTGCCCTTAAAATTTGGAGACATTACCTGTATGGTAGCAAGTTTACTGTTTTCACCGATCATAAGAGTCAAAGAT
Organism: Helianthus tuberosus; assembly: GCA_030545235.1. Lineage (NCBI taxonomy): Eukaryota > Viridiplantae > Streptophyta > Magnoliopsida > Asterales > Asteraceae > Helianthus > Helianthus tuberosus. The sequence goes on from CM060420.1 coordinate 62,705,880, forward strand.
ATGTTTTTGGGCAAAAAGAGTTAAATATGAGACAGAGACGATGGATGGAAATTCTTAGTGATTATGATTGTAATATCCAGTACCATGTCGGAAAGACTAATGTAGTAGCTGATGCTTTAAGTTGAAAGTATCATGAAAAGCCAAGACGAGTATGTTCTCTCAAATTAAATCTGCAGATAAATTTAAATGAGAAAATTAGAGAAGTACAGGAAACAGTAATCAAGGATGATACTGAAAAATTGAAAGGAATGATTAAGGAATTAGAACAAGGAACATATGGAATTTGGAGATTTCATAAGAAAAGAATCTGGATACCCAAACACGGAAACCTACGCCATCGAATTTTAGAAGAAGCCCATAAGTCTAAATATACGATACATCCTGGTAGTGATAAAATGTATCAAGACTTAAGAAAGAATTTATGGTGGATAAGAATGAAAAAGGATATAACAACCTATGTTGCCAAGTGTCTAACCTGTTCACAGGTTAAAGCTGAACATCAGAAACCCTCAGGTTTATTGCAGCAACTAGAAATGCCTATATAGAAATGGGAATTGATAACAGTGGACTTTGTTACTAAATTACCCAAGACACGAAAAGTTAATGATGCAATCTGGGTGATTGTTGACAGATTAACCAAGTATGCTCATTTCTTACCTATGAAAGAAACTTTAAGTATGGAACAATTAACGAAGTTATATGTAAATGAAATAGTTTCATTACATGCAATTCCTTTATCTATTGTTTCTGATAGAGATAGCCGTTTTACTTCTCATTTTTGGACTTGTTTCCAAAAAAGCAATGGGAACCAAGTTAAATCTAAGCATTGCTTATCACCCTCAAATGGACGGACAAAGCGAAAGGACAATTCAGACAATGGAAGATATGCTTAGAGCTTGTGTAATTGATTTCGGAGGAAATTGGGACGATCATTTACCATTAATAGAATTTTCCTACAATAAAACCTATCATACAAGTATCAATGCTGCACCATTTGAAGCGCTTTATGGACGAGAGTGCCGAACTCCAGTCTGTTGGGCAAAAATTGGAGAAAAACAATTGTCTGGACCAGAGATAGTACAAGAAACAACAGACAAGATTATTCAAGTTAAGGAAAGACTAAAAGCAGCACGCGATCGCCAAAAGAGTTATGCTGATAACAGACGAAAACCGTTGGAATTTCAAGTAGGAGACAAAGTATTATTAAAAGTTTCTCCATGGAAAGGAGTGGTCAGATTTATTAAGAGGGGAAAGCTAAGCCCTAGATATGTCGAACCTTTTGAGATTATTAAAAGAATAGGACCAGTAAATGAATCCTTAATGGTACCTCTTAAGGACATAAAGGTAAATGAGAAACTTAAGTTTGTAGAGAAACCCCTACAAATTGAAGACAGAAAGATCAAGAATCTCAAACACAAGAGATTAGTTCTAGTCAAAGTGAAATGGGATTCCAAGAGAGGACCAGAGTACACTTGGGAGCTCGAATCAGAGATGCAAAAGAAATATTCACACCTGTTCCAGTAGACCTCGAGGACGAGATCTAAAACAAGGTGGGGAGGATATAACAACTCTCCCAAAACCATTAAAATACTCTTAAAACATCCTAAAATACACCCCGTATACGAAAAATAACCCTAAATAACATTTAAATTATTAAAAATCAAATAAAAACAAATAATCAAGTCTCTCGCGGGGCGCGACACAGACCAACCTAGTCTGTCGCGGGCCGCGACAGCTGGACACCAGGCTGCATCGGGTGCCACCACGTGTCCCTGTCGTGTTAAACCTACACCGATGATTCACCAAGCCTAGATCCTACCCTATATCGCTTGTGGGCCGCGAAGGCCAAGCTTGTCACTCTCGCGGGGCGCGAGAAAACGGCGATCAGGCCTATATAAGGAGTGGTCGAGCTCAGTTTACATTTGTTCAAAAATCTTTCTTTCTCTCAAATATTAATAGCTAAAATACTCGGGTATTATACCCCTAAAACGCGAAGCTCTGCCTCGTTGTAAGTATTATAACCCCTGGTTACGTATTAGTTACTCTGCCCGATTGATCTAGAGCTCTGTAACACATGTGAAGGCTCTGCCTGACTTAGTCGTTGGAGTTCTGTCTCGGGGGTATAGCTAATGTAAATTGGGTTATCTTACTAACACGTGTGCATTGTTTAATTTAATAGATTACAACCAGGAAGTCACCAGAAAGTAGTAGTATTACCTAAAACAGCAATGTGAGTACATCTTATTTTTGTAAACTGTTTTTACAAAACCTCAATTATTTTAAATTATATTTAACAATGATTGAATCTGTGTATTCTACAATTACTGTCGGTATGTTGGGGTTTTGTATACATTACTTGTTACTACACTGTGAGTAGTAGCATGACCACAAGTCAGGATTGACAGTACTGTGGTGGTAATTGGGTAGATAAAAACATTGTATCATTCTCAATACTGTAAAGATATAAAATCATGTTTTGATTAAATTGGGATGCACTCACCAGTATTTCTTGTTGATAAAACTTTTTAAAACGCGTTTCAGGTAACAAAATGTGAAAGCCAAATAGAAGCCAGCTGGAGAGCACTGAAGGCTTGGAAAAGTGGCTATAAAAGTTACCTAAACAAGAAGGTAGTTTTATTTCAATAAAACATGGTTTATCCCTATAAACATATTATAATGAAACTTGGGTTTTTCCCATGTATTTATTATTTATAAAAGTGTGGTGTTTTAACTCTGATAAACTATTTCCTAACTACGGTCCTGATGTATCTTTCGCTGCCAAATTAATAAACATCGACACCACTGATACTGTCCTCGCGGCCGCCCGCTCCCGGGATAGGGGTCGGGGGTTGCGACAACTTATAACGATACGAGTGCATTAAAAAATGTAAAGCCAAATACCGAGCAATATCATAGCTTTCATATCCAAAGCTAAAATGAGTGATAATATAACTTATTCACCCAATGATAACATAAGTTATTCACACAACGAATGTAAAAACCAAGAATGCTTGGGTACAATATCAGACAAATAACGTTCAAATAGTTGCAGGTACCACTGCCCAACGCATCAATATGTTGTAAATTGATAACAGTAGGGTTGTTCAAAAAAATCCGAATCCGAAATATCCGAAAACTCGTATCTAAATTATCCGAAAATTCGGATATCCGAAAATCGGATAATCCAAAAATTCTATAATCCGAAAATCCGGATTCAGATTCGGATGTGAATTCTAAAAAATTTCAGATATTCGGAATATCCGAATCCGAAAACTTTAAAATAAAAAAATATAAATAAATTAAGTCCACTAACCACCTAACTCCTAAACTTAAAAAAATAATAGATATATTATCTACACACGATCATTCACTCCAGAAGACATTCACTTTTGAAAATTAGGTTTAGTTTTGATTTAATTAGAAAACAGGTTTTTTGTTTTTTTAAGTTTTCGGATATCCGAAATTTCAGATTCGGATTCGGATGTCAATATTCACTATTCGAAATTTTCGGATTATCCGATCTTAAACACCCCTAGATAATAGCCATGTACAAACCAAGAATGCTTGGGTACAACAACAATAACAACAGATAAATAACGTTTAGATAGCCGAAGATACCACTACCCAATGCATAGGTATGTTGTAAATTGATAATAGTAATAATGGACAATTTATAGTGTCAGAGAGGAAAGTTAAGGCGGTGTGGCATGGATCGGATGGCACTTCGATCGAATGGCCCTCTGATCGGATGGTCATCCGATCGGATTCGGATTGCCATTCGGTCAATCCCATCCTTTCTGTTTCACCGTCATTGAATTGTTTTGCGAGTTAGTTTAAACGTTGTGTTGCGTATTATTGGGTAATAGTATCACATAACTAGATTATATTATTAGCATAAAAGTTTCCAAGTTTCATAGTTTCCGCCAGTGACAAGTCTCCAGTCTCTCATTCAACCAAGTCTCAAGTTTCACGAGCCTCAAGAGTCAAGCACCAAAGTATCAAGTATCAAGAATCAAGAATCTAGTTTCCAAGTATCAAGTATCAAGAATCAAGCCTCAAAATCAAGTATCAAGAATCAAGTCTCATAGTGTTAAAATTCAAGAATCAAGTTTCTAGAATCAAGAATCAAGCATCATAGTATTAAGAATCAAGAATCTAGATTTAAGCGTCACAAGTATCAAAAGTGTCAATTATCACATAGTTTAGGGACTAAAATTGATAATAGCTAAAAGTCTAGGAATGCAGGCGTTACTGTCTCTCCTCCTTTAGGAGATTTCGTCCCCGAAATCTAGGAAGAAGACTACTCGAGGAGCTGCGGATACTTGGTCTTCATCTTACTTTTAAGTTCCCAAGTGAATTCGGCGCTGCGTTTTCCTTACCATCGAACTTTGACTATGGGAATTTTGTTGCGCCTCAATCGCTTGACTCCTTGATCCATAATATCGACCGGTTTCTCCACAAAGTGTACAACTTCATTTATTTGCAAGTCTTCAAGGGGAACCTGCAGTTCCTCGTCGGCTAGGCATTTACGTAAGTTAGATACGTGGAACACTGGATGCACATTGTTTAGTTCTTGTGGCAGGTCGAGTCTGTACGCCACCTTGCCAATCCTTTCGAGTATTATGAAAGGACCCACATAGCGAGGATCGAGCTTTCCCTTCTTACCAAAACGAACTACTCCCTTCCAGGGAGATACCTTGAGAAGAACTCGGTCACCAACATCAAATTCCAGAGGCTTGCGCCTTTTATCAGCATAGCTCTTTTGTCTGCTCCTAGCCTTGATCAAGTTATCACGGATCTGAAGAATCTTATCCGTTGTCTCTTGAATGATTTCAGGGCCAGTAAACTACTTATCACCAACCTCATGCCAGCTGAGAGGAGATCGGCACTTTCGACCATACAAAGCTTTGAAAGGAGCCATCTGAATACTGGAATGATAGCTGTTGTTGTACGAGAACTCAATCAATGGTAAATGTATATACCAGTTACCACCAAAGTCGATGACACAAGAACAGAGCATATCCTCTAGGGTTTGAATAGTGCGCTCGATCTGTCCATCCGTTTGAGGATGAAAGGTCGTGCTAAGGTTTAAATGAGAACCCATAGCGGATTGAAAAGTTTGCCAAAGACGTGAAGTAAAGCGACCATCACGGTCAGAGATTATGTTAAGAGGTATGCCATGACGGCAAATAATCTCATCGGTATAGATTCGAGCAAGTTTCTCCACTTTATAATCTTCGCGAATAGGAAGAAAGTGAGCGGATTTGGTCAAACGATCAATGATCACCCAGATACTATCATGACCAGAAGGTGTACGGGGTAGTTTAGTAATAAAGTCCATAGCGATGCTATCCCATTTCCAAACTGGGATTTCGGGTTGCTCGAAGAGTTCAGAAGGACACTGATGTTCACCCTTTACCTTGGTGCAAGTAAGGCATTTCGAGACATAGGCAGCAATGTCTTTCTTCATACCAGGCCACCAATAAGTCATACGCAGATCAAGGTACATCTTATCAGTGCCAGGGTGAATAGAGTAACGGGTTTTGTGAGCCTCATTCATAATGAGTTCACGGAGGTTATCGTGATCTGGCACCCAAATGCGATTGAGATAGTACTGAAGTCCATCAGACTTAGTTTCGAGTTGATCTACAGTAGCACCGTGAATTTCCACATGTAGACTCCCTTCATTAGCTGACGAATACTGAGCTTCATGAACACATGCATGGAGATCACTAGAGATACGAATAGCCTTTACATGAGTTTTACGACTAAGGGCATCGACCACTACATTCTCCTTGCCAGGATGATAGCGAATTTCGCAGTCGTAGTCGTTAAGCAATTCCACCCAACGTCCCTGTCGCATGTTCAGTTCCTTTTGGTCAAAGATATGTTGAAGGCTCTTATGGTCGGTGAAAACCACACACTTAGTACCATATAGGTAGTGTCGCCAGATCTTTAACGCAAACACAACTGCACCAAGCTCCATATCATGAGCAGTACAGTTTTTCTCATGCACTTTGAGTTAACGAGAGGCGTACGCAATAACCTTGTCCTGCTGCATGAGTACACTGCCCAAGCCACGGATCGAGGTATCGCAGTATACCACGAAATTGTCATTCCTATCGGGGAGTGTAAGAACATGAGCGTTACAGAAAAGGGTCTTAAGAGTCTGAAAAGATTCCTCTAGCTCGGGACCCCAAGCAAAGGGTTTCTCTTTTTGAGTCAACGAAGTGAGAGGAACGGCGATCTTAGAAAAGTCCGAGATGAATCGACGGTAATAACCCGCCAATACTAGAAAAGACCGAATCTCAGATGCGGATTTAGGCGCACTCCAATTTTTCACAGCTTCGATTTTAGTAGGGTCAACATGAATACCTTGCTTACTAACAACATGACCAAGAAATTGCACTTCATCAATCCAAAACTCACACTTAGAAAATTTAGCATATAAGCGTTCACCACGTAGAAGTTCAAGCATCAAGCGTAAATGACGAGCATGATCAGCTTTAGATTTCGAATAAATGAGAATATCATCAATAAAGACTATCACAAAATGATCAAGATAAGGTTTACAAACACGATTCATGAGATCCATGAACACAGCGGGTGCGTTTGTCAATCCAAAAGGCATGACCACGAACTCGTAGTGCCCATAACGAGTGCAAAAAGCAGTTTTGGGTTCATCCTCTTCGAGAACACAAACCTGATGATAACCAGAACGAAGGTCAATCTTCGAGAAATAGGACGCGCCTTGTAGTTGGTCGAATAGATCATCAATACGAGGGAGAGGATAGCAGTTCTTAACGATAAGTTTATTAAGTTCACGGTAGTCAATACACATACGAAACGAACCATCTTTCTTCTTGACGAATAGCACAGGAGCACCCCACGGAGAGGTACTTGGACGAATGAATCCCTTGTCGAGCAGTTCTTGGATTTGACTAGATAGCTCTTGCATCTCGGAAGGTGCAAGCCGATATGGAGCCTTGGCGACTGGAGTCGCACCTGGTATGAGATCAATATGAAAGTCAACGGATCTAGGAGGAGGAAGACCAGGAAGATGTTCAGGAAAGTCATTAGGGAAATCACACACCACTGGAACGCCGCTTATGCTCTTCCCCTTGCCCTTTTGTTCCACCACGTGGGCCAAGAAGGCAAAGTTCTGTTTACGTAAGCATCTGTTCGCTTGAGTGCATAACATCAACTTCAGTCCTCTCGAAGGTCGGTCTCCATAGACATGCAAAATATCGCCGGATGGAAGAGGTAAACAAACAAACTTCTTGTGACAAGAAATCTCGGCATGATTCTTACGCAACCAATCCATGCCGATTATGACATCAAAACTACCCAATTGCATGGGTATTAGATCAATAGTAAATACGTGGTCGTTAAGAGTCAAGGAACAACCACTTAGAATAGAATCAACTAGGATCGATTTACCATCGGCAATCTCTACCGAAAATGACTTAGGTAACTTAGAGCGTGCACAGTTTAACAAAGATTCAAATTCTACAGACACAAAGCTTCTGTCGGCACCAGTATCAAATTGTATCGAAGCGTACAGGTTATTGAAGAGAAACGTACCATTAATGACGTCATTGTCGTTACGAGCTTGATTAGCAATAAGGTTGAACGCTCGGCCACGAGCGGCTGGCAGTTGGTCCTGGTTCAGCTGAGGACACTGATTATGAAGGTGAGTAGTATCTCCACACTTGTAGCATGCACGAACAGCGTTGACTGGCCTCGGATTTTGTTGAGGAGCTGGGAGAGCTGGTAAAGCTGCCTGAGCAGGGGCTTGCTGAGTGGGTTGAGCAGGATTAGCTTGACAACAATAAGGAGTTGTGTGACCATAGCGATTGCAGTTGGTACACAAATGACATGCAGAGGTAGCAGGATGATGAAAGTTACAAGTTGTACATTTGGGGTGAGGACCCGTGTACTGCTTCTTGACTTCAGGGGCAGCAGGGTTCTGAACTGCAGCAGCAGGAGCAATCTTAGCAGCAGGGTTTGCAGCAGGAACAATAGCATTGCATCCTGAACCCTGAGACTTTCTCCTTTTGTTCTTGCTTCCACTTGGCTGCTGGGTAACTTGATGTGCAGATTTAGAAAGAGCAGGGTTAGCAAACTGCTTATCACGAATGCGATTGCGAATGCAGTTGTTGTTGAGACTGGCTGCAAGACGGTAGACTTCCTCAATAGTTTCGAGCTGGGCTGCTTCAATAGAATCATGCATAGCAGGAGGTAGACCATTGATGTACTTGGTTATCATATGCTTAGGAGTAGAAACCAAGTGAGGAACGATCAAGCTGAGCTGCTTGAAATGAGTAGTATAAGCCAGATTATCATCACCAATCTATTTCAAGTGCCAGAATTCTTCTTCAAGCTTCAGTTGTTCATGGGGAGGGCATAATTCAAGCATCGTTAATTCACGCACCTCAGCCCATGGAAGAGCATAGGCCTCATCATTAGAACGGATGTTTCTCTCATTTGACCACCACTCCAGAACTCTGCCTTGAAACATTCCTATTGCACTCCTAGTCTTGAAGTGTTTAGGACATTCACTGTTAATGAAGGTAACCTCGATGCTGTCAAACCACTCGAGCATAGCGGTCACCCCATCGTTGCCCGTGAAAGGCTTAGGGTTACACGGGATGAAATGTTTGTAGTTAAACTTTGTAGGCTTTAGCTTCTCGGCTTTCGAGTCCACAGAGGATGGAGGAGTGTTTGATCCTTGGATCTCAGAGACGATCTTTGGCACGACTCAAGCGATCTGGTCAGCCATAAAGGACATCATCTTTTTCTGAGACTTTTCCCTGGATCTCTTGAGAGTGCCGGATAGTTTTCGAGAAGACGTCCTAAAGATCCAACAAGAGGATCGTATTAGTCTAGATCACAAAGTCTCACAGTATAGATTCACACACGATAGATTAAAGACTCGAGATTCAACAAGATTCACACAGTTTAAAGTTTTAGGTTTCCAACTGTTGGAACCTTAAGGCTTATACATAGAGGATTACATAGTTCAAGGGTTGTTTTTATAATTTTTTGCTTTATGTTTTGGGTCGAATACTTAGTGGGTTGTGTTGTGGTTTCGGTTGGGTCCATAGAGGGTTAGGCCCATATGGTTAGGGTAGTATATAATCACCCCTTGTATTTTGTTTTGGGGTTGATCAGTTGTTTGGATTGTTTTGAGGCCAGCCGAAACCAAGTGAAGATCTTGTATCCGTCTTCGTTAATCGTTGAATGCAAGATAGTTCTGGTTTGTGTTTATTACTTTGTGTTTCGGTTAAACTTATTCTTGAATCAACTTGTGTTTGTTATTCTGCACTTTCACAAGTCTCTGTTTGATATCATTGAAAGATCCTATTCAGAACTTACAATTGGTATCACAGCCAAGAAACCAATTCTTGGTTCGGTTTTGATATCATTCGGATTCAAGAAGGTTCTATCTATTACTGATCTCGTTTACTAGTGTTTATTTTACAGGAATTCAGTTTGTATTGGTGTGTTTCTGATTTCGGAATTCACATCTTCAAATTGCTCTTTGAATATTTTACATAATTGGTGCTGATTTTGGTTTGTGTGATTTCTGATAAGGTGTTTGCTGATTTCTCGGAGTTGTTGGTGATAAAAATTCAAAGATTTCGATATCTTTGAATTTTGGAAAAGTGCTGAAAATCAGGGATTACGAGTCAACAGTTTTATCTCACATCTGTTTTGCAGGTCTCGACTCATAACCTCGTGGTCTCGAGTTGTCATCTTCTAGATCTCGACTCGCAACAAGCCGTGGTCTCGAGTTGTCTTCATCAAGGTCTCGACTCGCAACAAGCCGTGGTCTTGAGTAGTCTTCATCAAGGTCTCGACTCGCAACAAGCCGTGGTCTCGAGTAGTCTTCATCAAGGTCTCGACTCGCAACAAGCAGTGGTCTCGAGTTGCAACTTTTAACTCGAAACCGTTGTCTCGACTCACAACCTTTTGTCTCGACTCGAATCGACAAAGCTGCAACGTGATTTTGGACTTTGAACTTTAAACCTTGAACTTTGGACTTAACAAATTAGTTAGTTAATTAATTAACAATTAATTACCTTCTGAGAAACATGTCTACAAATAATGTTGACCTGGCTGCCATTAACAAACAGCAAGAACTGGATTCAAAAGTTGGGACCACTACACGTATTCCAAGGTTAACTGATGGAAATGACTTCCCTGAGTGGAAGTGGCGTTTTGAACAGCACGTGAAGGTCAAAGATGCTAAAATTTGGCGAAGTATTCTAAGAGGTTCAAGGGAGATCATGATGGATAGTGCTACTGAACATGGGGTAAAAATAAAGAAGCCTCTTAGCCAGTATACTGAAGAAGATTTCACAATAGTCGAAGAAGATGATAAAGCACTTTCCTATTTGACCATGGGTTTGGGTCCAGACATTGCTATCGGTTTTCGTACTTGCAAATTAGCCAAAGAATTGTGGGAATCTTTGATAGATGTATATGAAGGTAATGAGGACATGATGGAGAGTCGAAGAAATTTGTTGAGCCAAAACTTCAACAATTTCAACTATATCTATGGTGAGACTGTTGGTAATAAAATTCAGAGGTTTTTCAAGCTGGTTACTCAAATGCAGATGGAAGAGATGCATACGACAAATGCTTCAACAAATAGACAGCTTCTGAATGCTTTACCTAAAAGTTGGGATAATCACGTTGCCATGATCAAGAAAACCAAAGATCTAGCTAGGTGCAGTTTATCTGAGATGATTTATCATATCAAGGCCTGTGAGCTGGATGACAAACAGAGGGAAACTAACTATAAGAATAGTATGATGGCTGCAGGATTCTCTGTTACTTCTACTTCATCAAACAATAACAATGCAGCTCTCATATCTCAATGAGGTTTTCAAATGTTTAGCAACTCGGCATCTGCTAAGGCTGCTCCTACTTCAACTAATGCTTACTACTCTGGATCTCCTGCTCCTTCTCATGCTTCTGCTGCCGCATCGTCCAATACTCTACTGCCACTCTAACTTCTGCTGCGAAGAATAAGATGATTGCCTTCTTTACACAACATTCTAAAGAAAATCTGGATATTGCTGCATCTGTTATAAACTGTCTAAATGCATTTGTTGCAGGAAAAATTGATCCTCCTAGATGGTCTTCAGATGATTTATATCAGATTCATCCTGATGATGTAGAAGAAATGGACATCACATGGCAGATGGCTATGGCTGCTTTCAGAGCAAGGAGATTAATTAAGATAACTGGTAAAAACAGGTGGGATAATGGGTTTAATGGAACTTCTTCAGTACCATTTGAACTGCGCTGTTACAACTGTCATGAAGCATGACATTTTGCACAAAACTGTACCAAGCCACAGGTTAATAGAGAACAGACTCCAACCCAACCAGTTCCACCTAATCCAGAGAGAGCTCTTGTCACCACATCGAATACCACTATTGATGCTGCTGCTGGTGGAAACACTCAAGCCTTGGTGGTTCAGCCTGATGTTAACTTTGATTGGACTTCAGAAATTCAACGTCTGAACATCTCAGCTCCAGAAAATCAAGCTGCTACAAATAACATTGCTTTTATGACCTCAGGCTCAAATGATCAAGACTCTGCACCTGAGGATGAGACTTCAGCACCCGAGGATGAGACTTCAGCTGAAAACCTTGCTCTCATGACCCAGATTCTTTCAGCTCCAGTCAAAGGTCTCGCCAAAGAAGAGGTACTTTCTGTCTTCTGCACTCATGAGTGTAGAGAAAGGGTTGAAGCTTATAGAATACACAACGCGGAGCTAATACAGGATTATCAAGATATAAAAAATAAAAACTTTACTTTATCAAAAATGAAAAACTTTATAAAGAAAAAATTGAGTCTTAGCGAAAAGACATCATCAAACTCAAAGATGATGTAAGTGTAAAAACAGCCCATTTCTTAGAAGCTCAGGAGAAAGTATGCATTTTGACTAAAGAACTGGAAGATATCAGAGATAGATATCAAATAAATGAACTCAATATTAAGAAATATGATTCTTCCAGCAAACTAGTTAAAAATTTGTGTGATCAACAACTTGCATATCAGAAAAGAAAGGGCGTGGATTGGGTTTCAATCAGGCTCCTCCTCCTTACAATGATAATTACACATATTTACCTATGACTAAGGAGGAGCTGATGAATGAAAGTAAAATGACTTACGGTCCCAAAAACAATAAGTCATCATTTAATGGCAGACCTGTTGAGAAACAGGGATTTACTTCAATTAATTTTGTTGCTAAAGGCTCAATTGATCCTAATGCTTCGTCTTCATGTGCAGATGAAGTACCTGAAGTAAAGTGTGGCGATGTTCTTAGGAGTGAACAAGTTTTTAATCATGATATTTCTGAAAATTATTTTGATCAAAGTGATTATGGTGTTGCTTTTGGAAAAACTTTGTTTGAGTCGTTTTGTGCTTATGTGTCATCGAGTGAGCCTGATGTTTTGGGCAAGACTGATGATGTTTGTGTTGAATCCTTGAACAATAAGTGTGGTGATGATTGTTTTTCGGTTAATGTGTGTGATTGTAATGTTTCTAATGTTTCAGTTGATAACAGTCTTACAGGTGAGGTCCCTCGGGACACATTCAGTGAAACCACTGAAACTCCTTCTCAAGAAAATCAAGAGTATCCTGATTCTTCTTCTGAATCTGTCTCAGTGGGTGTCCCTAATGTTGAATCTAGTGGGACCCCATTGGAAACTGTAGATGAAAGCAAACCTAAATCGGATTCACATGATACATATGTTGAAGAAACATGTGTTGATGAAATTTCAACTAAGTCAGAATCGATTAATGTAGAAAAGAAGGTTGAAATAAACAAACAGTCGGCGGAAAATGTTTTTGAAAATAAAACTGAAACTGAAACACCGGTTTTTCATAGTAAGAAGGATGTATCTTATTCTTCATCAACATCACATGATTGTGTCAAGTCTAATCAGCAGGGATCAAAACGCTCAGGACAGGCACAAGCAAAGCAAACTAGAAAAACCAAACCGCCTCATCATTTAAAAACAAACAAAGCTTCTTCAACAAAGTATCAACATTTAACACATTGAAACGACAAACATGTTTCAATTATGATATTGCAGGACACATTGCCAAAAACTGGGTTCAACTCCCAAGTGTACAGTCTAAGAAGAAGACTGTACAGAATCAGAAGTCAAGCCTAGTCGATCTCATTGTTCAGAGTCAGTGACGACTGAAAACTCTAAGACAATGAAGAACAACTATCGCAAGGCTAAACCCTCTGATCAAGATTGGAATGCAGCCAAAAGTAGAAATCAAAATCAACAAAAAAAAATTCAAAGAAATCAACATAATGCTTTTGGTAACTACAATTCTAAATGGTCAAACACATATTGGAAACCCAAAGCTAGGGCTGCACAATCTAATACATCTCATTAAGTATCTTTCATGAAAAATCCTTCAAAATTTTTTAACAAAGATAATTTAGTTTGGCAGAGGGTGACATACATTGATGCACAAGGAAAACCTAGATCCACCATGGGTTGGGTTCCTAAGTCTAACTAATCCCGCTAATCGTGCAGGAACATCTGTGGAGGACTACCGTGCGACTTTGGTACATGGATAGTGGCTGTTCCAGGCACATGATGGGAGACTTATCCCAACTGATAAATGTCAAAGAATTTAACGGTGGATATGTCTCTTTTGCGGGAGGAGAATCAGGAAGAATCATGTTAAAAGGAACAGTGAGAAACGATGTTTTAAGCTTCGAAAATGTTAATTATGTCCCAGAACTGAAACACAATCTGTTGAGTATTTCACAGATTTGTGATCAAGGAAATTTAGTCCACTTTACAAAGAAAGATGCTATGTGCTGAAACCAGGGATTGTCATTCCTGAAGATTGGTTCTTGATGACAGCAGAGACACGAGGAAATTCTTATGTTATTGATATGAACAAGAAACCATGTGAAGAAGTTACTTGCCTATTCTCGAAGATTTCAAAACACGATGGTCTACTGTGGCATCGTCGCCTTGGGCATGTGAACATGAAGAACTTGAATCGACTTGCCAAAGGTCAACTAGTCCGTGATCTACCAATCAAAGATTTCATGTTGGTGGAAAAATGTGTTGCTTGTGCAAAGGGAAAAGCCCATCGAAAGCCTCATAAGTCAAAATCTACACCCTCAACCAAAGTTGTGCTCGAATTACTTCACATGGATCTTTTTGGTCTAGTGAATGTGTTGAGTATTGGCAAGAAAGCTTATTGTCTAGTGATAGTTGATGATTACTCACGTTACACCTGGGTGTACTTTCTAAGTCACAAGAATGAGACTGCAGTTTTAGTGAAACAATTCATTACTCTGGCTGAAAATCAAGCTAGTACAAAAGTGAAGGCTATTCGATCAGACAATGGGACAGAATTCAAGAACATCACTTTGGATACATTCTGTACTGAAAAGGGAATAGATCGACAGTATAGTGCACCACGAACTCCACAACAGAATGGAGTGGCTGAGAGAAGAAATCGTACTCTCATAGAGGCTGCACGTACTATGTTGGCTGACTCGAAGCTTCCTAGCTTCTTTGGGCTAAGGCAGTTAGCACGGCTTGTTACTTCCAGAATCATGCTTTAGAAAACAAACGTCATATGAAAACTCCTTATGAGATTCTGGAAGGACGTAAACCTTCGGTTTCACACTTTCGTATCTTTGGATGTATGCATGTGTGTTACTACTTATGGACGCTAATGGAAAGTTTGAAGTCAAAGGGGACGAGTGTTTCTTTGTCAGATACGCTAAAGGCTTTACCTATAGAGTGTACAACAAAGTAACTAAAAAGGTCGTCGAGTCGTGCAATATTGAATGGCTCGAAGAAAATGCTACAGACGCTAGAGTTGGACCAGATTGGTTATACGATTATGCTGAATTGTTTAAATCATTTAACATTTTGTCGAGTGTTTCTACATATGCAGGTGTGTCTACGCCAAAACAACCACTGTCATTTGGTGACACTGAAGAAGAAGAATAGGCAGAAGGGAGCTCAAGACATCACACCATTGACCCACCAGGAATGGTTTTTACACAGCACCCCATGCCTCAACAAATGCCCCATCAATCCCCTGAAGGTACCCAATCTAGCGGCGTCTCTTCGAATGCATCTGGATCAGAACTGTTTGCTAATCCTATTCCTGAAGATTGTACTGTTACTACTCCTGTGGTTCACAGTCCGACAGCACCTAATGAGGGGGAGTCAAGCAACATACACATATCTCAAGACGAGACCATACCTGAACTTTCCATTCCAACAAGAGTTCAAAGAAATCATCCTATTGAGAACGTGATCGGTCCTGTTAATGCAGGAGTTCAGACCAGAAGCCAATCAGGAACAATTAATCTATGCTTATACTCTAGCTACATTTCTCAAATTGAACCTAAAACCATTGATGTAGCTTTGCAGGAACCAGGCTGGGTTGAAGCTATGCATGAAGAGCTGAACCAGTTCGAGAAGCTAGGAGTATGGAAGCTTGTGGAGTTGCTAAAAGGGAAACGCAAACTTGGAACTCGCTGGGTTTTCAGAAACAAGCAAGATTCTGCAGGAGTCATTGTTCGAAATAAAGCACGATTAGTGGTCCAAGGATTCAAACAGATAGAGGGACTGGATTATGATGAAGTGTACGCCCCCGTTTCCCGACTTAAAGCAATCCGGATTTTCTTAGCATACGCATCCTACATGGGGTTCACTGTTTACCAGATGGACGTCAAGACTGTGTTTTTGTATGGAACTGTGAAGAAGGAATTTTTTGTTGAGCAACCACCAGGTTTTATTCATCTAGACCATCCAGAATATGCCTACAAACTTGATAAGGCATTATATGGGTTGCACCAAGCACCTAGAGCTTGGTATGCAACTCTGAGTGAACATCTTCTGGCTCATGGGTACACACGAGGCACGATAGACCAGACTCTGTTTATTAAGAGAGTGGGCAAGGATCTGATACTGGTTCAAATCTACGTCGATGATATTATCTTCGGGTCAACAAGTGATGCTCTTTGTAAGTTATTTGAGGGTGTTATGAAAAAGAAGTTCGAGATGAGTGCGCTAGGAGTAATGACATTGTTTTTAGGTTTACAAGTCAAACAAGACTCTTGAGGCATTCTAATTCATCAAGGAAATATGTGGATGATGTGCTGACAAAATTTAAGTTCATAGACGCTAAACCGGTCGAAACTCCAATGGCAGAAAGACCTCTACTGACTGAAGATGCAGAAGGATCCCTTGTTGATCAACGACTTTATAGGTCCATGATCGGATCGTTGATGTATCTGACAGCGATCCGTCCAGACATCATGTTTGCTGTCTGCAACTGCGCGCGATATCAGGCTAATCCTAAAACCTCTCATCTTACTGCTGTTAAACGAATCTTTCGGTACCTTAAAGGCCGACCTCGGTTTGGTCTGTGGTATCCGAGAGATTCCAATTTTGATCTGTTTGCGTTTTCTGATAGTAATTTTGGAGGCACTGACAAGGACAGGAAATCCACATCAGCTGGTTGTCAATTTTTGGGTGACAGACTCATTTCATGGCAATGCAAGAAACAATAAACGGTGGCAATTTCAACAGCTGAAGCAGAATATGTCGTAGCATCGGCATCTTGCTCCCAAGTGGTGTGGATGCAGCATCAATTGCAGGACTACGGTTTGACTTACCTTAACACTATCATATACTGTGATAATGATGCTGCTATACAAATTGTCAAAAATCTTGTCTTCCATTCAAAAACCAAGCACATTGATATTAAAGTCCATTTTATTCGAGACTGCTTTGACAGAGGTCTTATCAAACTGGAGCAAATCGATACAGATGAAAATGCTGCCGATTTGTTGACAAAACCTGTCAGTAGTTCAAAATTTCAAGTGCTTGTGGATTTTCTGAAAATGATCCGTTTTACTGACTAAGCATGTTTTTGGTTTTTAGTAGGTAAATTTGTTCATAAAGTTTTCTATTCTTAGGTAGTTTTTGAAAAATACAAAAACATTGAAAATTTTCAAAAATACAAAAAGAAGCACTGCATGACACGGGAAATGAAATGAATTTTCACATTATGGTTAAGGGCTGACTCATGTAAGACCTGTATCGAAATAGTTTGACTCTACTATGATGTGTTGGTAGGCTATATCCTTAAGACTGGAATCATTGGCTGTTTTTGTTCAGAACTAAAATGGTACATGACCTCAAGAAAGAAAGTCACTTGGAATTAGCTCATTTCTATTTGAATGTCTGTATGTTGTCCCGATACACACAATTTTGGTCTGGTTCTGAAATCTTCTCTGAAAAAGTCGTGTATCTCCTCTGTTTTGCGTGAGCAAAGACCTGGAGGTGCTAGGCAGCGCTTAGCTTCTGTTTTGTGTGAGCAAAGACCTAGCCCAGCGTCTGTCGTCTTATAGATCAATTAAACACCTGAAAGAGGCCCCCAAGTGCCCAAAAGAAACCCAAAAAACCTATATCAAATTGAGAAAAACTCGTCTGATCTGTATATTATATCTTCTTTCTTACGATCTATTTTGTTCTCTTCTCAATCTATTCCCAGTTAAGATTTCAGAGGTCTGGATCGGACTTGTGAAACATGTGGCAGGGAAACTACTTACATGATAGAGTGTGATGTCTATAATTCCAGGATCTGATTAGTATTTGTTTGGGTGTTCATTGTTAAGACATCAAAACATGATAAAATGAGTTACAGACAGTTACATGAAAAAGGTCTAGGGAAACGAGTTTAAGTGGACAAATATACCGGAAATTGTCTAGATCACTCCGTAGTAGATCGGTGTTGATAAGTGAAGTCAGGCCCGAAACCTTGTGATTTGATCCCTGAGCAATTACGATATTTTCTATTTTGTTTTTGTAAATAATAGTTCGTATTATTTATTTTTTGTGTTTTTAGGGTAAGTTCTCGTAAAACGTGCTCGAGAAGTTAAATGGGTTATTAAATCTTATCTTGGTTTAAAGAAATTTTTGAAATTGTAAAAGATATTAAATTAAATCTTTAAACTATGTGGTCTCGACTGAATTTGAAGTGGTTTCTGCCCAACTTTTGGTCTCGGCCCAATTCAAGGGCCCAGCCCTCTCATGTGTTGGGGTATTAAAGGCAGGTCTCGAGTCGAGATCTCATTTCCCACTCGAGACCAGTTCAAGTTTTTCTCAAATTCTCTCTAGAATATTCCGGCGAACTCTCATTATTCCGGCGAAGTTCTTGTTTTCGACGTATTTTGCGGTCTCTATTCGTCATATTTGAAGGTATCATGATGATATAGTTGAAGTTTTGCAGGTTGTTTGAAGATTTGATAAAGATCTTATGAAGATTTGAAGATGAACATAAACCCTAATTTTGAACATATTTTGGTCTTCAAAGAAATTCAAGGATGTTTTTGGATTTTTTATCCAATTCAAGGATGATTGAGATCTGTTTATGTAGTCTCGACTCAGATTGTTTCAATGGACTTGAGGACTCAAGACCTCTGGTTACGAGTCGCAACCTCGTTAGTCTCGACTGAGGTCTCAACTCAAAACCACATGTGACAACCCTCACTAAACCAGGTATCCGTACGACTTAATTAATAATTAATTACTGCTTAATTACTGTGCTTACTTGAACTTGTGGATAAACTGCTACTTGAATGCTGATACATGTACTTACTTGCATCATACTTTACTTGCTGTCACTCCATTTTTGCTTACAGCACCTTCGTGACAACCTTGATGCACCAAAAGCACAGTAGCATAATGAACGGACAACCTATTAAACGTGCTGTCATAACTAGCACCAGGCAGGTACTGCCTCTAAGGCCTGTAAGAGCCAGAGATAGTTTGCTACACTAGTGGTGAGTGTAGGGATATAAGGGTTGTAGAACTGCGTCACTAGGAATGAGTTACAGTGACCGAATGTGCCTAAAACGTACTCGAAGTACAAAATTCAGCACCTTAACTAAAATTCAGCATTTGGTTAACTAATAAAGTGCCCAAACATGAGGAAAATATTACTAGACACTTTCCAAAGTGTCGGGAATAAGTTGTGTCACTAAAAATAGTATTAACGACACTTCAAAGCTTTGTTAAGCACTTTAACGGATTACTATCCAACCGAACAACCGGACTTTACCCGGAACATAAAAATATTGCCATAACATTGTTTATCTTTTTCTGAGCCAGTTAGGGTCCCTGAATACCCTAACACCCGCTATAATGCATAACGCACTAGTAACCGAGTTAATCCCTAACTTAACTTAACTAACTTAACTAACACTTAACCTTAACTTAACTAATAGTTGGAAATGAACCAAGTGACCCCCCCCCCTAACCGAACCGTCCCCAAGGGGGACACCCCTTGTACCTTTTGTGATTAAATTAATCAAGCTTGCTTGATATCTAGCTAGCACATAATCTCTTGGTTAATGACCATGAAAATTGTCTATAAGATCAACATATAACACACTTAACATTTCCACTCAACACTCACCAACACACACTCTCTCCCTCTCTTCACAAAGCTCTCGGCCGAACCCCCCTTCACCATCCATCCATCTTTCGATTTCCATCAAGCTATTTCAAGTGTATACAAGTGTTACGGATCACATACGAGGAGGCTTGGTGCATTCGGAACGCGAAGGACCTCACCCTATTGCTTTTATCCACTCATTCTTCGACTAGAATCTTCCCTAGCCTCGAGCTAGTAGTAAGTTACTATAATCACACTCTCGATCTATTTTAAAGTGGTTAAAATGAAATATGACGGTTAAAATCTATGAACTTGCAAAATGATATGTAAAAGTCTACTAAAATGTTAAAAATGTTGGTTAATAGCACAAGGGTTGTGTAAATCTTGTAAGATTTGTTTTGTGTGATTATTTAGTGCCGATCTATGATGTGGTAGCTCGGATCATCATCTAACCCGGATTAGTCATGATCAAGAATCATGGCATAGAGTTTGTTTAAGTGTACAAAGGGTTAAATGATGAAACTCTACCACACACTAAACATGAACTTGTGTAAAATCGACTTTACTTATGAAATAGTGTTTAAAACTAGTAGATCTACGGATCTACAAGCGGTATTTTCAAAGGACCAAGTGTCAAGGAAATCTTATTTTCTAAAACCGGATCTTACATGAGCAAGAATGATTTTTAAACACACAAGTGTATAAACACTTGTGTAACACTAAGTTTTGACAAAGAACTAGTTTTGTCAAATTTTACAAGAAGCTGTAAAGATGGAATTTCTTTAAAAATGAGACTTTCAAGAAACAAAGTTGATTTATACAAAGATCCACTAAAAGTAATGGGATTTACTACATATTCCGAACAAACCACAAGTTCATGTAATTTTCGCGATTTACATATATTTTGACTAATTGATGCTTTGGAAAATTGTTATTGAGAATAAGAAAATTGTTGATTTCCTTTTAAAAGAAAATGATACGCTTGAAAGCGTGGCCACCTCCAGTTACAGGGGAAACTCTAGCGAAATTTTTCCAACAACCTAACACTTGGAAAATATTTTCACTACAAGTGTTATAAATATATTTTTAACTTGTTTTCAAATTATAAATTTCGCCACGATCCTTATTACAAAATTTCTTAGTGTCGGAGGTGGGATTTTCACAAAATAAAACGGGGCAAATATATATTTGATATATATTTTTCATAGCGTCACTTGTAAAATGTTTATGATTATTTTGTGAAATATACAAATATTATTTTTAGGGTAAAAATAATATTACCAATTGTAACGGCTCCAAAATAATACAAACACCTTCATAATAAATAATAAGTTACAACGGTATAATTAAATACCATCCGATCTTTAAAACGTAACTTACGCATTTTAAGAAAATATTTATGAGCGCGTATTTTTGTCAAGGTATTATTTTGGGAAAATCATATGTATTAAAATATAATATTTTTGGGAAGAATATTTATGTTTTGGAGTAAGAAATAAAATATATTAAGTGAGACTTAATAATATATTTCGAATTTTACGAACGCGCATGTATTAAATCCCCCATCCTTGGGAAGGAAAATAATTACCAAGTATTTACAAAAATATAAACACGAAATAGTTGTCTAACTATTTCCCAAAAACTTAAACCATAAAGCTAAGGCACGGCCGTCCGTCTAATAGGGGTAGTACGTGTAGGTCGTCGCACAGCTGCTTGATTAGGAGATATACTTGGTAGAGACGCACCACTGTGAGTTCATGTCCCCCTTTTCTCTTAACTGTTTTCAGTTTTCTAAACTGCGGGGGTGAAATACATGTTACTATGATTACGAGTACTTTTTTTACATGGTATGGTTAGCGTAAGGAGGGTTACTATTTAGATCATGTGAGTGGGTAGGCGGAAACTTAAGGCCATTAATCCTCAGGGTAGGACCGAGGGGCAGGAGCGGTAGATCTATCTGGGTGTAGCGAGCCCAGCCCCAGGCCCAGCATAACGGACCTCGGGGTGACTTTGTACCCAACGCATAAATCTGCTAGGTTTGAGTCTTCCTACTTGCACTTCACACATATCAATGGCCTTGCAAACCATTGGTGCTCTCTTTTTCCTTATTTGCTACATACCAGGGTTTTTATACATACAAAGGTTTATTTACTCACTTACACATGAACTCGCTCAACATTATTGTTGATTTTTCAACTTACATGTATTTCAGGGAATTAAAGGATCTGGCACGGTTTGACACGTTTTCCCACTGCATTAGTTTCGAGGTCATCCGAGTTTAAGGGATGTGACTTTTTCCTGGACGAGTCACAGTTCTTAAACTGTGTTTATTTCTTGTTGGTGTTGTGTCTTTTGAACACTGTTTATGTTTGTTAGGATGTGATATCCATTAAGACAATGTTGTGGTTCTTTACTCTTCAAACTTATTTTAATGGATGATCTTGCATGGTTTTTATTTCATATAGCTTGTTATGATTAAGCTTTGGTATTAAGAAGTCACACCAAAATAACCACGCTTCCGCAAGGCCAGGGTGTGACAGCTTGGTATCAGAGCTCTGATCATAGCGAACTAGGATTCCTTCTCGAGTCTAGACTATGATCACTAGGGCTCTCACGAAAACATTTTTACACTGCATACCACTTAAGTCCAGATCCAAAACGTTTTTACAAACAAATGTTGAGCACTTTTTATTTATTATTTATAGGCTCAGTCTGGGAGGCTGAGGCTCGGTCTGGAAGACCGAGGCTCGGTCTGGAAGACCGAGGCTCGGTCTAGGAGACCGAGGTAGTTGGCTAGTGGGACTAGGAAGAGCAGTCTGAGAGGCTGGGAGAATAGGCTAGTGGAACTAGGAAGAGCAGTCTGAGAGGCTGGGAGTCTAGTGGGACTAGGAGAATTATTTGATTGCTTACTTGGTGACTAATGTGCTTATCTGATTGTATGATTGATTATTTGTACATATTTGTGTTTGTGTTACAGACACCATGGACTCGTCCGGCACAGGTGATTCGGACACCACGGGCCCTAGACCCATAGTATCAGATGACTTAGAGTCTTCAGAGCACGAGGTCCACACATCAGATGTTACCAGCACAGACGAGGATGACTTTCAGCCCTTTGCGCTGCCCGACTCTGTCGATGAGCCCGCTGATGGCCCTTTTGCTGGGTACCTACCGCTCATAGAGATCCCTGCTCCCATACATTTGGTCGTTTATCCAGCTTACGATATGCTCCTCGACGCCGACGTTGACGACGACGTTGATCTGTTTGATGATGAGCCCCTGGAGGATGATGTTGAGGGCGAGGCCCTTCTAGCTGACGGTGGTCTTTTGTTACTCGCAGATGCTCCAGCTGAGGAGTCACCTGCACACTCACCCGCTCCAGACTCCTTCGAGTCTGTGGCCTCCGCACCGTCACACACTCGGAGCGCACAACACTATTCACACGGTTCAGATCCTGACAGGGCATCATCTGCTGCCTCTGCTCCTAGCTTTGCTTTCGATCACGACCTCGATGAGGATTCAGACCCTGTTTTTCCCCCTGGATTTGACCCGGACCAGGAGATAGAGTTCATCCACTTGGATCAGCCTATGGTTGACCTAGTAGACCCAGTTGACCCTGCATTCGCTGATCATGCAGATTTTGATATGGAGTTCATTGATCCCGAGCCTGCTTTGGCCCTTGAGCCAGTAGCTGCTCCTGACCCAGTGTTTGAGCATGACCCTGTTCATGCTGGCATGCCCATTGATCCTGTGATTGCTGACCTACCCATTGATGATCACCCTGCTGATGCACCACTACTGGAGGGTGACCATGTTATTGCTGCTGATCATGTTGATCCCCCACTTATTGCTGATGTACCTGCTGACCCTCTTGTTGCACCCCACCTTGACCCTATGCCTGTGCAGTTTGATCGAGCACTTTTTGAGGCACAGATTGACCCACGAGATGAGCACGCCCAGCATGGGTGGATTCCTGCTGATGATGAGCTTCCACCTATTCCTCCTCATACCACCGATGCACGTCACGTTGATTTCTCTTTTTCATTTGCACAGTACACACCTCCAGCTCGACCTGGAGAGGGTTCCTCGGCTCATCCCTTTAGACATGTGCCGACATCTATTCCAGTTATGCCACAGTCTTCATCTGCTATTCCCCCTGTACCACCATTCTTTGTACCACCTTTTGATCCAGCTAGCGAGCCGTTTCTCTGGACGTCACCGCCTATTATGCCACCGACCGACCCCTACCATCCTTTCCATATGGGGTATTCTATTGAGGACGTTCTGATGTCGTTTGTTGTCCAGCAGGAGGCACTCACACGGCGCATTCAGGAGCTTGAGAGAGCTCAGCCACCGCTGTGCCAGTGTCAGGGTCAGACCCACCCTGCTTCTTCGCAGCACCCTCGACCATTGTTACCTGACTATGCTGCACTCCTTTTGGCACTTGAGCAGCAGGTTGCTTCTTGGTTGCGTACCCAGAGAGCCATGGAGGAGGACTGGCTCCATTTGCGACGTTTGTTCTATACCCATTTTCCCCCTCCTCCACCACCATCAGTTTAGGGCATCTTTAGTACAGCATTGGTAGACGTTGGTGAGAAGACGGCGATTGCTCTGACCACACAGCATTTTTGGAGACTGCATTCTGATTCTGACTTTTGTTGATCATGTATATGGGATGTATTGACACTGATTTGATATTCTTTTGGACTGGGGTGATGTAGCCCTTAGTCGATGATGATGTATGACACTATTATGTACTTGTACACTCTACCATGTGGTCCCGATTTTGGCAATGCAATCGCAGTATTCTCATCATATGTGATGTTTTGATTGATTATTTATGTTTTATAACATGGGATGTTGTGTGATTGATATGATTATAACATGAGATGTTATGTACTATTATTATCATTATATACGTACGCTTTACTATGGCCTGACCGACGTGAACCCATCTTTTAGAAGATGCCGCCGAGACGTCAAACGCCGATGCCTACCAATGAGGCAGAACTCCAACAAGTCATCGCTGCTGCCATCGCGCAATACGCCGCCTCGCAAGGAGGACCCAGCGGAAGCAGCTCAAACAACAATGGCAACGACAATCCACCTCATGGTAATACTAAGTCATTAAGACATACCATGATCTAATTGGATATCTCTAGCAAGGATGCTAATGCCATTCATATGTTGTAACGTATGTGCAGGGTGCACCTACAAGCAGTTTCTAGACTGCAAGCCCGTCAACTTTGATGGCACCGGAGGTGCTGTCGCTTTTGTTCGTTGGGCCGAGAAGACTGAATCTGTTCTCCGCATGAGCAAATGTGCACCAGACCAGCAAGTCACCTACATTTCTGGGCTATTTTTGGATGGAGCCCTATCTTGGTGGAATTTGCAAGTGCAGACACTTGGTGAAGCTGCTGCCTACGCACTAACATGGACCGAACTGAAGGAACTAATGCACAAAAAGTATTGTTCTCACGCTGAAATCCAAAGATTGGAAACTGAGTTCTGGCATTTGAAGATGGAAGGTCCGAAGATCGCGGAATATGTTCAGAGGTTTCACGACCTGTCGCATGTGGTACCCTATATGGTCACTCCAGAATTCAAGCGGATTGAACGCTTCATTTGGGGATTAGCTCCTCAAATCATAAGCATGGTGACCTCCTCCAAGCCTGCAACAATTACTGAGGCAATCGATTTGAGCGTGGTTCTCACTGAGGAGGCTATCCGCCTGAACAAGTTCGATGAGATCGAGACAAAGAAGAAAGAGACTCACGTCGAGTCATCCGGAGGTAACAAACGAAAGTTCTCGAACTTCAAACAAGGCACTAGTGGTGTTGTTAAGAAAGGAGAGCCAAACGCGCCAGCTCAGGTTACAGCTGGTAGTGGAAAGAAAGGAAAGGGATATATGGGCACCCAGCCCAAGTGCAACACCTGCCAGCGTCACCATTCTGGCCGATGTGGTTTGAAGGTATGTGAAGCGTGTGGGAAACCTGGCCACTTGAAGGATTTTTGTTGGGCCACTGTTGGCCAGGGAGGCCAAGGAGGATTTGGAAACAGAAACAATAACCGGGGTGGAAATGGAAATCGCCCACAAGGAAACAATGGAGGTAATGGGAAACGAGGCAACAATGTGAATCAAGCGGGCGCTGTGAATCGTAACCAAAGGAATAATCAAGCTGGAAATGGAGGTGGAAACAGGCAAAGACCTGGATGCTTTAACTGTGGTGATATCGGGCACTTTAAGAGGAACTGCCCAGAGTTGAACCAAGCCCGTGGAAGAGTGTTCAATATCGAAGCGAGGGAAGCGCGCCAGGATCCCAATGCCGTTACTGGTACGTTCCCTGTAAACCAATGCTATGCATCCGTTTTATTTGATACTGGTGCCGACTATAGCTTCGTATCGTTAGAATTTAAGAATATGCTTGGGTTAGCCGCTAGTAAGTTAGATATTCCCTACTCAATCGAATTGGCTAATAGGAAGTTAGTAGAAGCCAATGAAGTGATCAGAGGTTGTGCAATCGAGTTGGGAGAACGTGAGTTTGCTTTGGATCTACTACCAGTCCAGCTGGGGAGCTTTGACGTGGTAGTAGGGATGGATTGGTTATCAAGCAACAAGGCAGAAATTGTTTGTCACGAAAAGGTCATTCGTATCCCGATCGAAGATGGCGAAACAATTGTGGTACATGGCGAAAAGCGCGATACGCCGTTAAGAATTATCAGCTGCCTCAAAGCGCGAAAGTGTTTGCAAAAGGGGTGTGCTGCCTTCCTGGCACACATTGTAGACAAGAAAGCTGCAGAACCGAAGATCGAAAACATCCCTATCATGAGGGAGTATCCGGAAGTCTTCCCGGAGGACTTGCCTGGACTGCCACCTCAGAGGCAAGTGGAGTTTCACATCGATTTAGTCCCAGGCGCCGCGCCTGTGGCTAAGGCACCTTATAGACTTGCCCCGTCTGAGATGCAAGAATTGTCGACACAACTTTAAGAGTTGTTAGACAAGGGATTTATCCGACCAAGCTTCTCGCCTTTGGGAGCTCCGGTCCTGTTTGTCAAGAAGAAGGGCGGTAGTTTTCGAATGTGTATCGACTACCGGGAGCTGAACAAGCTGACGATCAAGAATAGATATCCTCTGCCAAGAATTGATGATCTGTTTGATCAACTGCAAGGTTCAAGCTTTTACTCAAAGATCGATTTGCGATCTGGATACCATCAGTTAAGGATACAAGAGGAGAGTATCCCGAAGACAGCCTTCAGAACTCGTTATGGACACTACGAGTTCCTTGTTATGCCGTTTGGGTTGACAAACGCACCTGCAGTCTTTATGGATTTGATGAATAGAGTTTGCAAGCCGTACTTGGACAAGTTCGTGATTGTGTTTATCGACGACATCTTGATTTATTCAAAGGCAAAGGCTGAGCACGAACAGCATTTAAGAGCTATTCTAGAGCTGCTGAAGAAGGAACAGTTGTATGCCAAGTTCTCTAAGTGCGAGTTTTGGCTACGTGAAGTCCAATTTCTTGGACACGTGGTGAACGGAGATGGAATCCATGTGGATCCAACCAAGATCGAAGCGATCAAGAATTGGGAAACGCCAAAGACGCCAACCGATATTCGACAATTCTTGGGTTTGGCTGGCTACTATCGAAGGTTCATTGAGGATTTTTCAAAGATCGCTCAATAATTGACGCTCCTCACCCAGAAAGATAAGAAGTTTGATTGGGGAATCAAACAGGAAGAAGCGTTTCAGCTGTTGAAGGATAAGCTCTGCAATGCGCCAATCCTAGCACTACCGGAAGATACTGACGATTTCGTGGTATACTGTGACGCCTCGCGTCAAGGATTGGGTTGCGTGTTGATGCAACGCCAGAAGGTTATTGCTTACGCATCACGTTAGTTGAAGGTACATGACAAGAACTATACCACGCACGATTTGGAGCTAGGCGTAGTGATATTTGCTTTAAAGATCTGGAGACACTACCTATATGGTACGAAATGTACAATTTTTACAGATCATAAGAGCCTACAACACATATTCAACCAGAAGGAGTTGAATATGAGACAAAGACGATGGGTTGAGTTGTTAAATGATTACGATTGCGAGATAAAGTATCATCCAGCGAAGACGAATGTGGTTGCCGATGCCCTAAGTCGAAAATAGAGGATCAAGCCCATAAGGGTTAGGGCTTTAGAAATGATTATCCAAACCGATCTTTCCTTGTGCATTCGTGCCGCGCAGAAAGAATCTCTTAAGGAAAGAAATCTTGAAGAAGAATATCTCCGTGGGATGGAGAAGCTATTGGTGCCAAACGAGGAACGAACGTTATGTTTTGAGAAAAGGATTTGGGTTCCTCTGTTTGGTGGTTTGAGGAAAGTTGTTTTTGATGAAGCTCACAAATCGCGGTACTCTATCCATCCAGGAGCGGATAAGATGTACAAAGATCTCAAGGATTACTATTGGTGGCCTAGGATGAAGGGCGACGTTGCTGTTTATGTTCAAATGTTTAACGTGTGCTAAGGTGAAAGCGGAATACCAGAAGCCTTCAGGACTTCTGCAACAATCTGAGATTCCCAAGTGGAAATGGGAACAAATCTCCATGGATTTTATTAAAAAGTTGCCAAGAATGCCAAGAGGTCATGACACTATTTGGGTGATAGTTGACCGCCTAACAAAGTCCGCACACTTTCTGCCAATCAAAGAGAAGGATAACACCAGCAAACTGGCAGAAATATACATGCGAGAGATCGTCGCACGACATGGAGTGCCCCTCTCGATCATCTCTGATAGAGATGGACGTTTCATATCAAGGATTTGGCAATCCTTCCAAGAAGCCTTTGGCTCACAATTAAATCTGAGCACTGCGTTTCATCCGCAAACTGATGGGCAAAGTGAAAGAACTATTCAGACACTGGAGGATATGCTGAGAGCATGTGTAATGGATCTTGGTGGTAGCTGGGATAAACATTTACCATTGGCCGAATTTTCATACAACAATAGCTACCACACCAGTATTGGAGCCGCGCCATTTGAAGCTCTTTACGGACGCAAGTGTCGATCACCCCTATGCTGGGCTGACGTAGGTGATAGGCAGCTTGTTGGTCCCGAAATCGTCCAAGAGACGACAGACAAGATTGCGCAGATTCGAAAACGCATCGAAGCGGCTCGCGACAGACAGAAAGCCTATGCAGATCCAAACCAGAAACATTTGGAATTCCAAGTTGGAGATATGGTTTTATTGAAAGTTTCACCCTGGAAGGGTGTGGCACGCTTCGAAAAGCGTGGGAAGTTGAATCCGCGTTACATTGGCCCTTTCAGAATTCTGCAAAGAATAGGGCTAGTAGCATACAAGCTGGACTTACCTGCTGAACTGAATGGAGTTCACGATACCTTTAATGTATCCAACCTGAAGAAAAGTCCAACTCAAGATACCGTTGTCATTCCCACCGACGAGATTCATGTTGACGACACGCTCCATTTCGTTGAAGAACCTGTTGAGGTTACGGATTGGAAGGTAAACAAGACCCGCCGGAGCAGTGTCAAGCTCGTCAAGGTTCGTTGGAATGCCAGACATGGTCCTGAATACACCTGGGAGCGTGAGGACCGGATGAAAGAGAAGTACCCCCACCTATTTCCCAAGAACCCTGCATCTAGAAGCAGAACTTAAAATTTCGGGACGAAATTTTTCTAACGGGGGGAGAATATGACAACCCTCACTAAACCAGGTATCCGTACGACTTAATTAATAATTAATTACTGCTTAATTACTGTGCTTACTTGAACTTGTGGATAAACTGCTACTTGAATGCTGATACATGTACTTACTTGCATCATACTTTACTTGCTGTCACTCCATGTTTTGCTTACAGCACCTTTGTGACAACCTTGATGCACCAAAAGCACAGTAGCACAATGAACGGGTAACCTATTAAACGTGCTGTCATAACTAGCACCAGGCAGGTACTGCCTCTAAGGCCTGTAAGAGCCAGAGATAGTTTGCTACACTAGTGGTGAGTGTAGGGATATAAGGGTTGTAGAACTGCGTCACTAGGAATGATTTACAGTGACCGAATGTGCCTAAAACGTACTCTAAGTACAAAATTCAGCACCTTAACTAAAATTCAGCATTTGGTTAACTAATAAAGTGCCAAAACATGAGGAAAATATTACTAGACACTTTCCAAAGTGTCGGGAATAAGTTGTGTCACTAAAAATAGTATTAACGACACTTCAAAGCTTTGTTAAGCACTTTAACGGATTACTATCCAACCGAACAACCGGACTTTACCCGGAACATTAAAATATTGCCATAACATTGTTTATCTTTTTCTGAGCCAGTTAGGGTCCCTGAATACCCTAACACCCGCTATAAAGCATAACGCACTAGTAACCGAGTTAATCCCTAACTTAACTTAACTAACCTAACTAACACTTAACCTTAACTTAACTAATAGTTGGAAATGAACCAAGTGACCCCCCCCCCCCTAACCGAACCGTCCCCAAGGGGGACACCCCTTGTACCTTTTGTGATTAAATTAATCAAGCTTGCTTGATATCTAGCTAGCACATAATCT
The DNA here is from genome assembly GCA_030545235.1 of Helianthus tuberosus. NCBI lineage: Eukaryota > Viridiplantae > Streptophyta > Magnoliopsida > Asterales > Asteraceae > Helianthus > Helianthus tuberosus. The sequence goes on from CM060420.1 coordinate 62,735,940, forward strand.
CTTGGTTAATGACCATGAAAATTGTCTATAAGATCAACATATAACACACTTAACATTTCCACTCAACACTCACCAACACACACTCTCTCCCTCTCTTCACAAAGCTCTCGGCCGAACCCCCCTTCACCATCCATCCATCTTTCGATTTCCATCAAGCTATTTCAAGTGTATACAAGTGTTACGGATCACATACGAGGAGGCTTGGTGCATTCGGAACGCGAAGGACCTCACCCTATTGCTTTTATCCACTCATTCTTCGACTAGAATCTTCCCTAGCCTCGAGCTAGTAGTAAGTTACTATAATCACACTCTCGATCTATTTTAAAGTGGTTAAAATGAAATATGGCGGTTAAAATCTATGAACTTGCAAAATGATATGTAAAAGTCTACTAAAATGTTAAAAATGTTGGTTAATAGCACAAGGGTTGTGTAAATCTTGTAAGATTTGTTTTGTGTGATTATTTAGTGCCGATCTATGATGTGGTAGCTCGGATCATCATCTAACCCGGATTAGTCATGATCAAGAATCATGGCATAGAGTTTGTTTAAGTGTATAAAGGGTTAAATGATGAAACTCTACCACACACTAAACATGAACTTGTGTAAAATCGACTTTACTTATGAAATAGTGTTTAAAACTAGTAGATCTATGGATCTACAAGCGGTATTTTCAAAGGACCAAGTGTCAAGGAAATCTTATTTTCTAAAACCGGATCTTACATGAACAAGAATGATTTTTAAACACACAAGTGTATAAACACTTGTGTAACACTAAGTTTCGACAAAGAACTAGTTTTGTCAAATTTTACAAGAAGCTGTAAAGATGGAATTTCTTTAAAAACGAGACTTTCAAGAAACGAAGTTGATTTATACAAAGATCCACTAAAAGTAATGGGATTTACTACATATTCCGAACAAACCACAAGTTCATGTAATTTTCGTGATTTACATATATTTTGACTAATTGATGCTTTGGAAAATTGTTATTGAGAATAAGAAAATTGTTGATTTGCTTTTAAAAGAAAATGATACGCTTGAAAGCGTGGCCACCTCCAGTTACAGGGGAAACTCTGGCGAAATTTTTCCAACAACCTAACACTTGGAAAATATTTTCACTACAAGTGTTATAAATATATTTTTAACTTGTTTTCAAATTATAAATTTCTCCACGATCCTTATTACAAAATTTCTTAGTGTCGGAGGTGGGATTTTCACAAAATAAAATGGGGCAAATATATATTTGATATATATTTTTCATAGCGTCACTTGTAAAATGTTTATGATTATTTTGTGAAATATACAAATATTATTTTTAGGGTAAAAATAATATTACCAATTGTAACGGCTCCAAAATAATACAAACACCTTCATAATAAATAATAAGTTACAACGGTATAATTAAATACCACCCGATCTTTAAAACGTAACTTACGCATTTTAAGAAAATATTTATGAGCGCGTATTTTTGTCAAGGTATTATTTTGGGAAAATCATATGTATTAAAATATAATATTTTTGGGAAGAATATTTATGTTTTGGAGTAAGAAATAAAATATATTAAGTGTGACTTAATAATATATTTCAAATTTTACGAACGCGCATGTATTAAATCCCCCATCCTTGGGAAGGAAAATAATTACCAAGTATTTACAAAAATATAAACACGAAATAGTTGTCTAACTATTTCCCAAAAACTTAAACCATGAAGCTAAGGCACGGCCGTCCGTCTAATAGGGGTAGTACGTGTAGGTCGTCGCACAGCTGCTTGATCAGGAGATATACTTGGTAGAGACGCACCACTGTGAGTTCATGTCCCCCTTTTCCCTTAACTGTTTTCAGTTTTCTAAACTGCGGGGGTGAAATACATGTTACTATGATTACGAGTACTTTTTTTACATGGTATGGTTAGCGTAAGGAGGGTTACTATTTAGATCATGTGAGTGGGTAGGCGGAAACTTGAGGCCATTAATCCTCAGGGTAGTACCGAGGGGCAGGAGCGGTAGATCTATCTGGGTGTAGCGAGCCCAGCCCCAGGCCCAGCATAACGGACCTCGGGGTGACTTTGTACCCAACGCATAAATCTGCTAGGTTTGAGTCTTCCTACTTGCACTTCACACATATCAATGGCCTTGCAAACCATTGGTGATCTCTTTTTCCTTATTTGCTACATACCAGGGTTTTTATACATACAAAGGTTTATTTACTCACTTACACATGAACTCGCTCAACATTATTGTTGATTTTTCAACTTACATGTATTTCAGGGAATTAAAGGATCTGGCGCGGTATGACACGTTTTCCTGCTGCATTAGTTTCGAGGTCATCCGAGTTTAAGGGATGTGACTTTTTCCTGGACGAGTCACAGTTCTTAAACTGTGTTTATTTCTTGTTGGTGTTGTGTCTTTTGAACACTGTTTATGTTTGTTAGGATGTGATATCCGTTAAGACAATGTTGTGGTTCTTTACTCTTCAAACTTATTTTAATGGATGATCTTGCATGGTTTTTATTTCATATAGCTTGTTATGATTAAGCTATGGTATTAAGAAGTCACACCAAAATAACCACGCTTCCGCAAAGCTAGGGTGTGACACCACGTGGTCTCGTCTATGGTCTCAACTCGAAACCATGCGGTATCGACTTGAAACCACGAGGTCTTGACTCGAAACCTCATGGTCTCAACTAAAATTTGATTTTGACTTTATTAAGTTGACCGGCAATCTGAGTTGTTGACTGTTTGACCTACGTTGACTTGTTGACTTGTATAATTTTTCATTTTTGTGAAATTTAACTTAGTTAACAAGGATATTTAAAACACGATTCTACACTTAATGTGTGTATCCTTTGTACATGTCATGGATTTGAAGTTTATCCCGACACATAATCAGGCAGGCTACTTAGCACCACCTCCAGAGAAGCACAAGAAGATGTACACTTCATTGATCAAGGGTCTAAATAGTTGCCGCATTGTTCACGCATTACGAGAAAATCTCGTTGTCTACGAAAGCCTTATTCATGATTTTTGGAAGACGGCAAGGTTTGAAGCACTTGAAGCTGAAGGGAAAGGAGCAATAGTTGCTGAGATTCAAAAGAAGGTTGTCTCTGTGACAGAGCAGATGATACGGGAGATACAGTTCAATGATCAAGAAACAAATTCTATTGAGCTTCCAGCTGGAACCGTGGAAGCAATTTTACCACGATTGAGTTACGAAGGAAAGTACCCGCCCTTAGTGAAGAAATTTGTGCATCCTTACTGGCGTCTGTTAGTGCACATGTTCATTCTTTGCATAACAGAAAACAGAGGAGGCACTGATCAATTGAATATCACATAGTCTGCTGCTCTCGTTTGCCTGATAACAAATGAGCCTTTCAATTATTCGAAGTATATATTTGAGGCCATGAAGAGAAATGTGATAGGAGTTTGAAAGGACAAATTTCTTATGTACCCAAGATTCTTGCAAATGATTCTTAATGCTCGTTATCCAGAGTTGGTGAGATCTGGAAACACTTTGGAGTTGAAACCCATGGGTCCTGCATGCTTCGGTGCTCTCACTCCTAAAAAGGGTACTGAAAAGAGATATGAAGGTTTAATTCCTCTGGAGAAGTTTGGTCAGTTTGCTGAGACTGAAGATGTGGCTGCTGAACCAGTGTTAGTACAACCTGTTCCTGTAAATGCTGCACAAATCAATGCACCTGTAAATGCTATGGTTGCTGAAGAGCATGATGTTCAAGGTGATGCTGAAGATGAGCCTGAGACAGATATTTTAACGATTAACTCTGACAATGAGGGCATAGAGATAATGTGTGATTCAGGAGATGATGAAGAGCTTCCTTCTGAAAATGAAGCTGACATTGCTGTTTCTACTGTACAACCTGTGATTTCTGCTGAGAATTTGGCTCTGTTGTTAAAGTCTGTAACTGAGAAGATAGGAAATCCTCCTTCCAATCTTTCAGTATCAAATGAAGAGCCACCAAGTGAGAACCCAAAGGATCCTGATTCATTGCCTTTGAAGCGGAAAAGGAGGGATCCTCGACTCGGAATGTATGTTGAACAGAACAAAGATAAACCCATGAATGATGCTGAAGATGATGATGGTTTATATGACTTTGATTTTGAGAAAACTGTCACTGATACCACCACAGCTACTGAAGATATCTTTAAGTTTAATGCTGAAACTCAAAGAATTGATTTGGAAACCACCACTACAGAGATACCAGTTACAAATGTTGTTTCTGATCCCGTCATTGAATCAATGCCATCTGCAGGTCCATCTGGAACTTTTCATGAAGAGCCTGGTAGTTTAAGTGGTAAGAAGCCTGAAGAGCCACTGAGGATGCTATTTGATGATGATTCAAGTGATGATGATGATTTTATCAGTATGAGGGAAATGAAGAAACGACTAGTTGTGCTTGAGCAAGATTCGATTCACAAAGATGCCAAGATTATTCAGCTTGAAGATACCATAGTGCAAAAGAATCAACAAATTGATCAGCTTCAAGGCGACGTTAGTTTGTTGTTCAACATGGTTTATGATTTGCGTGGTAAGTTGGAAAAGAAGTTTGGTAGAGAATATTCTGATCCAACTGATGTGGAAAGTCGAAGAAAAGATGATGAAGATAGAGCAAGAGCTTTTGCTAAGGATGATGCTGATAGGAATGCTGCTATGGAACAATACTTCAGAAGAGTTACTGATCCAGAGGCTGACAAGGCAAAGGCTGAAAGAATCAAGAAGAAAAGAGAGTTTGTGATCTTCAAAAACAAGAATCTTAATCCAGAAGATGAAGATGCCAATGCTACACATCATCTGATGGATGTGGGTGAAACTCTCTATGATAAAGTTGGAAATCGTTCTGGTGTGGTTAGCTGGGGTTTTGATCATGACTGTTGTAGGTGGTGGATTAAAAGAAAGATTGGACCTGTTGAATGGTACAAAAATCCTGCTCAGTTTCAAACATTTACAAAGGTGGATTTGATAAATCTGTCAAAGTCACCTTATGTGGATGATAAGCCTGGTGGTCGTGGTTATTTGTTTTTCGAGAGATTGTAGAGGGAAGTTGCTCATAATTTTCCTTTAATGCATACTGTTGAATTAATCGTTACTCCAGCTAAAGGCGTTAGAGATCCATACACCAACAAGCGGATGAAGATTGTGCACTGGCCAGCAACTGACAAGGAAAAGATGATTCCTTTGGTCAAGAAAATTCCAAAAGGTGCTCTGAAGACCTTGCATTTTTGGGCTTATAATGAGCGTCTAGGGCAAGCAGTGATGGTGTGTGATGGTGATGTGAGTTTTCGTATGGTTGATCAAGTTGATCTGCTGAATCTCGCTTACGAAGACTTGGAAGTGCTAGCTCGCAATCAAATTAGAGCCACTGAAAAATATGAAGAAATAGCAAAAGGATGGACTACTGCTGTTGTTTCAGCCATTCACATTCGTATAAAAGGATTTGGTGGTCTCAAGGATCGTTTGGGTGGTGACAGTGATCGTTGAAGTCTGGAGGACCTCTATGCATAAACCTAGGGGGAGATTGTTGGAACCTTAAGGTTTATACATAGAGGATAGTTCAAGGGTTGTTTTTGTAATGTTTTGCTTTATGTTTTGGGTCGAATACTTAGTGGGTTATGTTGTGGTTTCGGATGGGTCCATAGAGGGTTCGGCCCATATGGTTAGGGTAGTATATAATCACCCCTTGTATGTTGTTTTGGGGTTGATCAGTTGTTTGGATTGTTTTGAGGCCAGCCAAAACCAAGTGAAGATCTTGTATCCGTCTTCGTTAATCGTTGAATGCAAGATAGTTCTGGTTTGTGTTTATTCTTTGTGTTTCAGTTAAACTTATTCTTGAATCAACTTGTGTTTGTTATTCCGTACTTTCACAAGTCTCTGTTTGATATCACTGAAAGATCCTATTCGGAACTTACACCAACAAGTTTCACATACATTCCAATAGATTCAACACCGCAACCCACAACCTTCACATGGCACGTTGTACGAAGTTTGGCAACATGTCAGAAATGCTTATATATAGGAAGTACCAGTGGCATATCCACCACGCTTCGGGCATATCGCTTCTGCCTCATACTCGGTGTCATGTTACGTGTCACAATTGCCAAACATAGCAACACACTCATCATCATCATCATCATACACACGTAGATTAACCCAGTAGATTCACATAGATTAGAGTTGACAACCTCATCACAAAACAACGAAATCCCGCATGGCACGTGCTACGAAAATTCGGCAACACGATGGAAGAACTTATATATCGGAAGTACCAGCGGCGTATCCACCATACTTCAATCATGCCACCTCGGTCTCGTCATCGGTGTCATGCTTCGTTAACCACAACATTAGATTCCATCGCAACTCACAAAGATTTAACATAGATTAACCAAGTAGATTTAATGACTTCAACCCGAGTCCACAAAACTACGAACTTCACTTAGCACGTGGTACGAAGGTTCGGTAACATGCCAGAAACACTTATATATAGGAAGTACCAGCGGCGTATCCACCATGTTTCGGACATGCCACTTCCGCCTCGTCTTCGGTGCTAGGCTACGTTTCGTATTTTGTTCCTCAAAACCTCACATACATAGATTACACCTAGATTACGCTAGAGTACACATAGATTGCACACATAGTTTTCATATAGATTCCACGTAGATTACGCAAGTAGTTTCCTATAGCTTAGGCTTCAACTATCTCATCACCGGTCTGCAAAACACTAAGTTTCGCATGGCACGTGGTACGAAAGTTGGTAACATGCCTGAAACACTTATATATAGGAACTACCAGCGGCGTATCCACCATGTTTCAGACACGTCACTTCTGTCTCGTATTTCTATGCCATGTTCCGTTTAGTGTTTCACAACCATAATAACACATAGGTTCATCAAATAGCTTCATATAGTATCATAGTTGATCAAGATTCCCACATAGATTAACAGCATGAACAAAGCTTCATAAATTTAGTTTGATTCTGAGATTAGAATTAGTGTTTTAGATTGCGGACATGCGTGCGAATTGCGTAAAAAGCCTCAAAACAAACGAAGAATCAAGTTTAAAACCACACATAAAAATTGAGATAACACAAAAGATAGGCTCATAAAACATAGGATTGTTTCGGGTAGAGGAACGGTGACTAACCAAAGTGACTCGAACCCCTTTCGAATTGAGGCAACGTGTCTTGACTTACTTAGACAAATACGTCATCGATGTTAGGCCTACGATATTCATCCTTTTGGTCATTTCCCGCACCTAATTGATTGGAAATTCCGAGATTTTGGGAGACATAAAAATCAAGGAGTGGGACTAGTTATCAAGGTCTGAGTTTCACCTCTAACTTGACAACATCGTACCCTAATAGCGTCGGTACCTATCAACAGATAGGACCTACTAGAATATATGGAGATTTCCCATCAAGGTTCGGATGTCACTCCTGACTTGAGGAAAATTTCGTGTAAAATACAAACACTGATTAGCAGCATTTTCAAAGTATTAAGTATATATTGTGTCAGCCTTAGGAAAGGCATGGAAGTTTAACAGGAAAATGTGCTACTAGGAAGCAGATACGGTAGAATGCATAAGTCTTAAACAACAGGTAAGAATTAAGATTCCTAGAACTATAGACTAGGGCAAGTATTCCTACTCATCCTAATTCCCTATAGTTATGGCTCTGATACCAATCTGTCACACCTCAACCGATGGCGGAAACATCAGGGTGCGGCACTAAGCGTTCAGATAGCTCATGAGATCCCATAACACTAGATATTTCAATATAGGTTAAATTCATTTTGTAATAATATTGTCTCAAGTATCCACCACGAAAACATCAATTACAAAACGTCATCAAAATAGTTTCAAGTTTCTATTTAGCTATGATGTGTTTCTAAGCAGCATCCTAGCAAGTTTCATGAATCCTAGCATCCTGTCAGCCTGCAACATGTATTAAAATATAGTCAGTACAAAATGCACTGGCGAGTATACAAGTTTGAGTAAGTAGCATAGTAGATTTAAAAGACTCATATCCATCATGTAAAAGATAACAAAATAGTTTCAGCCATGCTAGTGTTCATAGTCCAAGTGATAGCCCAAGTGTCCCGAGGAAAACTAGAATCCTCCTAACAATACCCCCGAGAATAATGGGAGGTGCATCCTCCTATAGCGCTACTATTGTTAAGGCGGAACTACACACTCTAGATTAAATGTTCACATAGCACAAAGAATCAAGAATCATAAGTTTCACATACACATAGGATAGAGTTTAGATTCAAAAGTATCAAGTTTCATAGTTTAATAGAATACATGTTGCATCCCAAAGTTTAAAACAAAAAAGGATCGAGTATACTCACAGTGATTGCTTAACAGTTTAACTGTTATTGGATCAAAGGGAGCTCTTTATATTTAGCCTGATTAGATCACAACAGATAAGTGTAGGACAAAATAACGAGATTGCGCAAAGTGTCGGATCAGTCCCTTGATCGGATGGCCGTTCGATCGGACGGCAGGCCGTTCGATCGGACGGCAGTCCGATCGGATTGCCATTCGATTGAGGTAACTATTGTGAGTGGGGGATGGATTGCCATCCGATCGGATGGTCATCCGTACGGATGGCCATTCGATCCAAGTGTTGAGATTTCAAATGTTAAGCCAAGTGCACAACTCAGGTTACTTCGATCGGATGGTCATCCGATAGGACGGCAGTTCGATCGGATTGCCATTCGATCATGGAGGTTTCCAAAGTTTCAAAGATTCAAAGTTCAATAAGATTATAAGTGTTTAAGGGGCAGGATACACATGTCACCCCGATCGGATGGCCGTTCGATCGGATGACAGTCCGATCGGTTTGCCATTCGATTGGGAGGGCCTTGTTCCGTTCACACTCTTGTAAAGTTTCTAAGTTTCGATTTTAACGACGACTGCATGATATGTATTGAGACAATGTTAATCACCTTAATGTTCAACCGGTCTGATCGGACGGGAACCACCCCAGTCCGCTCAGTCGTCGGTTCTTGACGGTGCTTATGTCGGAATCCGTACTCCGGTCATCTTCTCCGGCAACAATCCATTTCCAAACCGACTCCAGACTAATCATCAAGTCTACAGTCCGTTTAGATCCGGATTCCACCATTTCAAGTAAAATTCCAAGAAAAGATGAAGGAATAGTACAAGTTTTAGCTGAAAAGTTTAGATCTAGCAAGGTTTTGGTGTAAAATGTATGAAATTTCTTAGATCTGAGCTAGATCTTGACAGGAATGACATCACACAACTTGTTTGTACAAGCAGCCATGATGACGTCATCTTCAAGGGCTCAAATCTCAGAGATTTCATGATGAAAAGTGAGATTTCAAAGGAGAATCTCGTAGAGAATAGTGTAGTGATCAAAGATGTACAAGAATCTAGTGTAAAACGTACCGAATTCGCTGAGAAATGGAAGAAAAGTGGGAGTGCGTGCATCTTGGTCGAAGGAGGCTGTCACATAAGTGAGAATGATGTGACAAGCCTATTTATAGTGTTAGAGAGGAAAGTTAAGGCGGTGTGGCATGGATCGGATGGCACTTCGATTGAATGGCCCTTCGATCGGATGGTCATCCGATCTAATGGTCATCCGATCGGATGGTCATCCGATCGGATTGCTATTCGGTCAATCCCATCCTTTCTGTTTCACCGTCATTGATTTGTTTTGCGAGTTAGATTAAACGTTGCGTTGCGTTGCGTATTATTGGGTAATAGTATCACATAACTAGATTATATTATTAGCACAAAAGTTTCCAAGTTTCATAGTTTCCGCCAGTGACAAGTCTCCAGTCTCTCGTTCAACCAAGTCTCAAGTTTCACGAGTCTCAAGAGTCAAGCACCAAAGTATCAAGTATCAAGAATCAAGAATCTAGTTTCCAAGTATCAAGAATCAAGCCTCAAAATCAAGTATCAAGAATCAAGTCTCATAGTGTTAAAATTCAAGAATCAAGTTTCTAGAATCAAGAATCAAGCATCATAGTATTAAGAATCAAGAATCTAGATTTAAGCATCACAAGTATCAAAAGTGTCAAGTATCACATAGTTTAGGGACTAAAATTGACAATAGCTAAAAGTCTAGGGACGCAGGCGTTACAGGTCGTTATTCCAAAATGGATCTGAAGGATTAAGGTTGGTATACTGTGCTATGGGATCTGGCATCGGTTCTCCCTGTGGATAAAGTTCCTGATATTCCCTATGGTCATCTTCCCATGGATCATATGCTAAAGGATTAGGTGTTGGGATTCTAGGTATCTTGTTAGGGTCAAATGCTGGTATGGGTAATTGGTTTCCTTGGGTAAGTTCTATCTACATTGGTTGGGTTGGGAATAGTGGCAGTGGTTGTGGTGCAATTATATCCAGGTTTGGATCTGCTACAGTGGTGGCTAGTATATGGAAGTTTGCCAACCGCCTATTAACTGTTTCTTGGGTCTGGGCATTTACTTCCCTATTGGCTGCTACTAACGCTCTTTGCTATTGTAACTTTCTCATTTGCTTTCTCCTCTCGTGTGCTCCCCTACTAAACCATCCTCGCTTTTTCGAAGGGAATGGTTCTTCGGATTGCGCCTTAAAGATGAAGATTCATTCTTCAGTGTCAGCAAAATACCCCGAAGGAGTAGGCTGTGATGAAGTTCCTTCACTTTTAGGAGAACTAGCTAGGTGACGATAGGCGTCAGACATACCTTGCTCACTCATACTGTAAACTAACAGATTGTAAAATAACATAAAACAATAATATACAGATATACACATAATCACATAGATTATTTCCTAACATAAATGGTAAAATCTTGGTGTCAGCAGAACACTTATGCGCCTTAAATCAGTGGCTGTAGCTCTAATACCACTCTTTGTCGCAACCCCCGACCCCTATCCCAGGAGCGGGTGGCCGTGAGTACAGTATCAGTGGTATCGGTGTTTATTAATTTGGCAGCGGAAAATACATCAGGACCGTAGTTAGGAAATAGTTTATTAGAGTTAAAACACCACACTTTTATAAATAATAAATACATGGGAAAAACCCAAGTTTCCATTATAATATGTTTATAGGGATAAACCCTATTTTATTGAAATAAAACTTCTTTCTTGTTTAGGTAACTTTTATAGCCACTTTTCCAAGCCTTCAGTGCTCTCTAGTTGGCTTCTATTTGACTTTCATATTTTGTTACCTGAAATGCGTTTTAAAAAGTTTTATCAGCAAGAAATACTGGCGAGTGCATCCCAATTTAATCAAAACAAGATTTTATATCTTTACAGTATTGAGAGCCATTACAATGTTTTTATCTACCCAATTACCACCCACGGTACTGTCAATCCTGACTTGTGGTCATGCTACTACTCATAGTGTAGTAACAAGTAATGTATACAAAACCCCAACATACCGACAGTAATTGTAGAATACATAGACTCAATCACTGTGTCACACCCCAACCGATGGCGGAAACATCGGGATGAGACGAACAAATCGCTCAAAGCATCATAACACTATTGTGACAATATAATTAAATTCAAATTTCATAATAAAATACTAAAATGTCATACATCTTCAAATAAATCAAACATGAAACAATTGTTCAAACATAATTTATTTCATAGGTGAGTTTCTAGTCCACCCTAATCTTGTTTCTTCAACATCTTGACTATCAACCTGCAACATGTATTAAAATAATGATCAACAAATATGTTGGCGAGTATACAAGTTTGATACATAGCATAGTAGAATAAAATGTTTAAATGTTCTCATATCCAACATGCATAAGATGATACTAGTTAACAGTTATGCCAAAACGATGTTACTCTACATGCTCAAACCAATGTTACGCAATTAAAGTGCCTATCCCAAAAGTTTAGCGGGAGGTTAACATGTTTAACTTAACAATATCCAAGGATAGCTGGCGGGGTGTTACAACCTATAGCGCTATAATTGTTAAGGTAGGCTTGATCGAAGTTAATGAGCATATAGTCATGAAGTGTTTACATTAGCATCACATGTATAACAAGAATCAAACATTTCATGTGTAATTTGGATAGAGTGTGAATAAATGTTGTTTAATGTGTTTGTGTAATTTGCATAAGAATACAAGTTGCACCCAAAAGTGTTTAAAAATGAAAATGGGATCATGTATACTCACATTGGTTGCGTATGAGAATTCCTTGAATTATCACACGAGTAAAAATTGGTAATCCAAGAGTACGAATGAGAGCGTTTATCCAAAACAGTAAAGGATGTCATGAGTTCCGTCGGACTTTGGTCGTCTTCTCCGGTGAGTTATGGTTCTCTCCAGCGATGCTCAAAGCATAACGAAAGATAGTGAAAAGGTTGGATTATGTGAGAGGTGTCGAACAGGAACATGAACCATAAAAAGAAACAACAAATCCACTGTTAGCGATACATGTGTTAACCCACATCTGAAATAACTCGAAAAAGAAACGAATAAATGGACAGAAGGTATACCGAATAACGGGATGTGTCGATTCCCATCGAGCACTCCGACGTCTCTAGCGGCGCCTCCGATTTCCGACACGATCCTCGAACTCCGTCGAGCTTGTTGTGGTTAGCACGAGAGAGAGGAATAAAAGATGGTCGAATTACATGTGAGAGGTCGTTTATATAGCTTTTTACAAGCCTCGTAAGTTTGGACAAGAGTTTTGATTGGTTTGTATGAAGGTTATAATGAAGGTCTAGGTTCATGATTGTGTTAAAGATGGAAACGCGTGTATACGGCAATCCCGATTAATCAGCGAGAAGAAGAAGGAAACATGGTTGTCATCTTTCTGTTTTGGCGGCAATTATGAAAGAGTTATTGGTTAAGTTTATAAGGTAAGCAAACATCAATTGATTCGGTTGAAATAATCAAGTGCAAAAGGTTCGTTATGTCATCCAGATTCGAGATTTATAGAAAGGAAACAATATTTTCGTTGATTGGAACGTGGTTTGTGGATCTTGGATGATCCGTAACTTGCCGATGAAGGAGATTAGATGGTGTGTGGGAAAAGAAGTTGTAGATGGTCCCTGTTGTTTCGTTGAGTTTCCACATCAGATGTAAATTTTGTTAAACTCACAATTTAACTCTTAAATAATTACTTTTTAATTTAAATAAGATTAGTAAATGAATAAACAAAGGATTTAGTAAATCAATAGATATATAAATACTTTCATTCATTCATTATTTGTTTCGCGAAAATTTTTTCGCGGTTTCAGGGTTAGGGTCCGAATTTCAAAACGGGTCGGATTTTGGGAATCCATTTTGAGGGATGTTACACACTGTTATATATACTTTAAAATAATTGAGGTTTTGTAAAAATAGATTACAAAAATAAGATGTACTCACATTGCTGTTTTAGGTAATACTACTGCTTTCTGGTGACTTCTTGGTCAAAATCTATTAAATTAAACAATGCACACGTGTTAGTAAGATAACCCAATTTACATTAGCTATACCCCCGAGATAGAACTCCAAAGACTAAGTCAGGCAGAGCCTTGACATGCGTTACGGAGCTCTAGATCAATCGGGCAGAGTAACTAATACGTAACCAGGGGTTATAATACTTACAATGAGGCAGAGCTTCGCTTTTTAGGGGTATAATACCCGAGTATTTTAGCTATTAATATTTTAGAGAAAGAAAGATTTTTGAACGAATGTAAACTGAGCTTAACCACTCCTTATATAGGCCTGATCGTCGTTCTCTCGCGCCCCGCGAGAGCTACAAGCTTGGCCTTCGCGGCCCACGAGTGATATAGGGTAGGATCTAGGCTTGGCGAACCATCGGTGTAGGTTTAACACGACAGGGACACGTGGCGGCACCGGGTGCAGCCTGGTGTCCAACTATCGCGGCCCGCGACTGACTAGGCTGGTCTGTGTCGCGCCCCATGAGAGACTTGATTATTTGTTTTTATTTGATTTTTAATAATATAAATGTTATTTAGGGTTATTTTTCGTATACGGGGTGTATTTTAGGATGTTTTAGGAGTATTTTAATGGTTTTGGGAGAGTTGTTATATAAGCTTTGTTAGTCGTTTCTCCTTTTGGGAGTTTTGCATAAGGCATGTTGTACATTGATAACATATGAATGTGTTGTAAATGGGCGATGATGTGTATAATCTGAGTTTATTAAACTGAGAAGGCTTGTATAAGCAACTTGTTAACCCACGATGTTTTCTTTTTCTAAAATCTTACATTTTTGTATTAGCTTTTCATCGTTATCTTTTAAAGCCTTTTCATTTTCAAACATTTCTTTACATTTATCTTTGAAAACTCTTTCGATTTTAGAAAATTCCATGTCTCTTGTTCTGGATTTTCATCTTTTTCAGTACAAGCTCTGCCTTCCATGCATTTCTTGCACTGTTCAACAGTTTTATCTAACATTTCAGAAGATTTAGTTAGAGTTATTACTGTTGGGATTTTCACATGTTTATCAAAGTTATTTTATCCTTATAAAATAAAAACGTAGCGGAAATGTTATTTAAAACATGTTACTTTGATGATATAAAATTCATTTTATATGTAAAACCCAATTCCCGGATCCATATATGAACATGCATGCTATCAAAAATTAAAACACAACCATAGGGTGTTTCAAGAATACTAGCTTCCAAGGAGTAAAAGACATGAAGAAGATAATGCTTCTTGAATGGTAGTCTTCAAGTGTAGAATACTCAAGCTTGTATACCCCAAGCCTTCCAACAAACACTTTAAGTTTAGCTAGGATTTTACACTTGTAGCTCACTTGAAAATTCCCTCTAGATCAACCATACATGGGCTGAAAATTGAGAGCAATTTTTGGAGAGTTCTTGCACTTGTAATTCTTATGAAAAAACCCCTCTTGGATCCCTACCCTTGGCCGAAAACAAGAGAAGGAAAAAAAGAGTTTTTGGCACTTGAATCTTAGTGAGAGAATGTATGTCTTAATCATAAAAATCATATGTAATCTTTTTAGATTTGTTGCATGTTATAGGAACTTGGGAAAACCATCTTGGAAGCAACTAGGTGGGTGGCCATTGGGCCACCAAATTCAACCAATGAAAATTTTCCTTCCTTTTTATTTTATGTCTTATATTATTTTTATAACTTTTATAAATATAATATCATATATTTATAAGAATTTATGCAACAAATCATAATCTTTTATAATATTATTTAACCTATTAAATAACAAAATAAAATATTCTCTCAAAATAAATTATCCATATAATTTATTAGTTTTTCAAGTGCAATTATTTAGAAAACCAATTTCTAAATACTAGTGGGGTGCCCGCGCATTGCGGCGGGAACCACAAAACTTTTGGTGATTTCAAGGGCGTGCACAAGTTGTTGTTCGATTCAATTCGAATGTGGTTGATGTGAAGATACAATATATCAAATTTCAGCTTATTACTCATTTCGAAAGGAGAGACGTTGGGGATAAAAGTATTGTCAAAGGGACGCATATTCTCTTCTTGGTATATCAAAATTACCAGAAAACAATGGTTACAAGATGGACATGATAACACAACCAAATTATCTTATCAACGTTTGTCCTTGTCACCAATCAATATGTATTTTCAAGCTTCATAAAACATCGAAGTGATGACGGGTGTCGTCATAACCTTCAAACAACTTGCACCCTATCCTCTATATAACCGATCAAACCCTCTTCTCTTAAAAAATTATGCGAATGCAGCCGTCATGTGTGGTGGGCACTTACCTTGCAGAGCCCCGAAAATTATCATTTTCCTTGCCATCTCTAATTGTTTTTTACCGTACCTGAAGTTAACCACCAAATTAGTTAAAATATGAGCAAGTGCTCTACTTTCCATCTCGCAACTTCAGTTCACTAAATGTTTTTATGATTGGATCCCAAAATAGGATCATAGGTTGTGGCACACTGTTTGGCATTGCATTTTCTAAGAGATTATGTGGTATGTAATAATCAATATTGTAGAGTGCTAATAGAAAATCCAGATACTTGCTCCAGTATTAAGCAAAATAAGTATATAACATGAAGACCACAAATATAATAAGCTAAGCAACAAAAGTATATAACATGAAGACCACAAATATAGTAAGCTAAGATTGTCACAGATGTTGGTGACTTTACCTAGCTATTTGTCTGTCAAGATATGTATGCAATCTGATCATAACAGAAGTAGATAATGATGCAAGGTTATAGTTCATTTGATAGTATTTCTAATTAGCATATGGTTAATTATCTATCTTGCACGCCACAACCACTATGATTCTTCTGTTCTTGTTGGATAAATACCATTGTGATTCTTAATTTTATTTGCTATTTTTATCTACTTTTTTTTTAATAATTGTTGGGTTAATCAAGTATAAAAGTTCCAAACAAATTGTGGGTATGCATGAGCGAAATATATAAACTGACTATAAATCGGTTTCCATATTCGATCTCAAGCTAATGAATCAATCACTAAACAGTCCATATACTTCAACATCTTTTATGCGTTCATTTAGCAACTTAGCTCTGTTTGATTTCATAATAAAATTCCTCATATGTATAAGATCAAACTCACAACACACACCCTCATATACTCTCTCAAATACGTGTCGCCCGAAAACCAATTCACAACCCAACCGAGTTCAAACAGAAATAGGATGTAGGAGCTTATACCTCAATAGGTCGGAGAAGAAACCGACCTGCGGTGGCTTCGGCGCAAATGCGGTGGCAGCCAGGTGGTGTTACCTGAAACCGAAACAACAATGTCGAAACAGTGAAGCCGTCTCTGGTGTCTCAAGGTGTTGTGTAACATAGAAACTCGATAAGTCGATAAGGTTTCTTGTGCCCAATGAAGCATGCGAACACCTGATTATATATTGGGGATGAATGTATGCCGTAATGGCTAATCATATCCTAGGAGTAACCGACCAGCGTTGTAAATCATAACAGTTGGTGGCATAAATGAAATGCAATGAAAAGGTCTATAATATTTTAAGACTCTTGACATACTTTGGTCTGTATTTATTTTATCAATTTAATTGCATTAAGAACACTTCTATTATTAATTTATATTCATCAATTCATTTAACTCCTGTAAAAAGACCATTTTATCCATTTACTAACCCCACTAAGTTGTTGTACTATAAGCATAAAATATTGTAATTACTTAAATTTTACCGGTATCCTTCTGAAATGCTTTATAATATAGTATAGATTATAAGTGTTTGTCTAGCTTGTATTTGGGTATGAATCGATTTAGATCATAACGTACTAGCCACATCAATTTAATATGTGTCTTGGGCATACAAAATCCAATAATTACCTCAGTATTTGGCACCTCGGCTTCTTTTGCCATCTGCTTCTGATCCTCTTCCTGCTCCTGATGTTTTTCCGCAACAGCTTCACTAGCATCAGCTTCACCAATCAACTTTTCATCAACTTTCTCCTGTTTCTCTTTATCAACCTCTTTTGCTGGCTTTTCCAGCGTCTCATCAGCCTTTTCCTGATTTCCATCATCAGCTGCGTCTTCGTTCTTCACTTCTTCATCTTTCTTTTCATCTTTACCATCTTCTTGACTTACTGTTTCTTTCAGCTCGTCCTCGATTTTCTCAACACTCTTCTGTAACCTTTCTTCATCTCTTTTCTTCAAGCTAGCTGTCATCACTCCCGGATTATCTTGTCCAGCTTCTTAAGATAATCTTTATCTGTTGCTTTCATTGAATAATATTCGCCGGACAGAGGAATAACAACAAGAAGATCATTGTACACCACTTGGCTTTTATGAACAACAGGATCTCCTTTTCGATTGATATAACATTCTCGTTTCTTATTCCATCTTCCATAGCTTCTAGCTTCTTCATACTCTTTTTGCATTTCTTCTATTCTGCAATCTGCAAAATGTCTTTCTCTGTATGTTTTCTCTTACAGAATTTCTTCGAACAATACATCATTTTTCTATTCCCCTGTAATAAAGACCCACATTTTGTTGATAAGTAGAGTTGCTCATTTTGTTCTGTTTTTGCAACTCGAGCTCGTGACTCTCAATCTTCTCAATCAATACATCCATAGTAATCTCATCGAATAATACATCATTTTTCAATATGAAGACAAATGTTTGCCAATGATCTGCCCGTGGTAAAACTTCAATAACCTTGTCAATGATTTCTTCTCGATTTTTTGTTATCCCAAACCTGTCAAGTTCGATTTTTAGATGACAAAATCTCTCAATCATTTGTCTCATAGTTTCACCTTTTATACTATCAAACAAATTGAATTCTTTCTTAAGCAATGATATTTTGTTCCTTTTAATTTGGTTTCCTCCCTCAGCTTTCACTCGCAATGCCTCCCATACAGACTTTGAAGAACCGTTATGATTAAGTAATGCAAAGATATCATCTCTGATCGATTGTTGAATTAACACGATCATCCTTTGTTCATGGGAAAAATACTTTTCTATCTTCAGTATCTAAATCTCCAAGTTCAAGCTCTTCACCTTTATCATTTCTTGGCCTTTTATACCCAAATTCCATACAAAACCAACTTTCATGAGCATATGCTTTTGCCCAGTTAAGAAATCTCTCTTTCCACCAAGTATAATCTTCAATGTTGTCAAGTTTTGGTGGTTTAGAATGAGTTCCGTAAAAGTTTTCATGTTTTATATTATCATTTATAGCTTTAGAAATGCTTTTTGGTGCAACAGTTGTTGTTTCGGAAGACTCGGAAGTGAACGCGTTATAAAACTCGTTATAAAAATCTTCAGCCATGCTTACCTGCAAACAAACAAACACTTAGACAATTCCGAGATGAAATTAACCAAGACAATCAGTTCGTACGAAGCTAGAATTGTGCCTTCGTACGAAGTGACAAAGATAAACTCTTCAGACAATAATGTGCATTCGTACGAAGTGAGATATGGTGCCTTCGTACAAAGTGATTTAACTCTTTAAAAATTGTTTTCTTGGTGGGTTCGTACGAAGATGGAAATCTGGGTTCGTACAAAGCCAAACTTAACAAAATCACAACTACTAAAGTGGGTTCGTACGAAGCTGAACTGTGTGGCTTCGTACGAAGCTAACCTGCGACAAGACTAGTTATGTTTTTCATAGTTTTTCACTAATTTGAGTACGATTTGGTTTGAATTTTGATCTGAAACTTTGTAGGATTGTTCAAAAACTATTTTCACACAACATATCCAAAAATTAGCAAATTTTAACCGTGGAAACTGTTTAGATCTGAGTTTTAAGTTTAAAAAGAATATGTAGAAGATGAGTAGAACCAGATGTGAGTAGAAATGATGATTTCGGCTCTGAATTTGATGAAGAAACTTGAATCTTCGTGTCTTCAATCCGTGCAAACAATCACCCGGTCTGATACCACTTGTGGATTCGAATCCTGGATCGATTCCTTGACCGTTGAATGCGTACGAACACGTAAGTTGTGCGGAATCCAATCACGTGTGTGGTTGAGACACAAAGAAGTAATTATAAACTGATTTCTATTGATACTTTGACAGTACAAAACCGTGAAATCAGACGAGCAGAGCTTCGCCTCGAAGTTGCTCAAAAGTTACAAATGATCAAGACCTACACCTCTATATATAGTAGTAGTGCCTTCGTACGAAGCCATGATCTCATGTTTGTACGAAGCCAACGTCCCTTCGTACGAAGTGTCCCTTCGTACGAAGCTGCTTTATCACACATGACCTTTATGATCTGCTCTGTTCAGCACCAGTCTTGCCTCATTTGTTTAAGCTACGATACGTGATTGACAGAAGTAATAGACATTATGCACTCACAAGTTTGCAAAGTATAACATAAGTATGTATAAAATCATCGAGTTTTATTATGATCAAAGGCTCGGAATACAATGTTGGAAAAGAAATACGAATACAATACAATTACAAGTTTCCAAAACTAGAAATATGATTACACTTTCTAAATATTGAATGTACAAAATGCGAAGCGTTACAACTCGGGCCTTAGCTTGCTTAAAATAAAATAATTGTTATGTTCTGTTTCAAATTACCAAGGACAATGTAAAATATTAATTCAATAAAACAAAACTTTAAATACCATGTGTTTGAAACAATTTGTAACGTGACCCCCTGACGTTTCCGCTGCGGGTTGTTTTATACGCGGTGGGGGTGTTACAACAGGGACCTCGTCCCATTAATAGAGTTGTTGTCCAATTCTCAGCATTGTGTAAGTTGGCGCAAGATTTGATACCATACCACTTCAGGGGGTGAAATGAATCTTCCGATAGAATAAAAACAAAGATGTTTGGTTATCATATGATAATGTAATGCATTATTCCATAAGAAATTTGATTCCTTTAATTTTAATAATTTTCATTTCAGAAGGGGTTTTTTCATTCCTTCAAGTAAGACAAGAAATCTGTTACTATTATTATTAAACTGTTATTACCTTATATTACTTTTATTGTTAGGTCACAGGGTGTGGCATCACGCCACCTCGCCATGTCACCCACTATAGCGCTCCGGGGCGTCATCAACCACACCACCACCGTTAAACAGAGGGTGCTATCGAAGCCCCGCCAGCATGTTAACAGACGAATTTTGGGTGGATCGAGGCATTTGGTCAACATAATTGTTAAATGGGGCGCTAGTGGGGTTTTATCCCACACCATCATTGTTAAAGGGGGCATCATTTTATCTCAAAATCTGCGTGGCACTTACGTGGCGTGATAAAGCTCATATGGGCTTTATACCACTCCCTGTAACCTTATAGTTATTGAAACTATTTTTGTCATTTTTAATAAATTTTATTTCATTATTTCGTCTTTTTTTCAAAGTAATAATCATTTGATTACTATATATATGTAACCAAACATAACAATGGAATAACAATGATATATTTTATTCCTTTATTAATTCCATTCCTTTATTTATTTTATTATCTCGTTCACTACATCACCTTGTACAAATAGACTCTCTAAATAAGGTAAGATTTACAAATCCATCTTTAACTCCGACTCTTTTAATTAAAGAGATGGCTTAATTCAACTGGCTTACTCGTCATAAACCCTTTTATTAATTTATAATAAATGAATTACACAACATTTAGTTGGTGGAAGCAAAATTGGCATCCTCAAGCCAAACAGTCGAATGCGCTTTTAATTTGGAATATAGTTATTATTAGATTAAAAGGATGAATATTCATGTGGTTCTAAGGGTATCCGGGGCACTCGCGGGGAGGGTGTTCGGTGACCCCATTCCCCGATCGGGAACACCGCCGCCATCCCTGCGGGGACCCGAATCGGGGAGGGATTTCGGGGGGCAGACACCGCATGAAGAGAGAGGAGATGGTGGGCCCATAGCTTGTAACAACCAATCAACATTTTTTCCTTTTTTTTTTGAATAAAAAAACAATTCACCTAGGGGAGTGCCGCCATCAAATTGGGGTGTGAGGGGAGTTTAAGAGGGGAGTTGACGTAGCATAACTTGATTGACCGTGCGTAAGAGAGGGAACTCCCCTCTTAGGGGAGTGTCCCGTTCACCCTAAAATTACTACCCCACACGCATCTTAGTGGGTCCCACCTGATATTGGCTCCGTAAAGAACACTCGCGATTCAGCTGCCACCCACATACAAAACTACAAAAACATGACATCACACGAAAATATCACTTTTACCCCTTCTATTATTTGTTGTTTTTAATTTTTAGCTTCAATCTTTTCTGTTTACCCGATCATATATATATAAACACACATATTAGGTTAGAAACCCGTGATTTATATCAGTTGAATAAATGGAAATATTAACGATTCTTCGCTGACTCAATTGTAAGGAAAATAAGAAAACGATTAGGGAATTTCAAAAGAAACAGGTCGTGGATCATGGATCAGGCCTATTAAAAAAAGGAGAAAACAATGTTTGGTTACAAAATTATGCTACATGATATGTTACAATTTTATATACGCCATTATTGTATGTATAAGAAGGGTACTACTATACACACCCCCCTATTACTTTCTACTCCCCACTCCTCTCACATAATGAGTGTATGAAGAATACTAAGAGTATTCATATCTAACTTTCCATTTTTTACCTTATCTTACACTAAAAGTGACTATTTTTTTCTTTCTGTTTTGTAATTAAATAATATTTTTATTATTATATTTTTTCTCTCTTACACTGACAAACACTTTAAAAATATATTAAATAATTATAAAGAATGAACAACGTCCCCTCAAATTTATAGATGAACAGTAACATTTTCACTTTTTTCTACTTAGAACGACTTACAACCACTTTTAATAAAATAAAAACCCCTCTCACATAATTAATTTAGTTTGAGAGGTCGGACATAAATTATGGAGTTAACTTTCTTTCTGCTCCCTGTGGTTTGGTCATCTTAACGGTTTTGCTCCAATAGTTTATAAAATAGTCATTTTCCTCCCTGATCATTCTTGTCTGTTGCCAGTTTGCTCCCTGGCTCTAACTCAGTTAAAACGTTCAATTAAAAGTAGGAGTATTTCGGTAGTTTACTCATTGACTCTAACTCAATTAAAACGTTTAGTTAAAAATCGCGGTAGTCGTGGTCGGCAGGTGGTAGTTGCAGGTGGTGGCCGGTAGAAAGAGTGGTTGAAAAGATGGGGGATTAGAAAAGAATTACTTATATATATGTAAATAAACAAGTTATAGGTTTATTTAGGTGAAAAGACTCACATGCCCTTGCTTTTATCTATAAAATTACCAAAATACCCTTCTAGTTAATAGATTTTTTGGATGGAGTTAGAGGCAGATAACAAAATGACGATAACTTAGAAAAATCAGGGAGAAAATGGCTATTTTTAAACTATTGAGGTAAAACCGTTAAAATGACCAAATCACAGGAGACATTATGTGTGGAGAATGATGTTCTACAATAAAGGTAAGGAGACATTATGTGTGAAGAATGATGTTCTACGATAAAGGTAGAAGTCCCAGAATAAAAGAAAAGAAAAGATAGTTGGTTAAAATGGATATTAGTAGAGTTCTGGGGATCGTATTGAAAATATAACAAGTTGTCCATAAAAAGGTTGAGGTGGTGGATGAGTCAGTCATCCACGGGCAAAGGCAGGCAGGCGTTTGAGAGACTTGCGTGGCTGCCTTGCTTGCTTTCTTGCAGCCGTAGCCATGGCGTCCTCCAATCCATTCATCATCTCAGTTTTCCTTATCCTAGTCCTTGCGCTCAACTCTGACGGTGATTTTTCATCTGTTATTATTAGGTTTCATTATATCTAAAGTTATTGTTTACATAATCTCATCTCATTCTACGTCTTTTCAATTGCAATCGTTTTATCAATTTGATTCGTGTTTAACTTTGAAATATAAAATTATCGTATCTGATTTAACTGAGTTAGTTAAATCTGTTTTGAGTTTATTGAAGGTTTGAAGATTGATTTGTATCCTGAAATCTTAAGAGAAGAAGCGGTAGCAAGACTTTATGAGCTCGGAAAGGTCTTCTGCAAACATCATTTTCCCTTTCTTTCTTTTCTTTTCTAAAAAAAAAAAAAAAAAAAAAAACTATCTATAGTGGATGTCTGCATATATAGATGACGATGATTTTGCGTTGGATAACAAACAGGTAAGCGACGCTGATGGCTATCTTGAGAGGACTTTCCTAAGCCCAGCTTCTGTCAGAGCTGGGAATCTAATCCGTACGTGGATGGAGGACGCTGGATTGACTACGTGAGATGCTGTCTGACTTAAATGTTTTCACCTTTCTCAACTGAGAGAGAGAGAGAGAGACTGACTGCCATTCATTCATTGATTCGTTCATTTCAGGTGGGTGGATGGATTGGGGAATGTTCATGGTCGACTTCAACCACCAAATGCTACCAAAAAGGCTCTTTTAATTGGTTCCCATCTGGTAAACCACTCCCTTTATCTATCTATGATAGTGATTTATAATTATAAAACAAGTCCTAAAACTACCAATTGAATGACCGAACACAGGATACTGTTGTTGATGCTGGTATGTTTGATGGTGCACTTGGTATCTTATCTGCTATATCAGCAATTAAAGTGTTGAACGTCACAGGAAGGTTAAGGCATTTAAGGCATCCAGTCGAAGTAAGTTCTTCTTTCTAACTTTTGCTTTCAGACTAAAATTCTTGAAAACTAAGTATTTCATGTTTAGGTCATTGCATTTAGTGATGAAGAAGGAGTTAGATTCCAATCTACGTTTCTAGGAAGTGCAGCTATTGCAGGTGTACTACCTGTTTCAACATTGCAGATACCGGACAAAAGGTACACTCACTTGCTGACTGACTGACCGTCTTCTATCCAATTCTTGATTCTCAGTGAAGCTTACAGAAACTTTATTACACAGTGGTTTGACAGTTCAAAATGTTTTGAAGGAGAACCTGATAGAGACTACAGAAGAAAACCTCAACCTGCTCAAATATGAACCCGACTCTGTTTTGGGCTATGTAGAGGTAAGCAATTTGGTATAAATCTAGTTAATCTCTAATTTCTTTACTGTTTTGGTGGGATCATGCTTTAGAAGAAGTTTGAACGATTTGGTCGCTTATCATCTTTGTTTTATGGCTTCTTGTTAAAATGGATGACGGGTTAGGATGCTTGACTAAATGGGTCATATGAATCAGTGAAAAGAAACATTTTTCTGTCATTTTTAGTTTATTTATGAATAATTATTGCATTAGATATAATTACAGAAAGTAAACTATTACGATAATAATCTACATTTTTGAACAAAATGATTTTGGAGGTTTGTTGCATTAATATTAATACACTTTGGGCACTTTTGATCCGCTTGACATCTTTATCCTTTGACCCATATAACCTATTTCTGTTTTAGCAATTTTTTTTTTTTTAATTTCGACCCATTTGAGATGTAACATAAACCAAATCGACCCATTGACAAGTATATTGGGGCTTAGCTATCTTAATGCAAGTGAAGCTGAATATGGGACCCGCTTCTGATTCATGGTTGTCTTAGATTCATATATCCCCCACTGATTTGAGTCGTACAATATATGCAGGTTCACATTGAACAGGGACCTGTGCTGGAATCAATTGGTCTTCCTCTTGCTGTGGTAAAAGGCATTGCTGGACAGACCCGGTTAAAGGTATTCAAATGCTTACAATCTCCTGAATTCTTATATCTCAAACTTTCAAGTTATCGTCTTAGTTTTGGTTTCTGTCATTATATAATTGAAATCTTAAAGCATCAAGAAACTGTCAATGTTGGTGGATCACACAACCTGACCCAACCTGTTTTTACCTATGGGTGTGAATTATGACATGAACCTAAATCGAAGTTTATGTTGGATATTATGTCCGGTTCGATAAGTCAACGCTGCCGACCGGGTCTTGACCCGTAAGAGTTACACCTTGGGCAACGAACTAAAAATCCACTTAACCTATTTAACTGGTAATTACGAACAACATACGAGACTGATCATAATTATATTTATGATCATAAGCGGGTATTAACTGAGAGACGGGTACATGGACCGGGTGACACGGGTATTCTCACCCTACGCCACTTGTCGCGCACCTAACCTTTGGCCAATTACAACACATGCATTTTTGCATGTATGCCACTTGGCTTGCATGCAAGAAGGGTTCATGTCTTTAAGTTGTGTGGGTCTTGCATTTTGAATAATGTTGTTGGATGAACAAAAGAGTTGCAACACAAAAATACTCTCCACAACACCCACAACATAACCGGCTACCAAGCCAGCCGCGGGCCGCCGCCGTCGCCGCCCCGTCTCCGCCACCTGCCGCCGCCGTTTGCGCCACCTCCTTTGTCGCGTTTCGTTGGTTCGTTTATTAGAACTTGTTCGTTGAACCTCGGTGTCTCTACCGGTTAGTCATTAACCGAGGTATAATTTTTCTCATCGGTAGTTAAATATATTTTTTTCACTGTGCTCGTATTTGCATGTAACCGGATCCTGTCAGGTTTCGTTTTGTTGATCATTAGTTTTTATTTCCGCTGCGTTTTATTAATTAACTTGCTTAATTAATTATCTATTATTTATTGAACCGGGTTTTTGATAAATAAAATTTTAACTGATCACCACGGAAACCCAACAGTTTACGGGTTGGGTCTGGATTGACCTGGTGGGTTCATGGTTGACCCGTTCTTTTAAATATTTTAAATGTGTATTTTATGCCGAAACTAAAATAGAAATTGACATCAACTTCAATAGTTTAAACGCAGTTGTTTTATAAACATTTGTATTTCTATTCATCATACTCAGTAAATCTCACCAATAGCAAAGGTAAGGTAGATAGGTCTGAGGGTAAGATGTAGACAACCTTACCTCTACCCCGTAGAAATAGAGAGGCTGCTTCCATTAAGACCCCCGGCTCTATAGTAGTTTTGTATCAAGCCTTGGACATGAGGCACATAACACTCAGCAGTCGGGACAAAGGCCGATTTGTGCATGTACCCCCTTGTCTTTCGGCTATCAACGCCACCACATGATGTATGATTAGTCGTTTGCCGCTTTTAGCGTTATTTTCACGAAATTAGTAAAATAACAATAAAATAAGTGCAATTTCACTTTTGCCCTATATACATTATATGAGCACACCGCAAGCATGGTGTAATACATTTGTATTTCTATTGTAAATATATAATTTTAGATAATTAAATTGCAAAGTAAAACTAGAAATTGGGTTAAACGAGTCATGTTCGTGTCAACCTGCGAATGCTCATGTCGTGTTTGGCTTCACGTGTTTGAATTACCGGAGATTTCCAGGTTTACGTTGGGTTTGACCCACAAACACAACCTGTTTCTTTTTTCCAGTCCAATTCAGCTGGTAGCAGTTATCAATTGCATGGTCTCTATATTGCAGGTAACAGTGAGAGGATCACAAGGACATGCCGGCACAGTTCCTATGTCTATGCGCCAAGACCCAATGGTTGCTGCAGCTGAATTAATTGTATCTTTAGAAAGATTATGTAAAAATCCTCAAGATTTTATAACAAATGAGGCTTCTGATGGCCACTGTAATGCATTTTCTCTTAAAGCACTCTCTGGATCTCTTGTTTGTACTGTTGGTGAGATATCAACTTGGCCCAGTGCAAGTAATGTCATTCCTGGCCAGGCATGTACCCAACTTCCCTTATTTTTTCTTTTAATGTTTGCAGATTCATTTATATTTTTGTATCTTGATATTTGCAGGTAATATTTACGGTTGATATTCGTGCCATAGATGACATAGGAAGGGAGGCTATAATATATGAATTATCAAATCAAATGCACAGTATATGTGATCGACGATCTGTTTCTTGTTTAATGGAGCGTAAGGTGCGTTTTCTCACTAGATTGTTCTGTTTTCTCCCCATACAACATGTTGGTCATCGATGATTCTCCTATGGGTGTGAACTTCTTACAAAACACAAATCTTACACAAAATTCCTGGGTTTGGAATTAATCTAAATGGGTTTGGGTCACTTTTGAGTTGAACCCGCGAATATGCTTAGCTAAACGGGTTGTGTTGATGGGTTCGCGAGTTAATCCGTTTATTTTTAGTGTATATAAAAAAAGATATTATTATGTCATAACTTAATACTGTTTGGGAATTTTATGCTAAAGTTTAAAAGATAAAAGGTTAATGAGCCTCAGATTATATGGGGGGGGGGGGATATTCCACGGTCCTCCCAACCGCTGGAGTGTCAACACTCCACCAGCAACCTAGCCTCATGGTGCCAGGGGGTGAATACCCCATCCCGAGCTGAGTCCGTTTCCTTCTGGGAAGAAGGTGGCCGATTATCCCCGTGCCTGGACTCGAACCCGGGTCTCTATGAAGAGTTGGGGTGAGGCTGGCCAACTGGGCCACCCCAGTTGGTTAGCCTCAGATTATATACTTTAAACATAATATGTTACATATATATTTATGTGTCCAACACGATATTCGGGTTCGTTTTGTGTTTGGATTCATGTGTTCGACACAATATTCGGGTTCGTGTTGTGTTCAGGTTCAGCCACAAACCCGACCCATTTTACATGTTACTCATTTGCTGTTTCTATTGTAAATTTCTGTGCAGCATGACGCGAATGCTGTAAAGTGTGATACAGGATTGAATTCACAGCTCAAATCTGCAGCATATTCGGCTGTAAAACGAATGACAGGCGAGGACGTTGGCGATGTGCCAGTACTGATGAGTGGTGCAGGACACGATGCAATGGCCATGTCTCATCTGACCAAGGTCGGTATGCTATTTGTTCGATGTCGTGGAGGAATTAGCCATTCTCCTGAAGAACATGTGTTAGAGGATGATGTTTGGGCCGCTGGTTTGGCAATCCAAGCGTTCCTGGAAACCAACTTGTAGGTACTGAATCATTAGATGTCTATGTATATATGGAATATTGTTCATATAAATGTAGCAATGATGAGTTTCGTTGCATTTGCTCAAGTAAATGATTAAACCAAAATCATTTTTTAAATTTACGGTTTTGACTACAATTCTTATTTTAAATCTAACTAGCGGGATAATACGTGGTGGGAATTTGGTTGTTATCGATATTGGTCTTTTATTACCGTGACCAAAAGAGAAAACCCCCAAAATAAAGTCTTTATATACCCAAAAAGATATCGATACGTGTTATACATCGATCAAAAACCATATCAACAAATACCAGTACTAACTTCGATAATTTCGATACTTTGATGTTGTTTGGTTGGAGTCGGTTCAGATAGTCACAGTACCGTTAGGACAACTAACACTCGCTACAACTTACGATACCGAAAAATTACTTTATCGGTTTTCCGAAAATTTTAAATCTAGACGTATATAAAAAGAAGCGTGTCACAACAAAATACTTGGAATTTTATAAAACGCCATTCATAAAAGTAAAAAAAAATATTAACACGTGTTTTACATTGATTAAAAACCATAAAAACAAATACCGATGTTGACTCCGATAATTTCGATACTAGTGTTGATGTTGTTTGGTTGGAATCTGTTCGGTTTGTCACAACATCATTACAACACCGACACATACTACAACTTATAATTGGAATTAGTTTGGTTCATCACAGTACCGTTACAGCACTGACACCTGGTACAACTTACAATATCGAAAAAGTACTTTATCGGTTTTTAGCAAATTTGAAATCTAGACGTGGATAAAATAGGTATGTGAAACGTCTTGTCTTAAAAGTCAAAAGACGTATACAAAATATGCTAAAAAGTAACTATAACAATAAACTGTTAGAACAATAATATAAAATAACAATTTTAAAAAATAAAAGCTACTAATCATGCTCACACAAATTTCGAAGCAATCTGTCACACCCCCCGCTACTGGCGGACCCAGGATTTTTTCCCACTGGGGTCCCATTTTCGCTGTTAACATTTTTTACAACTAAACATTAGAATTGTCTGTCGGGGCAGGGTGAGAAACATAATAAAATACCATATCATATAAAACCATATGATCATTACTCATTAGAAAACACAGATGTCATTCAAACGGATATAACTCAGCCAGCCTTATCTTTTAAACATTAGACGCACTAAAATTATCATACGGGCTCAAGTTACTACATGTAAGTAATTCGGTTGTTACCTCACCAAAGCGTTCGCCAAACTCTTGTATTTGCATATTTCAATCACATCAATAAGGATTAAATAATATTTGTATGTTGTACCCAATAATGATAGCCATGGTGGCGGCAATTAATCCTCCTAGAATTATACAAAAATGCCAAACCATGTCAAGTGGGTTGCTAAAAAAGTAACAAAATACACAGTAAACAAAAGATGTCAGTCACCCGGATATAACTCAGCCAGCCTTATCTTTTAAACATTAGACGCACTAAAATTATCATACGGGCTCAAGTTACTACATGTAAGTAATTCGGTTGTTACCTCACCAAAGCGTTCGCCAAACTATTGTATTTGCATATTTCAATCACATTAATAAGGATTAAATAATATTGGTATGTTGTTCCCAATAATGATAGCCATGGTGGCGGCAATTAATCCTCCTAGAATTATACAAAAATGTCAAACCATGTCAAGTGGGTTGCTAAAAAAGTAACAAAATACGATAAAGAAAAGGGTTGAACTTGAGACCTATTTGTTTGGAAAGAAGGGATTTACCACCACACCAAGTTTATTTTTAATGCTATGGGGTCCAATAAATTATTTTTATGGGGTCCTTAGAAAAGTTAACATACCGGTTCTACTAAGTTTTTAGAAAACATTGGGGTCCGGTGACCCCGACCCATCCTATATGGGTCCGCCCCTCCCCCCCCCCCCCCCCCCGACAAGGTGGAAACGTGGGGATGCGACGAACGAATGCTATCATGGCAATGCCTCAAATATGGTAGACATTTATGCAGTCTAGTTTTCAAATGCAATCTCTACTAAGTCCAAGTTCAAGTCCATGGCTATCATAAATGTTATCATCCGAAAAACATGCTAAAAACGGTTAACTATAAAGTTGGTGAGCACGAAGTTTTGATAGTTTGTTAAAATAGTAAATCAGTTTCAACAGTACGTTGCTTGTATGTAATTAAGTGCATGTTATGAATAAAAAGATAGTGAAACACACAAGTCACAAGCCAAGCGATGTTGCCTCGGATTAATTCACTCAAGTGCTAGTTCTTGGCGTTATGTGGACTGTGGGTTTCCTCTGGAATGGTGGTTAGCCGGGTCATTAGTGTTATCTGTGTTCACAAGCGTGGGTAGCCTTTTACCATTGGGTTTACCCGAGTGATCCAACTTTTATCAGTAGTTTAAAAAACATAATAAAACCATTTATGACTTATTAGTTTGTTGCGAAGCTCTTCCAACATATAACAGAAACCCACAAATAAATATATAAAAACACCTCAGTTTCTTATATTTATTTTAGTCTAAAAATAAAAAAAAAAAGTGTATTTTCTATATTTGTAAAAATTAATATTTTCACAAAATTTCCAACACTAACCATCTCAATATGCGTCAAACAGTTATAACGAAGTAAAGAATGATAATGACAGTGAGTCACGTCTGATGACATCAATCCTATTTTATTGCAATTAGTTTAGTTTTTATTACTACAATTAATTTGCGAAACAGTTTCAAGATTTTGTGTGTATAAAATGAACTTGAGAGTGTTGGATATTATGTCCGGTTCGATGATCGGATCTTGACACGTAAGAGTTACACCTTGGACAACGAACTAAAATTCACTTAATCAGTTTAACTAGTAATTACGAACGATATGAAACAGATCATAATTATATTTATGATCATGAGCGGATTTATATTATTAGTACTCATTATTAATAATATAATTGTTTATCTTAACTGATAAACTTGTTGCGAGTATTAACTGAGAGACGGTACATGGACCGGGTGAGACGGGTATACTCATCCTACGCCACTTGTCGCGCATGCACCTTTGTTGCGCCATATGTCGCACATACCGCCACTTGTCGCGCATGCAATCTTGCATGGCCACTTGTTGGACATGCATAAGCTTCTCGACACTTGTCCATCTTCCATATGCATGCCCGGCATTTGTCGCACATGCATGGATCTCCATATCTATACTTTCTATAAAAGGATAAATCTGAGTGACATAAGAAAAGCTGATGTGGCAACCAGAGAGGCTGTTCAACAATACTTTTCTTATGTCATTACTGCATCATAAGTCTTAATATATAAAATCATTTAAAATCTATATAAACCTCTGCCATCCAAAACCTCTGCCCATATCTATCATTTAAAGCCAGCAGAGGTTGCGTATAACTCATCAGATGTTTTGAAATTGCAGAAGAGGTTGAAAGTCCTTACTTTGGGATGCGTATAACTCAACAGATGTTTTGAAATTGCCTGTAATTTCAAATTCAAAATGCCTGGGGATACGTAATTTGCAATTAATGCGTGTCACTCACTCACTTCTGTCAATCATCTTTTTATATAAAGGTTTTTTTCTCATTTCTCTCTTCATATTTACACTCTCGTGTTCTCTGCTTTTGTATTTTCAAACCACTCTTCCAGTGTATCTCTCCCTCAAATCCCTTCTTCTCAATACTCGACATTTGTTCATAAAGGAAAAGAGAAAACCGAAGCTCTCTCTGACCCACTTTCAGAACAAATTTTGGGGATATGTCGTTTGCCTTGATGATGGTAACGTCATATATAATTATGTTTGTTTTTGTTTTTGATTTTGATTTTTCGTAATTGTTTTTTATCTGAGTTATGACTAAATGATGATTGTGAATGATTTGAGCAGATGATGATGATGATTGTTCTACAGTTGTTCCTACCAAATGCAAGAAACTCTCTGATTCTGCTGCAAGAAACTCTCCGGTTACAGATATTTGTGCTTCACATAATTGTTCCAGCATCATTGTTCCAACATCGTTGAAAGTATGTTTTTTTTTGTAATTTTGAAAATTTGAATTTTTAACTGATCTACTATAATTCTCGCTTTATATTTCAGTCTAATCACAGTTGTTTGAAATTCATACAATCATCTGCGGATTATTTTAGGTTTGTGGATTTTTTTAAACTATTAATAATGTTGATAATTTTTATTTTAAACTATTGATATATTTCAGCTTTGTTTTCTTCGAGCGACCAGTGGTAGAAGTATTTGTGGAGCCATAATGGTTTTAGAATATGTTAATATGGATATTGATAGTATTAAATTAAACACAAAGTAAGATTATTAAATGTACAGTGAAATTAATCTGGGTTATGACTAAATGATGATTATTAATGATTTGGGCAAATGATGATGATGTAGAATCTACAGTGGTTCCTACTAAACGCAAGAAAGTATCTACTTCTGCTGTAAGATAAGATTTTATTTAATAAGATATATAAGTAGATTCAGTTTGTTCTTTCCTGCCTTTTATGTATTAAAAAATGCATAAAGTTTGGAATTTTGATGTATAGAATGTATACATATAAGATGCATACACTTCTGCAGGCTCCGATGATTTAAAGCAGCTCTTTATCAAGCAAGTTGAGGATTAAGTATATGAGGATATGGCTACTCTTCAAGAGTTGAAGAGGTGTTTTGATGGACTGCATCTTGGTCTGTTCACGAGAAACCTGGTGGCGATGCCTTCAACTTCCGTGGAGTTTATGGCGATGGTCAAAGATATACATTGAGAGGTTCAGTACTCGATGGAGTTGAAGCTAAAAGCACTTAATTTTTGCTGTTATATTCTTAAATTTCTTGGTGTTGTTATTAGATTTTAAAGTTTCGTTGTTCAGTACTCGATGTAATTGTTGATCTTTTAATCTCATAATTAAATCTTAATCCTATTAATCTTTGTGGAGCATTTTATTTTTACTAATTTTAGGGTGCATAAGTATTATTATGTAATTTTTAATATCATCTGAGTATTGCAGATCAATATTGATGTAGATATGAGATTGTCTCTGAGTTTAATTTAGATTATGTTGATGTTGAATTGTGCTTGAACAATTTTTTGAAGAATTACAAAGAATCAATTTCTGTTACTGTATAGATCTGTCAAAGTTAAAGTTTGCCAAAAGAGAACATCGCTCGAAATCATCGTCTGCTGATATCTATCTGTTTTTTAAACATCTGTTTTTTAAAGTCTGTTGATATCTATTTGTTTTTTAACTGTTGGTCTTTAAATGAAGAGTTTTTTTTATTGTTTTTTTATGCCAGAGGTCTGGAATTTTATTATTTTTTTATTATTTGGTAAGTCAACAGTTTTTTGAAGAATTTTCTCCTCTCAATTGCAAATACTCAACATCTGTTACTTTAAATGTCTGTCAAAGGTAAAGTCTGCCCAAAGAGAACATCTTTTTAGTAGTGATCCTCTGCCAATCTAACGGCTGTTTTTTGAACCTCTGTTGATATCTATCTGTTTTTTAAACCTCTGTTTTTTAAAGTCTGTTGATATCTATCTGTTTTTTAACTGTTGGTCTTTAAATGAAGAGTTTTTTTATTGTTTTTTATGCCAGAGGTTTGAAATTTTATTATTTTTTTATTATTTGGTAAGTCAACAGTTTTTTGAAGAATTTCCTCCTCTCAATTGCAAATACTTAACATCTGTTACTTTAAATCTCTGCCAAAGGTAAAGTCTGCCCAAAGAGAACATCTGTTTAGTAGTGATCCTCTGCTAATCTAATGGCTGTTTGACTTGCTACTGTTGCCAACATCTGTTCGTGTCTAACAGAGGTTCGCAACATCTGTGTCTGCTAGAGTTGTAGAAGCATGTGTTTACTATGTAGAGTATTGTTGGTCTTTATATGAAGAGACTTTTTTATTATTTTTTTATGCAAGAGGTTTGAAATTTTATAATTTTTTTATTAATTGGTAAGTCAACAGTTTTTTGAAGAATTTCCTCTCAATTACAAATACACAACATCTGCTCCTCTAAATGTCTGTCAGAGGTAAACTCTGCCCAAAGAGAACAATTGTTGAAGTTTTGAAATGCGGATAATGGTAAATAATCATTTATAGTGTTTAAAATGCGTCTTATGGTAAATGAAGAGGTTAATTGTAATTATGATAACTTGTTTTTTTTTTTTTTTGAAGGTTTAAAATTTTTCCTTTGGATTTCTTGATATTTAATTTTATAGTTTTCCCATGAAAACTTATTTTTGAAATGTTTTGCATTAAAAGCCTAACCATTGTCGCATCATATTCTTTAACAGTAAGTTAGTCTCATGATCTATTTAATCATAACCGCCTTCATTGGGTATATAAAATAATTTTATTTGCCTTACATTGGGAAACTACTTTCATCATTACCGCTTTCATCCATCTACTCAATCATCTTCAAAGTTTTTTGTTTATCAATATCATTACAATCTCTTTGGCTTTCAAACACACATTTGTTCACCGCAAAATCAAGACACAAATTGAAGCATCGTCGCATCATATTCTTTAACAGTAAGTTAGTCTCACTTGACAATTATAAAAATGTCTATTTTTTTATGATTCTCTTGAGATTTTACAGTTAAATTATGAATTCTAAAGTTAATCAAGAATATTGGTTAAAATTTTACTTCCACAACAATATATCATATGTAATCCTAAAATTCTTTGTTTTAACTGTCATTGTAGTTGTGACAACTGGCACTTTTCCATATATTCCGTACAATAATAAACAATAATTTGTACTTTAATGACTGTGCATGATTGAATTAATGAGATGAATGATTTTCTGATTACTTTCAAGAACATACAAATGCATGACATGTTGCATGATTGCTTATAATTATTACATGCAACCCGGGGTAGTTCAATTAGTGCACAAAACAAAGTTAGCACAGTTATCAGACAAATTAGAAGTGCTGACGGGAGTTCAGTACTCAGACAGACATATTGTTAGAACACAGAATGAGCCCCGGAACCAAGAGTTACCACTAGAATAGTATGTAGGAAAGTAGGGATCATAAAACTCCCTTCCGAGTGATGATTTAAGTGCAAGAAAGTGCCCGAAACACACTAAAACTGCAGAATTCTACAGAAAACAACAAAAATCAGCATTTTAACATCAAAATATAATGTAGAAACGAGGTTTAATTGTCCAGAATAACTTGACAAGTGTCGGGAATCAAAACTGTCATTAAAGATATCATATTACACACTAAACTGCGCAATTTAGCACCTTAACGAACCGGTAACCAACCGAACAACCGGACACTACCCGAAACACCAAAATTCAACTAGAAGCATTGTTTTAACGTATTGAAGCTAGTTATGATCACTAAACATCATATTACTACTTAAAACATATAAGACACTTAATCACCAAAGTTTAACACTAACATGTAACTATAGATTGTAACTTGCAGTTGAAATGAAACCATAACCCCCCCCCCCCCCACATTATGGACGGTTCACAAGGGGGTCCCACTTGTGATTTTCTTTGATTAATTTAATGGGTATGCTTTGTAGATATGGAACACTAATACCTTTGTGTAATTGTTTGTTGAAAGTTAGTTTATAAAAACCACAAGTTAAAAATCTACACTTACATACATCATCTTCAAGCTCACAACTCACCTCTCTTCTCCCTCTCAACTGACGGCCACACTTTCTTCTCTATACATCTTCATTTCAAGTCCATTTCAAAGCAATCCAAGGGTTCTCTAAGGTGTCTCAAGCATAACTAAGAAGGTTGCAAGCATAGGAAGTGGAAGGACCATCTTGGAGTGCTTTTATCCACCACATTTCTTCATCACTTTGCATCTTGATTCTTCCCTAGCCTTAGTGCTAGTAGTAAGCCTCTTGATCTTGTTTTTACTCTTAATTTTAGTGGTTAATGTATAATGTAACTTGGTAATCTAAAGAATCTCAACAAAACATAAGTATGATCATGAACATAAAGCTTAAAAACATGAAAATCAAAGTTGTTTAAGTGTATGTATTAAACTTGTTTGTTGATTCTTGCATATATGGTGTAGATCATCATATGAAGCTTGCTAGATGATGATTAAACACATGATCTAGCAAGTATAAGGATGGATCTTGAGAAATTTATGTTGATCATCCTTTATGTAAACTATGAACTTGAAGGTGAACTTGTTTATGTGTAGGATGATTATTCCTACAAGATATAAGTCTTGAAAATATAAGATTTCAAAAATAGTATTTTCAAGAAACAAGTTTACTACAAGATTTCACATGATTTGATTTCAAAGGAAAACAACCATGTTTTAGAAGGTTAAATGGAACTAGTAAAGTGTATGTAACATGAAAAATACAAGAAGAATTACTTTTGAAAAGTCATCTTACAAGTTGTAAAGATGGAAATTTCACAAGAATGGGTTTTGTAAAATAAAAACCATAGATTTAGTGTTCTTAAACCTTATTAAACAACATGTTAAAAGACTACAAAGTTTTACAAAACTTCAAGTTCATAACATCTTGTAAAATGCATATTTTTGGCTTATGGTAAGTTTTGTGAAGATTGTTGTTGTTTGATGATGAATTTTCAAAAGAAAAAGATATGCTATTAAGCATGGAAACCTCCATTTTTAAGGGAAAACTATGGCAAAATTTTTGTAAAAATTAAACACTTAGAGAAATATTTTTAAACAAGTGTTTACAAGTAATTTTTGAGCTTGGTTTTAAGTATAAAATTTGCCATAATTTTTATTACAAAAATTACAAATATTGGAGGTTGATTTTTGGTAATAAAAATGACTAAATATATATTTAGGAAAATATATATTTAGATGTCACAAAATTATGTGCTACTTGTATATTGATTGTATTAGTTATATCAACATTAGGGACTTGAAAATAATATAACACACCAAAATACTAAAAGTTGTAATATAAAATATTACCAAAATCACAAGAAAATAAATATATAATTTATACCTGAATATTGGACAAGTCGGACAATGGACATTGGACTATAAATATATATATTCCGGAAATAAATTCGTAACTTAACAAATGTGATAAACGGTATTTTTGAAACTGAAGAAACGGTAAAATATGAATTTTTATAACTATTAAAAAATATATCATATTTTGTCAAAGTAGAAAATATATTGTTTTTTGAAGTAGAGAAATATATATATTTTCTTAAACAATTCAAAAATATATTATTTTGGTGAAAACTAAAAATATAAATTTTTCTACGTATAATCTTAAAAACATATTATTTTTTAGATATATATGGAAATAGGGTAGGAGTTGGCTATAAAGTCCATTTTTCCTACAAAGTGTACAAAGTCATAAAACACCACGATTTCAGCCATAGAACACACTCAAAACCCACAAATAACAAAGTGAAGATTACTAAAATGTCATACTTGTGGGTTTTGTGTTGTGTTTTGAATGATATGGCTTTGATTATCAAATGACTAACATTAGTGTGTTTTATGTTGACTATCATGTTGTGTTTTATATTCATAGTTCTATGATAGTGTGTTTGAAGTTTCTATGGACTGTTAGAGTTTGGATATTGTGTTTTAGTGATCTTTACTCTATTATTTGTGGGTTTTGAGTGTGTTTTACAGCTGAAATTGTGGTGTTTTATGACTCTGTACACTTTATAGAAATAATGGACTTTGTAGCCGAACCCTACCCTATGGAAGTATACTTATTTTTGCCAAGTAAAATTTATAGATATTTTTTATAAAAATTCTCTCAAAATATGTATATTTTAAGAATATAAAGGTATTGATTTTTGGTTATATAAAAATAATATTCCGGAAAATTATACATGAATTAAGTATAAAATACTTAATAAATACAAGAAAATACGTATAAATACACACCGGAATACACCACCAATACTTGGCAAAATACCCGTATACAAATACACAAGTATGAAAATACACAAGTACAAGTATACATATACTTGGGGAAATTATTTATTTGAGAATTACATGACAAAGCAAGTTAAAAATAAATATATTATTTTTAACAATATTCCAAATAATTGGATAAAAATAGTTTAAGGTAATATATTCTTATTTTAATTAATAATTATATAACTTGGAATTATATAATGTACATCAAACATGTAACTCAAAGTATACCAGATTTCCAAAATAAGTCTTAACAAATAAGACTAATAGTCGTTACACGACCTAATCGTCTAATAAACATAACGCGTGTGTAGGTAGTTGTACGACCCGAGGAAAAGATCTTTGAGTTTACAGGACACCAGACGCAAACTTGCGAGTTCATGTCCCCTTTTTCTTTTAACTGTTTTCGGTTTTATAACTTATGCGGGTGAAATACATGCTTCAAATGTTTCAAATGATATGGTTAGCTAAGGAATGAACTGTTAGATCATGTGAATGGGTAGGCCCAACACTTAAGACCATTAATCTTTGTATAAAGACCGAGGGGCATGAGTGATAGATCTATTTGGGTGTTGCGAGCCCCACCCATGGGTCCGGGAGTGGCCGCATGTGACAACTGTGTTCTGTAATCATCGTATAATGTAAAACAATGTTGGTTATCAATATAACAATGTGCTTTGGTGTTATTATATGTGTTATCGTGTTTAATGATTTTACAATTTGATTCGATTCCGATTTCAAGCTTTAAATCACTTTATGGAAGGTTATACGCAAACTGGTGCTTAAATGCAATCAGTTTAACGCGACGTACACTCCGGAACTGTGACTGAAGCCAAACATACCCTAAATATCCTTTACATAACTTAGAAATAAGTTTCGAAGGATTCGGTATGGCAAAAACATGTTTTTTTTAACTAAAGAACTAATTACGACAAAACTGCGAAACGAACGTTGGTGTCGCCCGGATAATATTTAAATCCTGAAAATATTCTGTTATGATTAAAAATTTATTTTTAATCAGGTTCGTGTTGAAAAATAAATTAAAACGCTTAAAAACGTTATTTTTTCAAGTTTAAGCGCGTACCGCGTGTTTTTGCGCAACACAGTGCTTCTACTGTGAAAACACGAACAACGCAGCCAGTCTTGGCAACTGAAATTTATTTCAGTAATATTTTGGCAAGTTTATTTTTATAGAATAATAAAAATAATTTAGAACGCCATAAACCGGGATTTAAAAGCTAGATAAAATACCCGGTATCCAGTTAAATACCTATTTTTATCTACTTTACCATCAAAATTACACTTCACCCCTCCCCCATACAATTTACGGTTATAATATGGTGTGGAACCCACCAAATATTTTCTTAGATTTTGCAAATATCATATATGATCTTATTGTGACAAGTGTTGTTGCATGCTCATGTATGAATCTTATATAATCTTGCATATCTCAACAAAAATCTTACCAAGATCAAACTCAATCTATCATTCTCTCTCCTTCCCCAAACCGTCCACCCTCTCTCTCTCACCATATTCAAACCTTCAAGCTAGTTCTTGAGAATTCAACACCATTTCTAGCTAACTTCAAGTTAGTGTGAAGATCCAAAGGTGTTTCCAAGGTGCATTCAAGTGATTTCAAGCTTCCTATCATCAAAATCTCATCCTACAACCTACTTGAATCTTGAAGGTATAACACTTATGTTTAAATCATACTTTTGATTCTTGGTTGTTCTTGATGATTTGAAGTTTCTCTTGAATCTTGGAATTTTCACTAAACTTGAAATCTAAAATGAAAAGGGTCTTGTTACAAAGTAAAAAAATGGTGGTGATATATATGTATATATAACCGTACATATATACATGTGTGTATGAGTTTTGAGCTTTATTTTTGATAAGTACATGTTTAGGTTGTTGCTTGTTCTTGAATAATAGTTAAAATGCAAGTGGTTGATGATCTATGTATGATATGTTAAATATTCAAGTACATCAGCAAATAACATGAATAAATCACATATTTGATGCATCTAAAAACATATGAAATGTTGATGTTATGATAATATGCTTTAGACACTTGTACATGAGAATACATGTTGATTTAAAGCTCTAGAAGTGATAAAAAATGATGGTATGACAAAAATGTTTTTGAACAGGTTATAAACACTAAAAATAACATTATTTG
Organism: Helianthus tuberosus; assembly: GCA_030545235.1. NCBI lineage: Eukaryota > Viridiplantae > Streptophyta > Magnoliopsida > Asterales > Asteraceae > Helianthus > Helianthus tuberosus. Next base: position 62,776,319 of record CM060420.1, read on the forward strand.
GTATATTATAATAGCATGAAACTTTGACATAGGTTTGATAGCTTTGCATGTTGTACATATAGCTTAAAAAGTGGTAAATATGCATGATTTATGTGCTATATTTAAGACCTGAACTATCATGAGTATAACCATTATTTTATTCAGTAAATAACATAGGTTGTGTTAAAACTTCAAGTCGTTTCGATTTGGGATGGGTCGGGTAACGTTTGATGCAAAACTATGCAGTAAAACGGTTAAAAATCGGCTTTTCGGAGGATTTTTATAAAACTGTTTTAGATCAGTAACCAAACTGATATTTTTGGTATAAAAATAAGTATTTTAACTTATATTAAGTTTACTTGGTGTTTGGTTAGGCATACGTGACTTCCGACGCCAAAAAATGTTACCGAATCACTAAAATAAGTGTTTTTCGACATAACTAGAATGGGTTGTTCATGAGTAAATTTTATGTGATACAATGGGCTATGTGTTTTACAATATGCGTATGATGATGTGTTAGTGTTGACAAGATTATGTGTATTACGCTTGAGTACATATATACAAATACACCAAAATAATAAAAAATAATAACTTTTCGAGAACTCTCAAAGTTATGTGAAAATTCTAAGTATCGGAGAAACTTTGGTATTTTGTGGATTTTTGATTATTAAATCATTCTTATTTAATTTAGGACGAATAAACAATTTGAGGGATTGTGTTAACATATAAAAACGCACCCAAAGGTGAGTACATAGATCCCCTCTTTTTACTGTTTTCGATTGTTTTGGGGTGATTCATATGTATCAAAACGATTTCGATGTTTTAACGATGGTTTCAAAACGAGTAAGATGGTTTATACTAAACTAATAACGATTTCTATAATGTGAACGAACTTGTTGGTTGTAGTTACATAACGAAGGACATTCATTAGCATTGATCAAGCCGACCAGTATTAGGTTATGGTACCATAGGATCTGACAAATCCCGTTATCAGACCGCACCCATGGTTATGTGTTTAGGTAAGTAACGACTGAATCTGATGATTGTTAACTTACCCTTTGGAGGTTTGTTAATGCGAGAACGAGTTGAAAGATGGACGAGTCACAAAGGTTTGAATGTTATTAGCGAGACGACCAAAAAGTAGTTTTCACAATTAAAACGAGAACGATTTGAACGATTTGGAACGATTTAAACGATTTAAACAAATGAACGATGAACTATAACGAAAACGATTTTAAACGATGTCACACAACGATGTTTAAGAAACTATATAAACCATACGAGTTTTATTACGAGAACGGTTTACGATTTGGTTACTTAAACAAATGTTTTGAGTTAAGATTCATGGCATCGAGGTTTATAAATTATAACCATTCTGTTTTTGACTTGGTTATTCATTTTACAATACAAACATTTTACAAAACAAGGTTTTTAATATCAATTAACGAAGTTGTACGAGATATTTCAATATGTAAACGAGCCATGAATCTGACACTCACACAAAAACTATGTACTCGCCAGCATTTCTTTGCTGACTTTGTTTTTACATGTGTTTCAGGTGATGTTGCTTAATGTTGATTGCTAGGATGCATGTGTCACATACGAGACCTTAGTGACATAATAACAATGATAGTCGAATTATAACTTGTTGGTTTCTTGCTAAGACAATGTTAATGTTTAATATTTAATAAAACGAACTCTTTTGTATCCATGGTTATGAAACAATAAATTCTGTTACAACACTCCCCGACGTTTCCACCACGGTTTGTTGTTTTTACGTGGTCGGGGCGTGACACCGCATATGGTGACTATGTCGTTCCAGCCGGGTGGCATGGTACGAAATCCGCAAAGGTTTGAGCCTTCCTACACCATTGCACACATATTAATGTCCTTGCAAAACATTAATCGATCTATTCATGGACGCTTTCATACCGGATTACAAAGGAATACTTACAAATGTTTACAAGATTATTCATGCACACATACAAAAACACATGAACTCGCTCAACTTTTGTTGATGTTTTCAAATTACATGTATTTCAGGAAACTAATTGGATCTGGCGGCGTTAGAAAGATTTCAAGAAGATATTTCAAGTTTGATGTCATCCTTTTGGAAGGGTTTGGTTAGTATATTTTATCTTCGATAAGATATACGAACCAAAGCCTTAGTTTAAAAAGTCTTTTGTTTTAAAAAGTCCTTTATGGAACTTATTACTTCGAATGGTTTGTAATTATAACTTGAAGTTTGTTGGTTTAACTTAACAACTTGGGTATGTAATATTTTGAAACTTATGTATGGATGAACATCATGTTTTAATCATGTAGTTGTTTATTATAATTGAATGCAATGAAACTGATCAAGGCACACATCACACGCTTCCGCAAAAGTCAGGGTGTGACAGGTTGGTATCAGAGCTTCGATTGTAGTGAACTAGGATTCCTTCTCGAGTCTAGACTACAATCACTAGGACTCTCACACGAAAATATTTTTACAAAATATTTTTTTTCATTGCATTAAAAAATGCCAAGATCTATGGAATAAACATTTTTCAAAAGGAAAAGAGAAACACGAGCAAGGACATAGTCGGTGGTTTAGTTTACATGGGGTAGACTTGTTAAGTTAGAAAAGACTCACGTAGGAATAACATGAATACATGTTACATGATGCCTATCCTTGCCTGTATATACCGAGTATTAGTAATTAATATAAGTGCACATGCTATGATTATTATGTTACAGGTACACATATCTTCATTTGAGAGTGATTTATCGGAGGATCAGGACCCTATGGCAGTTGTATCCGACGACGAAGTGGCACCAGCTCCAGAGGTTTTTACATCTGATACTAAGAGCGACACCGAGATGTTGTCAGAGGATGACGATGATTTCCAGCCGTTTGCCCTACCCGACTTCGGGGATGATATTCCGTTTGCTGATGACGTTCTTGCACTCCCTCTTCCATTACATGGTCAGCTCATCATCGGTCACCCCGATGGTGAGCATATCGTTGAGCCGATTCCTATAGACGCCATCCCACTTGCTGCCGTTCCTCCCGAGGACTGGCCTTTTGATGATTTGGGCGTTGATGATTTTGATATTTTTGTGGGCGATCACCCTATAGGCGACCAGGGTGATGGTGAGGTGGATGACGTCGCTATTTTGGATGTACCTTCTCCAGTCGTGTCTGCTATTGACATTTCGTCTAACTCCGATCCCCACTCTATTGCAGACTCCTTCGAGTCTGTAACTTAATCGGCCCTTCATGCTACCGGTATCTGGGCCTACGCAACTAATCTCGACAATGATGATGCGATGTCTGCTGCCCCATCCTCTCCGTCCGAGCCCCCACACCTCCTCCTGTTCTTGATCATGTTCCTGAGCCTACTTCAGCTCCTCTCGATCTACCTCCTATCGCACCACCCGTTTCACAGCCCCTACCAGCTGTCTTCACTCCTCCTCCATTTGTTACTGACGAGCACCGCACTGATCTTCCTGTCGTCTTTCGACATGAGATTCCTGCTCCCCGCCCAGGGGAGGGCACTTCGGGGCAGCCCCCAAGTTTTGATCCATTCGCGTCTGCTGATTTTCCACCCATACCACAGTTTACTCCTTTTGAGTCAGACCCATTTGACCAGCCATTTAGATGGTTTCCCCTTACACCATGCCGATATCAGATCCATATCACCTATCACACCACATTGGTTATACACGTGATGATCTACTCCTATCTCTGCAGCTGCAGTTTGAGATACTTAGCCGTAGAGTCCTAGAGTTCGAGTTTGGGGAGGGCGCTAGACGGCCTCCATTTCCATCGTATTCACCATCTGTTCTCCCACCATCATCATCGATCCCTTTTTTTCCTCCATCAGCTGCACCTTCTACCATTGAGGGCCTCGATGCCCGTTTTCTCACGGCGGAGGAGCAGATTAGTTATGTTGTCCGCTGCGTCCACGAGCTTGAGGACGAGCTCGCTCACTTGCGTAGCCTGATCTTTTTCCCACCTCCCCCACCGCCTCCAGCGTCCTAGATCTTTTGGTTTTATGCAGGTACCCCTTTTTGGTGAGAAGACCACAATTAAGCACAAGATTTATGAAGACATGAAGACAATGTGGAAGAAACATGATTGTTACTTTTGTATGTTACAGACTTGTTTGACCGAGGTGGTGTGACCTCGCGTCCCCTTTGATATGCTACTGTTAAAAACAATGTATCATGTGGTTGAATACTTATGAAAAGATCAATGGTCGTTTTCTCATTAAATTCATTGTTGATTTATATGTTCTTGTGATGTTTATGTGGTTACATGGTTGCTTGTTGTGATGATTACTTATGTTATATATATATATGTACACATCCTAGACAATTGTTTAATGAATAAGGCCTAACCTACCCAATACTTCTTACTAGAAGAAAAATGCCACCCCGACGAAACATTGATACCAACACCTTACCAAGAAACGAGGCCGAACTTCAAGAACGCATATCACAGGCAATTGCACAGCATGAAGGCCTCCGCTCCGAGCATAGCGGTGGAACTTCCGGAAATAACTCCAACTGGTAATGTTAAGTCACCCAAGACACATTACAAATCTTTTGGATATTTCCAATTGTGCTTTGCCAATGCTCACTCGTGAATTGTGTTGCTTGTGTTACAGGCTGTACTTACAAGCAATTTCTGGATTGCAAGCCTCTCAACTTTGATGGCACGGGAGTTGCTGTCGTTTTTGTTCTTTGGGTCAAGAAAACCAATTCCGTGATGACGGTGAGCAAGTGTGCACCTGAACAGAGAGTTACTTATATTTCTGGGTTGTTTTTGGATGGTGCACTCTCATGGTGGAACCTCCAAGTTCAAACTCTTGGCGAAGCTGCTGCATATGCGCTAACCTGGGATGAGCTTAAGGAACTGATGCGCAAGAAATACTGTCAAGAGTTGAAATCCAGAAACTGGAAATCGAATTCTAAAATCTAAAGATGGATGGACCAAAGATTGCCGAGTATATTCAACGTTTTCACGATTTGTCAAGGGTTGTTCCTTATCTTGTCGAGCCGGAATTCAAGAGAATCGAGCGGTTTATTTGGGGACTGGCACCTCAAATCTTAAGCATGGTTACTACTATCAAGCCTCTGACTATCGCAGAGGCTATGGATCTGAGTGTAGCACTCACTGAAGAAGCTCTTCGCATGGGAAAGTTTTCTATATCTGAGACGAATAAGAAGGAGACTCATGTGGAATCCTCGAGTGACAACAAGAGGAAGTTTATGAATTTTAAGAAGAGCACCCGAGAAAACAACAACATCAAAAAAGGTAGGGATATCAATCCGCCAGATGAGGCCCAGATTGGCGCGACAAACACTGAACCCAAGGGAAAAGGATATATGGGCACCCTACCCAAGTGTAACATCTGTCAATATCATCATTCCGGTCAGTGCAGATATAGAAAGTGTGAAAACCGTGGAAAGGTTGGCCATTCAAAGGATACATGTTGGTATGGCACGGGACGTGGAAATGGAAATCAGTATGGTAACCGGTGTTATGGGTGGTTTTCTGAACCCATATCCTGATGTAGTATCCTGGTAGTTACTAATTGTTCACGTACATATTAGCATGGCAAGCTTACAATGTTCGAGTGGACTAGTTCTCCTGGAGACTCAGACTAATCAGTTGAAAAGAGAACGTTGAAGCCGGAAGAAGGGGTCTCTAACATTCAAGTGGGAATATTCGCAGCATCCCAGTTTTATAGGATAGTTTGTTGTTTCTATTTTACTATAAAAAGGAATGTACGGATCGATAGACACACACAACAACTTCACCTACTTTCTCACTTTCTCTGCAAGCTGCAATCCCTCCTAATCACATTTCACCAACACTCACACTGGAAATTCATTGTAACACTTAGCTGATCCATACAATAATCTGCACTGTATCCTGAATTTTGAAGTAACAAGAAGAACAAGGCAGCTGCAATTGTCAGCTCCCGAGGTTTTGTGTCGGCGATCTAGATTGATCAAGGGCTTTCCTCATACATCTCATGTCAACCTTTACATTTCTGCTCATTGTTTGATTGCTGATATAGCTCGGTATCCTGGGCTATATCCTGAAAACAATTTTTGCAAAGAACTAAATTAGAATATTTTTAACACACATTGTTAGCACACTACCTCACAAAACTAATTTGATCACTAAATTACTTAGGTAATTTTTGACCAAAACAATTTGGCGCCCACCGTGGGGTAAGTGGTGCTATTCATATTAAAAACCTTGCTAAAATCTTTACTTGGTTTTCTTTTTTTCGAAACTTTTCGCTACACTATTTTCAATGGCCTCAAAATCAAATATGAGCTCTTCTACCATGTCTGCTACAACCTCTGCAACAATCGGTTCGATGCTTCCACCACCTCCAAGGACGCAAGCTTCTTCACAGCCTCAAGCTCCTCCAAGGAGCGTTGAAACTCACAAATCTCGGGATATTGTTCCTACTCAGAATATCCTTGGATCTGCTGCCTCAGGGAGAACTACTATTATGGCTTCTAATGATGAAATTTTAACTTTATTTGGTAGTATACAGGATCAGATGAAGCAACAGCAGGAGACCAACCAGATGCTGATAAGGGAGATACAACTCCTGAAATCTAACTCAAACAGGCCTGCTGAGGATACTGTTACTCCCTTGCAGCCTAGAGTGTCACACCCCGACCACGTAAAACAACAAAACATGGCAGAAACATCGGGGAGTGTTGTAACAGAATCATTGTTTCACAACCATTGATTAAACAGTTTCGTTTTATTGAATTAAATGTATTACATTACATTGGAATTAGAAACAAAACAGGAACAAATAAACTTTCATTGTTATTAAGTCACTAAGGTCTCGTCCATTCCTATGTGAGCGTACACAAGTATCATCATCAAACATCATCAACTATGGTACCTGAAACACATGTGAAAATACATCAGCATAAAAATGCCGGCGAGTACATAGGTTTTGTATGAGTGTCGGATCCATGGCTAGTTTACATGTTGCAACACCTTATTAAAAACCTTGTTTTGAAAAGTATAGCATTGCATCATAACTAACCAACTCAAATCAAGTTGGTTATACTTTATAAAATCTAATAGCCATGATTCTTAACCCAAAACATTTGTTTAAGAAAAACCAAAGTTTGTAAAACATCTCGTAAAAACTCGTTAATAAAACTCGTATGGTTTATATTGTTAGAAAAACCTTGTAATATAACTTTGTTCTGATAACCTTGCCCAAGTGATCTAGATAACGCAACGATATATAATGTGTTAAAAACACTTATATATAGGAAGTACCAGCGGTGTATCCACCATGTTTTTAATACATTACACCCGCCCCGTTACCTAATCGCTTCCCAAAACCCAATGGTTCAAACAGTTACAAATGGTTCACATAAATCAAAAGGTTACAAATGGTTCACATAAATCAAAAGGTTACAGATGGTTCACATAAGTTAATCAGCTTCAAATGGTTCAAAAAGATATAAAACAATATGTCCATATACTGGATAAGCATATGCAACAAATGAACATACATAGTGTGAAAAGCAATGTAAAACAATGTACTAATATGCACTAAATGGACATACATAACATGAAATGACGTGTAAAATGATGTACTAAGTATGCACTAAAAGGACATACATAGCAAAAACATAATGAAATCATGTACTAATAGTGTACTAATGAACATAGCAAGTATATGATATGAAAACATGGAAAGCACGAAAGTAACAAGTAGGCACATGTGTTTCACCCTAAAACGTTTGAAAAACAGTAAAAGAGGGGTCTATGTACTCACTTGAGGGTGCTTAGAAGTCTTGAACAACAACCAAGCAAAGCTAGAGGGATCACAGAATCAAACGGCACCTAATATAGATAACTATGTAAATAAACGGACCTAAATCGGAGGATCGGATAAAATGAGGTTTCGTAAACCAAATGAGTGTAGGGACTCATGTAATATGGTTTAACAAAGCCTACATTCTAAAACGAAACCTAAACTAAGTGCTTACGACCCATAACGACTCGTTAAGGTAAAAGCATCATTCGCGTAAAACGCGTTCGGAACGCCTAACTAGTCCTATGACAAGTATTATATGCCTTAATATGTCTAATAATGTTACCTAATCAGTTTATATGTAAAAATTTAGGTTACATATGCTTAAAATGAATTTATGCGTAAAAAGGGCATTTTGGTCATTTACCTAAGGCATATAAACTACCTATCATACAACTACTTAAACGAAGTGACCATAAGGTATAACCTCGAAAGGTTATTCCCTACGCAACTATGGTCACCTAATGTGTTTGGTCGGATCCTAATGATCGACCAAACGGGTCGGGTTCGAAAGTATAAGCGGTTGTTTAGACCGCTTACCTTACGACCCTACATAAGCACTAAACCTAAAGTGACGAGCTAAACATGTTAAAACATGCTTAACGAGGTTTGAAAACAGGTTTGGTATCAAAACAAACGGTTTTGATACCTAAAAGTAGTTTGGTTACAAAATACTAAAAAAATACGCATTTTGGCCAAAACTACGACTCGCCACTATGCCTAGATAACGTGGTAATCAGTAGGTATAGTCACAAGAGACTAAAACCATGGTGATTATGCTCACGTTATGAAGTTCAAGCAAACTTCATGTTGACCATAAACTGGTCAAAGCAGAAAGTCAAACACAGTTTGACTTTCACGCGATAAAAGAATGAAAGAGGACTTACAAAAGGTCCAAGAACGGAAGTTTGACCCGATTATTCTCAGGTATGAAGTGAAAGCACCTCAACTTAGAGAAATATCAGATCAAATGTGAGTTGCAACAATGAGATGGATGGGGTATTTATAGTTTTTGCACAACCGTTAAGATCGTTCATCGTAAAACAAGCTTCGATCTCATCCGTACACATGTGCCCATGGTTTTGTGAAACCATGGGAGCCCCTAGTTTCATTAAAACCATGTGCAAATGAGGGGAACAGCTGGAATTTAGATTTTTCATTTTGGTCCCTTCCTAAGATAACTTGGCAGATTGGCAATTTTGGTCCCTAAATGTGCAAAACATGGTTTTTGATGCATTTTTGACACGTTTAAGCCCCGTTAATCCCATTTCAAGGTTCTAAAATGAAGTTAAAGTATAGGGAACATGAAACATGCTCAAAAATATCTCGGATGTCGGTTCGTTTGGTCGTACGGTTGCGTTGTTCGGTTAATTACGACGAAACACGAACGAATGCGAAAAACGAACCAAATTACGCGACGAGTGGAATTTTATCATGACAATCACTAAAATAAAATATTTTAATGATTACATAAAGTTTTGGATGTCCGGATGTATTCAGAACGTAAGATATGCGCGAAAATGCAAACTTATGCACTTTTTGACGCTTTTAGTCCCTGAATGACCAAAAAGTTTATTTTAGCACACCGAACCCCTCAAAGCCTATTTCTAAGCTATTTAAAGGATATTTAGGGTATGTTTAACTTATGGTCATGTTCCAGAATGTTCGTTACAGTACAAATCGGCATACTTTCGCAGTTTGTCGAAATTAGTCCTTGTAAGCGAATAAACTTGATTTCGCCACACCAAACCCTCCAAAACTTATTTCTAAGTTATGTAAAGGTTATTTAAGGTATGTTAAGCCTATTTCACTATTACAGAGTGTTCGTTGCATTAAACTGGTTATATTTACGCATCAGTGCGCGTATAACCTTCCAGAAAGCGATTTAAAGCTTGAAATCGAACAAGAATTGATATGTGCAAAAGATACACATATTTATACAAATAACAAGTATGGAATACAATATTTCATTGGTTTGGTATTTGTTTGATGGTCACAGAGGCACATGTGTCACAATCTCCCCTACTTTAGGAAATTTCATCCCGAAATTTATTCGTAGGAGTCTGTCTGTGACGCTGTGTTAAATAATTATCTTGCATGGAATCTAGGGTTTTTATCTATTTGCGTAGAAAAACCCATCAAAGATATGCAAGGCATAATCCTGTTATTTCTCTCAACGGACATTTTTCAGAAATGAAAATGAACGGAATGAGTCATTTTCCTCAATGGGTATTCTTCAGAAATGGAAATGAAGGAAGAATCAAGGATATTCATTTCCCCTCGATGGATATTCTTCAGAAATGAAAATGCACGGAATGAGTCATTTTCCTCAATGGGTATTCTTCAGAAATGGAAATGAAGGAAGAATCAAGGATATTCATTTCCCTCAATGGATATTCTTCATAAACGAAAATGCACGGAATGAGTCATTTTCCTCGATGGGTATTCTTTAGAAATGGAAATGAAGGAAGAATCAAGGATATTCATTTCCCTTGATGGATATTCTTCAGAAACGAAAATGCACGGAATGAGTCATTTTCCTCGATGGGTATTCTTCAGAAATGGAAATGAAGGAAGAATTAAGGATATTTATTTCCCTCAATGGATATTCTTCAGAAATAAAAATGCATGGAATGAGTCATTTTCCTCAATGGGTATTCTTCAGAAATGGAAATGAAGGAAGAATCAAGGATATTCATTTCCCTCGATGGATATTCTTCAGAAACGAAAATGCACGGAATGAGTCATTTTCCTCAATGGGTATTCTTCAGAAATGGAAATGAAGGAAGAATCAAGGATATTCATTTCCCTCGATGGATATTCTTCAGAAACGAAAATGCACGGAATGAGTCATTTTCCTCAATGGGTATTCTTCAGAAATGGAAATAAAGGAAGAATCAAGGATATTCATTTTCCTCAATGGATATTCTTCAGAAACGAAAATGCACGGAATGAGTCATTTTCCTCGATGGGTATTCTTCAGAAACGGAAATGAACTGGGTCAACTCTAGACACATGACAAAACTTGCTGTGGTTTCTGTGCACTAAATTCCATAATTATGTATGCATCCATAATTACGTAATTCCTTGCACAGTCCGCACAGTTTGTTTTGTAATGTGAAGGGGAAGAAAATCAAACCTGTGATGAGTGTGACTAGACTATCATAGGGTCCTTTTAATTAGATCGACAAATGATCTCTTTAATTAGACCACCAAGGAGTCTTTTCAGCTATATTATCACATGATATTCCTAACCATATTTTTGGATCAATCTGTTTAACTAGACCACTCAAGGGGTCTAATTATGGAATAGTACATTATAATCCAAGGGTCTTTACTATTACGTAGAAGCCCATGAAGGATTTAAGGTAGTACCTTTGGATATCCTACTATGAATCCCTTATACGAAGATATGGGAGATTCTACGAGGATTTGGATCACACAAAAACATAAAAGGGAACACATAAGCACATAATCACATAATTGTTTAATTTGACCTTTAATTTGTTATCTTTGGACGCGGATACTTAAAGCACACCAGGAATCCAATCCGTGGATTTCATTTGGCACTTTAATCATTTTCAAGAATCTATCTATGAAGATAGGATGATCTTCCAAAAATTCGATTTTGTTTTCAAAGAAACGTATTATTCGAATTAAGGTACACAACAATTTTAGGATTTACGGAAATACCCTTAGGTACCCTATTAAGGATTTATAGGTGGTACTTTGGGTATTCGTCTAGAGTTGTAACTTGCGCCTTGTACTTCGTTTCTTTGGAAGAAACGGGTACTTAGGATTTTCGTGGAAAATGCAAGAGACCATAAAATGGAAGAATTTTGGGGGTAGTCTGTTCTTCAAGGAATACGATTCACTGATTGTCGGTATTGTAGGGGATATGTTGTTTATACATGCAACCACATAAATACATTGCAATGTAAATAAAAGATTTATTTATAAACAACGATAACAACTGTTTCATGGACCTTGACAACAAAAGAAAATAATACATAAGACGTGATTATTTCTAAACGGTGTTGTTTTCTAGTCGGTCAGATGCTCATCCCTGTGCAGGATTTGCATTAGCAAGCTTTGGGCAATTTCTTCGGAAATGACCCATCTCACCACAGTTGTTGCAAGAACCTGGTGGAAAACGAGCTTGAGCACGATTGTTGTCAGCTTGATTTGGTGTAACTGCAGCTCGGTAAACTCTTGCTGTATGACATATAAGTCCACAAATTTAGCATTTGCGGCATGTCACACTAGCATGATGAAGAAGGTTACATTGGTTGCACAAGGGTGCAGTTCCGTTGTATGGCTTCCTAGCAGGGGGTTGAGCTGGTTGGTTGGGGGCAACTTGATCATTGTGAGCAACCACGACGAAGTTCTGGGAAGCTTTTCGCTTCTTTGACTTCTTAGGGGATCCAGTCTGTTCATCTTTGGGTTTTGATTCCTCGATTGGTTTCTTATCACCTTTCCGGAAAAGTTTGCCTTTCCTGATTTGAGATTCAGTCAAGGTAGTAGATAGCTCAATGGCCTGCCTAACTGTAGTAGGGTTACTACCAGTCACAATGTCTTGTACTGGGTCAGGGAGGCGATCAATGTACTTTTCGATTGCCTTATCCAAAGGGTTAACCATATTAGGGCATAACAGACTTAACTCCTCATAACGGTCCGTGTAGGCTTGATGCTCACTGCTATCTTGCTTAAGATCATCGAATTCCCTTTCCAAGGCCCTGATCTCATGACGAGGACATAATTCCTTCATCATCAGAGCTCGAAGCTCTTCCCACGTTTGAGCCAGTGCCACATCGGCACCCCTATCTCTCATCACACCATTCCACCACGTCAAAGCTCGTTTCTCAAAGACACTAGATGTGAATTCTACCTTTCTCTCATTTGGGCATTGAACATGCCTGATGTCACACCCCGACCACGTGAGACAACGAAACGTGGCGGAAATGTCGAGGAGTGTTGTAACAGAATTAATGTTTCAAATCCATGGCAATTGAAGTTTCGTTTTATTAATCAAAAGTGTTACAATGTCTTAATAAACAAAGAAGTACAACATAATTAACTAGTCTTGTCTCGTTTTAAGTCACTAAGGCACAGGTCCGCCTAAGTATGTCTTGATAAGTCCTATGCTTCATCTCCTGAAAACACATGTGAAAATAGGTACGTCAGCATAAAAATGCCGGTGAGATACATAGGTTTTGTGAAAATAGAATTCATGACTTATGTTTGAGAAAATGTTTAGTCATGAACCTTGTAATTTGCTTTGTCTTGTAAATCATTTGAAAAACAATAAGTTCAGATGATATGTATAAATAAGTGAAATAATGTATGGTTAAATGAATAACCATTTAAGATGAGTTTGTATAAGATCAGTTGTTTGTAAAACAATGTCTTGTGAAAAGTATGTTATTTGTATAAAATGTTCTATGTATCAAACTGAAATGATTCAAATAACGCTACGACATGTAATGCCATACAAACACTTATATATAGGAAGTACCAGCGGCGTATCCACCATGTTTGTATCATATTACACACGCATCGTTACTTAATCACTTAATTAAACCAAACCACCAATATAGAATGTCTATGTTTAACAATTGTAGAAATGTTTATGTATGGTAAGTAATGTAAAGTTAAACGAATAACCTTATAGTAGCATATCAAAAGTATACTTTGGATTTGTAAGTAACATATTAAACTATGTTTTGGTTTCATAAGTAACATATCAAAATATGCTTTGGATGTGATAAATAACATATTAAACTATGTTTTAGTTTAGTAAATAACATATCAAAATATGCTTTGGATGATTAATAAAATATATGTTGGTTTTGTACGATACCACACATGAGAGTATATCAAAATATACTTTAATAGTGTGATTTAAGAATTCATTCAGACCTGATGCATCAAAATACACCTTTGAGACTATAAGGATACCACAAAGGCAATCCCTATTTGGATGGAGCAACAAATTGGTTTCAGACATTCCATGCCAACAGGAATGGGGTGTCAAATCCTATAGCGCTATATCATACTAACAATCGGTCTGGTGAACAAAAAATAAGTACAATTCAACATTTTATTTTATGTTCTTTGAGAATTCAATGTTTAAATCATAAATAGTTATGTAATTTGTCAAATGATAAGTAATAACTTGTATGATCAAATGTCAAAATGTAAGTATGTGATGAAATCAGCTGTACTAAGTAATGCACACAATGGGCACACGTAGCATGAAATGTAATGTAAAATGATGTACCAAGTATGCTAAGTTAACATACGAAGCAGAAAAGTCATGTAAATCAATGTACTAATAGTGTACTAATGAACATAACAGGTATATGATGTGAAAACAGGAAAGCTTGAAAGTAACAAGTAGGCACATGTGTTCCACCCCAAAACAGTTTGGAAAACAGTAAAAGAGGGGTCTATGTACTCACTTGAGATTGCTCAGTAGTCCTTGAGTAACAACTAACAATGCTAGAGATCGCGGATATCAAACGGCACCTAGTATAGGTAACTATGTTAATAAACCGGACCTAGATCGGAAGATTGGGTAGCATTAGGGTTTGTAAACCAAACGAGTGTAGAGACTCGTGTCATTTGGTTTAACAAAGCCTACATACTAAATGAAACTTAACCTGAGTGATTTCGACCCATTACGACCCGTTTAGGTAGCTTATGTTACTTTAACGCGTCGTTCGCGTGAAACGCGTTCGGACCGCCTAACTAGCCCTATGACAAGTGTCATATGCCTAAACATATTACATAATCAGTTATGTGACAAAGGTTTGGGTTACATATGCTTAATTACCAATTATATATGAAAAGGGTATTCTGGTAATTTACCTAAGGCATATAAACTACCTATCATATAACTACTTAAACGATGCGACCATAGGGTATAACCTCGGAAGGTTATGCCCTATACTAGGGTCACCTAATGTATTTGGTCGGATCCTAATGATCGACCAAACTGGGTCGGGTTCGAGGTATAAGCGATTTATTAGATCGCTTACCCTACGACCCTAGACAACGTGGTAATCAGTAGGCATAGTCCCAAGGGACTATAACCAACGTGATTACACTCACGTTGCGAAGTTCAAACGAACTTCGCATTGACCATTACTGGTCAACGCTGAAAGTCAAACAAAGTTTGACTTTCTGACTCGAAAAGCAGTAAAAATAAGGAAAAGAACGAAAGAATACTTACGAAGGGTCCCCGAATGCTAATCCCGATCCAAGAACTCAGGTATGAAACAATGGTTTCAACTTAGAGCTCTCAAAATCAGAATTCTAGTGGGTTTTGATGTTGTGTGGGTTGGGTATTTATAGGAATACCCGAACCGTTAGGATCGTTTGTCGAAAATCGTGCCTTAATCCTAACCGTACAAGTGTTGGAACCTTATGGTGACTAAAATTCCATCCTTATCAGCTGACTAGACAAGTTGGAACATGTGGTGGAGGATCAAACAGCTGCAACTTGTGATTAAATGCATTTAATCTGGTCAGAAGGACTGACGCGGGCCGCCTAAGATTTAAGCTTGGCTGAGGCGGGCCGCCTAGCTCTTCAGATCAGAAAACAAGTTTCAGAAATGACAGTTTCAGCCCCTGCACGTGTTTAAGCCCATTTCCGACACTTCTAAGGCCCGTAAAGCCAACTTTAAGGCCCTAAAATGTTGGCTAAACATTGAGGACATGAAACATGCTCAAAAATATGTCGGATGTTGGTTCGTTTGGTCGTACGAACGCGATGTTCGCTTAATTACGACGGAATGCGCATAAGCGCGAAAAACGATCCAAATGACGAAACGAATGGATTTTTGGCAAGCCAAACACTAAAGCATAATATAGTCATGCTTACATAAATTTTTGGATGTCCGGATGTATTCAGAACGTAAGTTATGCGCGAAAATGCAAACTTGTGCACTTTTTGACACTTTTAGTCCCTGAATGACCCAAAAGTTTATTTTAGCATACCGAACCCCTCAAAGCCTATTTCTAAGCTATGTGAAGGATATTTATGGTATGTTTAACTTATGGTCATGTTCCGGAATGTTTGTTACAGTCCAAATTGGCATACTTTCACAGTTTGTCAAGTTTAGTCCCTGTAAGCGAATTAACTTGTTTTTGCCATACCAAAGCCTTTAAAACTTATTTCTAAGTTATGTAAAGGTTATTTAAGGTATGTTAAGCCTATTTCACTATTCTGTAGTGTTCGTTGGATTAAACTGGTTATATTTACGCATCAGAGCGCGTATAACCCTCCAGAAAGCGATTTAAAGCTTAAAATCAAACAAGAGTTGATATGTGTAAAAGATACACATAATTTTACAAATCCCAAGTATGAAATACAATATTTCATTGGTTTGGCATTTGTTTGACGGTTGAAGTGACACAGGTGTTACACCTGAAGGTGCTCTCTAGACTCTCGAACCATTGGAAAAGTGCAGTCGCTCCTTGAGACCCAGAAAACTTTGATGGCTTAGCCGAGTTGAACGTCTTGAAGTTGCAGGGGGCATTATTGTTGTTGAGAGCTTGGTTACATTGAGCAACGATGTTCGGGATTGCAACAGTCATTTGCTGTGTAAAGACAGCTGCCAGCTCTTTAATAGGTACCTGATTTTCGCGTCGTGGAGGCATTCTAAAAATGGGAAACAAGAGAGAAAACAAATGAAATGGCATTGGGTAAGAATAGGATGTTACAATTACCGACCAAAATCATGGGTGATGGTCATTTGTTTAAACCACGAAGCAAACAAACAACACACAAAGGCTAAATCAAAGCAAATAGGTCCTCATAATGTATCACGAAGACATGCTCGCCTATAAGTGGACACACACCCCAAGAGTTCCCAGGTAAGAGTGACTGGTCTGATATTGCGGATTTGTATGAACACTCTAGCCTTAGACAGAAAGCTCAGGGTACAGGAACCCACCCTTCCAGTTTGCACGTGTTCACATTATGTAGCCCTAAAATTTGACGAGAATTTGAAAACTTTGAAGGTTCAAAATCTTACAATAAATCATCCTAGAACAGATGATTAGTTTTCAAAGCAGATTCGAATTTTGGGTTCTTATTGTGGTTGCTGCCTAAAGATAGGCAACGATATTGTTTTATAACTAAATGCAAGTAAACTCGCGTTAGGGTCCTAGGAAGGTTATAGTCTAGGTCAAAGCATTACTAATAACCTAATTCCCTATAACCATTGGCTCTGATACCAACTTTTCTGTCACACCCCGACCACGTAAAACAACAAAACATGGCGGAAACGTCGGGGAGTGTTGTAACAGAATCATTGTTTCACAACCATGGATTAAACAGTTTCATTTTATTGAATTAAATGTATTACATTACATTGGAATTAGAAACAAAACAGGAACAAATAAACTTTCATTGTTATTAAGTCACTAAGGCCTCGTCCATTCCTATGTGAGCGTACACAAGTATCATCATCAAACATCATCAACTATGGTACCTGAAACACATGTGAAAATATATCAGCATAAAAATGCCGGCGAGTACATAGGTTTTGTTTGAGTGTCGGATCCATGGCTAGTTTACATGTTGCAACACCTTATTAAAAACCTTGTTTTGAAAAGTATAGCATTGCATCATAACTAACCAACTCAAATCAAGTTGGTTATACTTTATAAAATCTCATAGCCATGATTCTTAACCCAAAACATTTGTTTAAGAAAAACCAAAGTTTGTAAAACATCTCGTAAAAACTCATTAATAAAACTCGTATGGTTTATATTGTTAGAAAAACCTTGTAATATAACTTTGTTCTGATAACCTTGCCCAAGTGATCTAGATAACGCAACGATATATACTGTGTTAAAAACACTTATATATAGGAAGTATCAGCGGCGTATCCACCATGTTTTTAATACATTACACCCGCCCCATTACCTAATCGCTTCCCAAAACCCAATGGTTCAAACAGTTACAAATGGTTCACATAAATCAAAAGGTTACAAATGGTTCACATAAATCAAAAGGTTACAGATGGTTCACATAAGTTAATCAGCTTCAAATGCTTCAAAACGATATAAAACAATGTGTCCATATACTGGATAAGCATATGCAACAAATGAACATACATAGCGTGAAAAGCAATGTAAAACAATGTACTAAGTATGCACTAAATGGACATACATAACAGGAAATGACGTGTAAAACGATGTACTAAGTATGCACTAAAAGGACATACATAGCAAAAACATAATGAAATCATGTACTAATAGTGTACTAATGAACATAGCAAGTATATGATATGAAAACATGGAAAGCACGAAAGTAACAAGTAGGCACATGTGTTTCACCCCAAAATGTTTGAAAAACAGTAAAATAGGGGTCTATGTACTCACTTGAGGGTGCTTAGAAGTCTTGAACAACAACCAAGCAAAGCTAGAGGGATCACGGAATCAAACGACACCTAATATAGATAACTATATAAATAAACGGACCTAAATCGGAGGATCAGATAAAATGAGGTTTCGTAAACCAAATGAGTGTAGGGACTCATGTAATATGGTTTAATAAAGCCTACATTCTAAAACAAAACCTAACCTAAGTGCTTACTACCCATTAGGACTCGTTAAGGTAAACGCGTCATTCGCGTAAAACGCGTTCGGAATGCCTAACTAGTCCTATGACAAGTATTATATGCCTTAATATGTCTAATAATGTTACCTAATCAGTTTATATGTAAAAATTTAGGTTACATATGCTTAAAATGAATTTATGCGTAAAAAGGGCATTTTGGTCATTTACCTAAGGCATATAAACTACCTATCATACAACTACTTAAACGAAGTGACCATAAGGTATAACCTCGGAAGGTTATTCCCTATGCAACTATGGTCACCTAATGTGTTTGGTCGGATCCTAATGATCGACCAAACGGGTCGGGTTCGAAAGTATAAGCGGTTGTTTAGACCGCTTACCTTACGACCCTACATAAGCACTAAACCTAAAGTGACGAGCTAAACATGTTAAAACATGCTTAATGAGGTTTGAAAACAGGTTTGGTATCAAAACAAACGGTTTTGATACCTAAAAGTAGTTTGGTTACAAAATACGCAAGAATACGCATTCTGGCCGAAACTACGACTCGCCGCTATGCCTAGATAACGTGGTAATCAGTAGGTATAGTCACAAGAGACTAAAACCATCGTGATTACGCTCACATTATGAAGTTCAAGTGAACTTCATGTTGACCATAAACTGGTCAAAGTAGAAAGTAAAACACAGTTTGACTTTCACGCGATAAAAGAACGAAAGAGGACTTACAAAAGGTCCAAGAACGGAAGTTTGACCCGATTATTCTCAGGTATGAAGTGAAAGCACCTCAACTTAGAGAAATATCAGATCAAATGTGAGTTGCAACAATGAGATAGATTGGGTATTTATAGTTTTTGCACAACCGTTAAGATCGTTCATCGTAAAACGAGCTTCGATCTCATCTGTACACATGTGCCCATGGTTTTGTGAAACCATGGGAGCCCCTAGTTTCATTAAAACCATGTTCAAATGAGGGGAAAAGCTGGAACAAGCTGGAATTTAGATTTTTGATTTTGGTCCCTTCCTAAGATAACTATGGCAGATTGTCAATTTTGGTCCCTGAATGTGCAAAACATGGTTTTTGATGCATTTTTGACATGTTTAAGCCCCGTTAATCCCATTTCAAGGCTCTAAAATGAAGTTAAAGTACAGGGAACATGAAACATGCTCAAAAATATCTCATATGTCACTTCGTTTGGTCGTACGGTTGCGTTGTTCGGTTAATTACGACGAAACACGAACGAACGCGAAAAACGATCCACATTACGCGACGAGTGGAATTTTATCATGACAATCACTAAAATAAAATATTTTAATGATTACATAAAGTTTTGGATGTCCGGATGTATTCAGAACGTAAGATATGCGCGAAAATGCAAACTTATGCACTTTTTGACGCTTTTAGTCCCTAAATGACCAAAAAGTTTATTTTAGCACACCGAACCCCTCAAAGCCTATTTCTAAGCTATGTAAAGGATATTTAGGGTATGTTTAACTTATGGTCATGTTCCAGAATGTTCGTTACAGTACAAATCGGCATACTTTCGCAGTTTGTCGAAATTAGTCCTTGTAAGCGAATAAACTTGATTTCGCCACACCAAACCCTCCAAAACTTATTTCTAAGTTATGTAAAGGTTATTTAAGGTATGTTAAGCCTTTTTCACTATTACGGAGTGTTCGTTGCATTAAACTGGTTATATTTACGCATCAGTGCGCGTATAACCTTCCAGATAGCGATTTAAAGCTTGAAATCGAACAAGAATTGATATGTGCAAAAGATACACATATTTATACAAATACCAAGTATGGAATACAATATTTCATTGGTTTGGTACTTATTTGATGGTCGCAGAGGCACAGGTGTTACACAAAGCATTGAACTTCAATTCGGCAGTATATATTGTGGATAACCGGGGCAATATTGTACCAAGCCATTCTCAGAGTCATACACCTAAGATACCTTCATCAGTCAGGGTATCAACTGTGAGGGGCTCAGGATATGCTCCAGGATATGGCCAAAATCATCAAACTGGTAAGGTGACTAATAACATTAATACTCCTGCTACTAACAGTTTTGGATCTTTGCAGGATACATGTGTGACGTCGGCACTCTCAAAGGAGCTTCAGAAGTTGAAGGATATGATATCCAGTGTACCTGGGGTTGTTCAGCCCATTTCGGAAGTATCCCAAGATAGTCACAGGATATCCCGATTTGCATATCCTATATGTGATGCTGAGATTCCAAAAAGATTTCAAAATCTCAATATGAAACTCTATGACGGAACCACGGATCCCGAGGAGCATATTGCTCAATATAGAGAAAGGATAGAAATTAATCCCATTCCTCCAGATCTCAAGGAAGCATGCCTTTGTAAGGTCTTCGGCTCTACTCTAACAAGATCAGCCTTGAAATGGCTCTTAAATGTTCCACCTCATTCAATTACATCATTTGCTCATTTGGTCAATTTGTTTTATAGTCAATTTTCTTGCAGTAGAAGTTTTGAAAAACTAACCAGTGATCTCTACAGGATAACACAGGGACCTCAAGAATCCCTAAGGGATTATGTGAACAAATTCAGCAGGGAATCCTTGGATATCCCACACCTTGATGTTGCTACAGCAATCAAAGCATTTAAGATGGGATTGCAAAAGGATACCCAGTTTTATCAGGATCTTGTGATGAATCATTGCAGGAACCTGGATGAAGCTTGAAATAGGGCTTTGAGATATATCAGACTTGAAGACGATAAGAAAATGCTAGAGAGGATGAATTCATCCTTGACATACGAATCAACTAACAGGAAATCAGAATCCTCATATAAGCCATATCGCTCTAAACCATATGGCAGAAATGACAGCAAGAAAGTGAATGTTGTTGAAGATGAGGATCCTAAAGATTATCTTGAGTTATCAAAATATTGTTTCTATGTTAGTGTACCTGAACTAATGTATGCCATGCAGGGGTTTGGGAGATAAAGCAAGATGGCCCAGAAAAAATCAACAAAAGTCTGATTGGAATGATAAATCCAAATGGTGTGCTTTCCATGAGGATTTCAGACATGTGACAGAAGACTGCAAAGCTCTGAGGAAGGGGATAAGCTATTTACTGAGCAAAGGATACCTGAAAAATCTTCTAGGGAGAACGAAGAATAAGGATCAGGATACGGATAAGGATCCTGAACGAGCAGCATCACCTCCCGCAGATGCTAAGATAATTAACTTTATTTCAGGGGGATCCGACATTTGTGGAACCTCTTACTCTGCAGCAAAAAGACATGCAAAGGAGGCTAAGGCAGAACGGGGGGACAAGCCGACCAGAATGACAACCCTCACAACTGATAAAGTCATAAAGTTTGATAATGATGATCGGGATATCATCTAGGATCCTCATCATGATGGTTTGGTAATCACATTGTATGTTGCTAATCATTTTGTGCACAGGATACTGGTAGACAATGAAAGCTCTGTCAACATTATTCAGCTGGAAACACTGAAGAAAATGAACATTTCCCAGATGGAGATCATTTCAAAATCCACTGTACTTGTAGGGTTCAGTGGAGAGGCCAAGAATAATGTGGGATAAATAAAGTTGCCAGTTTATGTTGAGGGGGTGAATTCAATGCAACGTTTCTGTGTCATGGACTCATTATCCTGCTACAATATTATATTGGGCAGACCATGGATCCATGACATGAAGGCTGTCCCATCAACCTATCATCAGTGTATCAAGATTCCTACCCCTTGGGGGGTTGTCAAGGTGGAAAGTGATCAACAAGAGGCAAAAGAATGTTATTATTCCTCAATGAAGTTTTCAATGAAGCCTAAAGCAGGATAGCAATTAAAGATGCGAGCCCAGGATATCGTGGAGGACTCAGAGCAAGATGTTAAGAAAATTATCCTGGATCAGGATAATCCAGATATCTCGGTGATCGTAGGAGCCAATATCCCTCAGGATATTGAAAGTCAGTTAACTAACTTTTTGAAATGCAGGATGTCCACGTTCGCATGGAAGCATGAGGATATGACAGGTATTTCCAAGGATATTATAACTCACAAGCTTGGAATTGACATGTCTTTTAAGCCCGTTCCGCAAAAGAGAAGGAAATTTTCTCCTGAAAGAAACACAATTATACAGGAAGAGGTTGAAAGATTGCTGAAATCCAAGATGATTAGGGAAGTCAAATTTCCCAAGTGGCTAGCAAATGTGGTTGTAGTTCAAAAGAAGAATGGGAAATGGAGAGTTTGTGTAGATTACACAGACTTGAACAAAGCATGTCCTAAAGACCCATTCCCTCTGCCTCATATAGACTCGATGGTGGATGCAACTGCCGGTCATGAAATGCTAACCTTTATGGATGCATCCTCAGGATTCCAGCAGATCCAAATGGAACCTTCAGACCAGGAGGATACTGCTTTCATGACACCAACAGTTATTTATTGTTATACTGCTATGCCTTTCGGGTTGAAAAATGCAGGTGCAACATACCAAAGATTGGTGAATATGATGTTTAAAGACAAATTGGGGGACACCATGGAGGTATACATTGATGATATGGTAGTAAAGTCCAAGAAGGCTGAGGATCATCTTCGGGATATTGAAGGAGCATTTGATATCCTGGACCAGTACAACATGAAACTAAATCCTGCCAAGTGCTATTTTGGAGTGGGGGCAGGAAAGTTTTTAGGATATATGGTGACTAAAAGGGGTATAGAAGCAAGCCCGTAACAGATCAAATATATCCTGGATATCAAGTCACCATCCAATATGAAGGACGTGCAAAAATTAACAGGACGAGTAACGGCATTGTACATGTTTATATCAAGATCCTCAGAGAAATGCAAAGAATTCTACGATATCCTGAAGAAGAATAAGAAATTCAAATGTGGAGAAAAGCATGAGGCAGCCCTACAGGAATTAAAGCAATATCTTTCAACTACACCTCTGTTGATGAAACCCGAGGATGGTGAACCATTATCCCTATATCTTGTAGTATCAGGAAACGCTGTAAGTGCTGTTCTGGTAAAGGATCATGAAGGTCAGTAGTATCCTGTCTATTATGTTAGCAAAAGTTTATTGGATGCTGAAACTAGATATTCACACTTAGAAAAACTGATATTAGCCCTAGTTATGGCATCAACTAAGCTTAGACATTATTTTGAGACACATAGGATTCATGTTAAAACTAATTATCCTGTTAAAAATGTGCTTAGGAAACCTGAGATGTCGGGTAGAATGGCTAAATGGTCAGTAAAGTTAAATGCCTATGATCTAGTGTATGCACCTAGAAATGCTATAAAGTCTCAGGCTCTAGCAGACTTTCTGGCTGATTTCAGTAGTGATATTCAAAATGAAGTAGACCTAGAAGTACAACAACTAGGAGAAACCTTAGAATCATGGACACTATATACTAATGGTGCATCTAATGTAAGAGGTGTAGGATTAGGTATACTACTAAAATCGCCACAGGGGGACATATAAGGTGTGAATTCCCTGCCACTAATAATGAAGCAGAATATGAAGCTCTGATTGCAGGATTAGAGTTGGCCAGGAATATGAATATTAAGAATTTGCAACTATATGTTGATTCCTTGTTAATTACTAACCATTTCAATGGATCCTATGCAGTCAAAGGTGAAAGGTTAATCGAATATCTTGAAATTCTAAAAAAATTAGCAGGATATTTCGATGGTTTTACACTTGGACAGGTACCAAGGGAGGATAATGCCAAGGCAGATGCTTTGGAAAATTTTGGATCATCAGTCAGGATACCGGAAGGAACTCAAATACCAATACTACATATCCTATACCCTGCGATGGAACTCTTCAAGTATTAGGATAAACAAGTAGCAAGTATTCAGGATCCTGAAGAGGAGTATCCTGAGGAGGATCCTAAATCCTGGACGGCCCCGATCATGAAATATCTCAAAGAAGGACACATCCCAAAGGATGAGAATCCTAAGGCTTTCAGGATGAAGGTATCTCATTTCACTATTATAAATGATGTTTTGTATAAGAAGTCTCTTGCAGGTCCTTACCTGAGGTGTTTGGAGGATCCTGAAACCAAAGAGGTACTTCAGGATATACACTAAGGAGATTGTGGCAACCATACTGGGGGCAGATCATTATTCTCGAAGGTGTTAAGAACATGATACTATTGGCCGGCGATGAGGAAAGATGCTTCAGAATATGCTCGAAAGATGTGATGCATGTTAGAGGCACAGCAACATACTACATCAGCCTGTTGAACCACTATATCATATTGCTTCCCCTTGGCCATTCATGAAATGGGGTATGGACATAGTGGGGAAGTTTCCAAAAGCTCTAGGAGGAAAAGTTTTATGTTGGCAATGACGGATTATTTCTCCAAATGGGTTGAAGCTGAGGCCTTTGTTCAAGTCAGAGATCAAGAAGTAGTGTCTTTCATAAAGAGGAATATCCTGACCAGATTTGGGGTACCGGCTGAGATAATTTGTGATAATGGCTCTCAGTTCATCAGCAAGAGAACCACTGATTTTTGCAAAAATTGGGGGATCAAAATGATCACATCAACTCCAGTACATCCTCAAGCAAATGGACAAGCAGAATCCTCAAACAAAATAATTGTCAACAACTTAAAGAGGAGATTAGGTGCTAAAAAAGGAAGATGGGCAGAAGAACTACAATTTGTCCTATGGGCCGATAGAACAACAGTAAAAAGTGCGACTGGGCAAACCCCATTTTCCTTGGTGTTTGGGGCAGAAGCGGTGATCCCGACAGAGATGGTGATACCTACAACAAGATCGAACCGTCGGGATCCTGAGAAGAATCCTGAAGCTTTATGCCAAGAATTGGATACTGTCGATGAGACAAGGAATGCGGCAAAGCTAAGGATGGTAGCATATCAACAGAGGATATCCAAAGCATATAATAAAAACCTAAGGACTAGAAGGTTTCAAGTTGGAGATTGGGTACTAAGGAAAGCTTTTCAGAATACTACTAATCATGCTGATGGGAAATTAGCTCCAAAGTGGGAAGGACCTTATGAAGTTGAATCAGAATATTGGAAAGGAGCATACCGACTCAAGAATATGGAAGGGGATATGTTACCAAGATCCTGGAATGCTATACACCTTAAGCTTTATTTCAAGTGAGTTTAGAATTTAATTTCTAACTCGAGATGGTATGAATTCTATTTCCTTTTTATATGATTTATTGTTTGTTGAAACCCAATACTGACTTAAGCATCATAGGGGTGTTAGCCAAGCTAACACCCACCTTAGTTTGAAGGTGTTTTGTAGGATATGCTTCAGGATGTTACTCCAGGATATATACTCAAGATGAACCGAAAGATTAGAGGATTGGCCCCTCTCTCACGTTTAAGGGATCCTGATCACTTCAAAGGTTTAAAGGTATTCACCTTTCTCTCGAATTGGGTTTAAACACCCCGTCTGGAGCGCAAGTTATCCGGGAATAGTTCAAGATGGCGGGACCAGTTCATGTAAAAGTGGCTGAGAATTTCGTTATTATTGGCTATATCCTGGATCCTTAAGGTATATGAGGATTGATCACCCTCTCTCACGAAAGGGTATTTTCATACTCTCTAAGGTTTAAAGGTTTTCACCTTTCTAAGTCTTGGAGTTTATACACTCCCACCTGTAGCGCATGAAAACATGGGTTTATCCCCAGTATACTAAGGGTTTATCCCCAAAATATTAAGGATCTATCTCCAGGATATTTAGGGTTTATCCCCTGTAGCACTAAAGTTTCTTATAAGTGTGTTCACACATGATTGTTGTTCCTAAGTATTCAAATGTATTGTACACAAGGGACATTCATCTTGATACACTCGAAGGATGAAATTGAACTTGACTTCCTAAGTGTTCCAAATAGGGGACATCCATGGTGAAAATATTGTAAAGGGTTCAAAGGTTGGAAGATGGAATCTATTTCCTAAGTGTTTTTGGTATGACCTTTCTTTTTTCTATCTTTTGAAACCTTATCTAAATAACCTATGTTTTTGGAATTATGTTTGACAAAGTCTTAATAGAACGTTTTTTATTAAAATATTAAGAGTATTTTGACCAGGATATTTCCTCAGGATACTTGATTAGAATATTTGAAATGTTGTAAAAATTGGAATTACATTCAAAATGAACACATGCAACAAAATTTACAAAGGAAGTATAAACAACAATGGATAAGGCTAAAAAAGGTTAGTTTATTATTAACATAGCACAAGATTGTACTTTTGGCATCATCTCAAACCGAGATCCATCCACCAAAAGCACAATTAGTTTTTAACATATTTACTTAAATAGTTGAAGGCTTCGTCCTGAAACCCAATATACCTCCACCTTCAACTATTAACTGTTCAAAATAAAGCATACTAAAGATTGATGACCAAGGGCTTCGTCCTGAAACTCAGGATCCCTCCACCTTTGGCCATCGAATTGTTCTAAGTGCAAGAAATTAAATTATTCAAAAGACAGGAAAGTAAAATGTTTAAGCAACCACAACCATCAAATTTAAAAAGTGGGCTCCGGCCTAGGCGTTAATATCCATCATCGCCCACTTCGCTGCTTTCAAGGGGCACCACCCTCTTCAACCATAGCTTCACCAGCATCACCACCAGCATTCTTCCCAGCATCATCAGCAGCATCAACTGCCTTTTCAGCCACCTTGAAAGGCTCCTCAACTGCAGGCTTTGCAGGATGCTCCACGGGATTGCCACCAAGGTCCCTCAACTTTGCCTCCCAAGCATCAACGTTCCAAGAAGGGCATTCAAAGCCCATGGCCTTGGCTTCATAGGCCATTTTCAGCCTAGTTTCGAGGAGAGAGACGACGACGGAACTCTTGAGGCCTTCTCGGTAAGAAGTCATATCCTGCTCATGCTGGACCTGAGCGGCGTCGAATTTGGCTTGAGCTTCTGGGGTGATCTTCTTAATGGCAGCATGATGCTCCTGGGTCATTACCTTGTATTTAGCCTCATAGTGCTCTGACTTAGCGGTGGCAATTGCTGCTTGGTCTGCAATAGTGGTCTCAGCCTTTTTCAGTTTGGCTTCCAACATCTTGTTCAGCCCGCATGAGTCCTCATACAAGTGCACTAACCGTTCAAGACCCTACAATCAAACGAACAGGTATCAATGTGTATACTTAAAATGTATAACCAGCATATATGTGTAGGATATAGGATAAGGATACTTACCTGGTTGAGGAAGCTGGTCATAAACTTGCTAGATTCCAAAAACCCATGATTCTCGTATGGGAAGACATCTGAAGCAGCAGGGGAATCTGGTTCCTTTCTCTTGCGGGAACTGGAGCCACGTGGCTTTATGGCAGTGGAAGGCTTAGGAACATCGGCAGACTTGGAGCTGGTAGGTTTTGATGTGGTGACATCTGGCTTGGGATTTGATTCTTGTTTGACTTGCACGGGACCAGAATAACTATCCAATTCCTCAAGATCAAAGACTTCAAGGTTTGCAGCTGGTGCTGCATGAAGGGAAGAAATACTAAGCCTTTATACACTATTAGAATATAATCAGTTTAATATATAAGAATAACTTGTAAAACTATGCTTACCAGACATCTCGAAACTTGATTTTTGGCTTGAGCTTGTGAATAACAGGGAGAAGGTTCTTTCACTCTCCAGGAGCCGGTAGATCTCTTTGATTCTTCTTTCCGATTCAGCGCTTGGAGGGGCCAATTCCTTGAAATTTGCTGCACAAAAAGATCAAGATGTTAGTTTAGGATATAGTCTCGGGATACGATTGGGGATAATCCTTAACCCTAAATCCTACCAGAGGTCAACCACTTCCCGGGAAGGTCAACACCCTTGTCAATAGAGTCTCTTTTCACGAAAAAAAGAATTTTCGTTTCCAGTCATCCTCGTTTTTTGTCGCTTTGAGGATGAGGGAATCTTTAGAGGTGGAAATGAGAAGGAATCGGCTGGAACCATGAGATCTTAAACGATATACAATCGGAATATCCTCAATGCAAAAGTCAGGCACATGACGAGACTTTATCTGGTCCAATGTGACTAGAACTCGCCAAACCATAGGCATGGTTTGGGCGTAACTAAGACCGGTAAGTTCAAAAAAGCGGGAGATGAGGGTCAGGAAAGGATATCGAATTCCTATGGAGAAAGGGTAGGCTAAGAAGCACACCCATTCGTCGGAATACACATCCAATCAGACCTCCCGGTCGAATGGACGTATGATCGCTCCGGCGAGAAAGGTGCCGGAGGCTTTCAGGGCGGCAATGTCGGCGTTGTCAAATGAACATACCTCTTTCTTGGGTTCTTTGAGAAGATTTTGTTCGGTAAAAGTGGGAGTAGAATCGGCTGTTTGGGAGCTGGTTCGACTCGCCATGGAAAATGAAAATAACTTGCAAGAAAAACAAAGAAGAAAGAGGAGAGGAAATACCTGAAAATTTCTCGGAATGTTGTGATCAATAAGCAGAAAATCTGAGAAGATATAGGCTAGAAATAGGGGGTAATGATAATTATCGCATAGGAAGTTGCACACTGTCATTTCAAGCGTCCAATCATCATAATTGCCTCGATCCAAGTGATAAGTTCTAAAACATATCCGTTTGAATTTAGAATTCCAACAAATATATTTTGGGGACAATTGTTATGGGTGGTTTTCTGAACCCATATCCTGAATTATATCCTGACTTTATTACTTTTGTCTATGACCAGGATACCGGATCAGGATATTGGAAACATCCTGATGTAATATCCTGGTAGTTACTAATTGTTCACGTGCAGATTAGCATGACAAGCTTACAATGCTCGAGTTGACTAGTTCTCCTGGAGACTCGGACTAATCAGTTGAAAAGAGAACGTTGAAGCCGGAAGAAGGGGTCTCCAACGTTCAAGTGGGAATATTCGCAGCATACCGGTTTTATATGATAGTTTGTTGTTTATATTTCACTAGAGTAAAATGCACGGATAGTCCCTGTGGTTTTGCAAAATAACACCTATAGTCCCCAACTTTTGGAAATTACACCGGTGCTCCCTGTGGTTTGATAGTTTGTTACTCGAACAGTCCCTAGAGTGGATGATGGTTAGTTTTCTCCGTTAAGTGGATGTGAAATGACAAATTTACCCTTCATCTTCTCCACTAACAAAACAACCCCACCCACCCCCCACCTTTCTCTCGCCCCCCCCCCCACACCCACCCACCCACCAATTAACCACCACTCACCTCCCACCTACACCAAAGTAAACCACCTTCACCGTTTCTTGATTTGTTCAGTTTAATAAAAAGTAAAGTTCTTCAGAGCATCGATGGTGATTTACTTATATATTAACTTCTTTTAGAAATTGTTTTCCTGAATTGATTATTAGGTTTAAGTGTGTGACTCTGTGTGTGTGATTTGGAATGTTTTAGGTGTTTATAAAACGGTTACAGATGCAAAGGAGCACAAGGTCACAGTTACTGAATCGGTTAACGGTGAAATCTCATCCAGAAGCTTCTTAAATCCGGTAAGCACGTCGAGATTTTGCCAGAGAGTTTTGCCACTACGGGGACCGCCGATAACACTTCTGGACATTCAAATTCAAAGAAAAAGAAAAAAACAGAGCAACAGACAGTTACAGAATGCCGTCGGGCTGCTCATCTGAAGGTGTTCAAAAGTGGTGTTATTATGACCGGAAATAGGTCTTTCTTTTTGTATGTGTTGTTGGGAGTGATGGAAGGGGATGGCAGCGGTGGTGGTGGGGGAGTGGTAACAGAGGCGATGGTGGTGATGACGGTGGTGGGGAGTAGTGACAGAGGAGGTGGTGGTTGGTGGTTAATGGTGGGGGGAAACATAGAGAAAGGTGGGGGTTGTTTTGTTTTTATGGAAGGGAGAAGTTGAAGGGTAAATTTGTCATTTCACATCCACTCAACGAAAAAAACTAACCGTCATCCACTCCAGGGACTATCCGAGTAACAAACTGTCAAACCACAGGGAGCACCGGTGTAATTTCTAAAAGTTGGGGACTATAGGTGTTAATTTGCAAAACCACAGGGACTATCCATGCATTTTACTCATTTCACTATAAAAAGGAATGTACGGATCAATGGACACACACAACAATTTCACCTACTTTCTCTGCAAGCTGCAATCACTCACAATCACATTTCACCAACACTCACACTCGAAATTCATTGTAACACTTAGCTGATCCGTACAATATCCTGCACTGTATCCTGAATTTTGAAGTAATAAGAAGAACATGTCAGCTGCGATTGTCAGCTCCCGAGGTTTTGTGCCAATGATCTAGATTGATCAAGGGCTTTCTCGTACATCTCGTGTCAACCTTTACATTTCTACTCATTGTTTGATTGCTGATATAGCTCGGTATCCTGGGCTATATCCTGAAAACCATTTTTGCAAACAACTAAATTAGAATATTTTTAACACACATTGTTAGCACACTACCTCACAAAACAAATTTGATCAGTAAATTACTTTGGTAATTTTTTACCAAAACAATCGAAATCAGGGTGGAAATAACAAGCAGCGAGGAAACGGAAATCGGGGTGGAAATGGGAATCAAGCTGGCAACGAGAATCGTGGAGGAAATAACAATAACAACCAGGGCGGAAATGGAAACGGACGCGGCCAAGGCTGTTATGGCTGCAGAGACATGGGGCATTTCAAGAAGGATTTCCCTAAGAACAATCCGACCCGAGGAAGAGTGATTACTATTAGAGCCAGAGAAGCACACCAGGATCCAAATGTGGTTACTGGTACGTTCCCTATTAAACAATGCTATGCATCTGTTCTGTTTGATACTGGCGCCGACTTTAGTTTCGTATCCTGATGTGCGTTAGGTGTGATATAATTTTTATATATTTTTAGCCCTTTTTTAACACTTTAGTCAAGTTTTAAATTTATAAAACACGATATTCTACTAACACTAAACACACATATGGGCAAGTGCACCCATCGTGAGCGTAGTATAGCGTTGGTAAGATACCGAGGTCGTCCAAGGACACAAGAGATTTTAGCACCAGTTTATCCTCAACGTCTAATCAAATCAAAATTTTGGAAAAAAGGTTTTAACATGAAAATAAAAAACTAAAAATGCTGAAAATAAAAATAAAATAAAAAACAGATAGACAAGATGAATCACTTGGATCTGACTCGCCTTTAGTGTAACGTTTGATGTTTTCCGCACTTTTGCACTTTTTAAGAGATTATCTTAGTTATAGTAGTAGGCCCCTCTTTTGAAGGTGACGTTACCCTCAACCCAGTAGTTTGAGTCAACAAGGATACAATCCTAAAGAGTTGGATTATTGAAAGATAATTAATTAAGTTATTAATGCGTAATGTGGTAGGCCCTTCTATTGAAGGTGACGTTACCCTCGGCTAAGTGGTTTGAGTCAGCAGGGATACAATCCCAAGTAGCCGGGTTAATGTATTAATAGTAGTTTACATATGAGGGGATCCAGCCATTCGCACCCCCGCCATCCAATACCAGTGGGTATTGAAGGAGGTCTTAGTAAGCTTGACCCAGGTCCTTGCAGGATCTATACACTGAACAAGGTAAGAACCTTACCAAACCATTCCCTTAACCCCCGACCAGGTAGCCAACATATCTCTATATAGATCGTAGAGATATGAATGGTGTAAATCTTTTATTTTATATAGACAGTAAAATAACGCCAAGACATCATAGACAAATGATAAGGAAGTTTCACCTTCAACATAAGAAACTAGTTATTAAAGTCATTAATATAAAACCAAATAAAAAGTGCGAGAAGATTAAAAAACAAAAGTATTACACTAAATGCTTGTCTTCACCAAGTGATGTAAGAGACTTAGGCAAACATGGCCTTTGATTGTCAAGAACTCTTACTATCAATCCTGGATCCCAAGACTACTACACACACTCTATGATGGATGATGGATAATGGTGGTGGATGTGGGTGTTGTAATGGTGGTGGAGTGTGGGTGAAGTGGGAGAGAGGTGGTTTGCCAAGGGATGCCTTTGAAGTGAACCAAGCATCCCTATTTATAGCCTGCACAGAAGCCCGGACACGGCCCCGTTTCCGGTGGGCAC
The DNA here is from genome assembly GCA_030545235.1 of Helianthus tuberosus. Lineage (NCBI taxonomy): Eukaryota > Viridiplantae > Streptophyta > Magnoliopsida > Asterales > Asteraceae > Helianthus > Helianthus tuberosus. The sequence goes on from CM060420.1 coordinate 62,808,787, forward strand.
GGCCCCATGTCCATCCACTTTCTCTTTCTTCATTAATTGCAGTTTGTCTGTATTAGCTCCACAAGCCCCCGTGTCCGCTGGGCACGGCCCTGTGTGCAGAAGCGTATCTGTACTATCAAGATTTGCTTGGATTTTGCGAATCTTAGCGTTGACCACGGCTGTGTTGAGCTAGGCACGCCCCCGTGTCCGCTGGGCACGGGGCGTGTTCAGCCTTCTGGTCTCTTTGTTTTTCTTGGGAAGATGTTGTCGAGGGGTCGGGCATGCCACGTTTATTCCTTTTCTTGTAATTATGTTAGATTTTGCTGCATATTTGCTTCTTTTGTTCATTTACGCTCATTTTATCCTGAAAATACAAAAGGAAGACAAAAGCACACTTTTTCCAACATTAGTACTAAAAAAAGGTTAGTTTTATGCCTCATTTGATGTAATTTATATGTTGCATTTTACACACATCAAATACCCCCACACTTGAATCTTTGCTGGTCCTCAAGCAAAACTCTTTTTAATGTGGCTTACACACCTAAATGGAATGGGTAGAAGAGAAGTTTTGGGCTTGTCTTGAGTGTCAGGAATCCAAGATCTTTATTAAGCTTTATTTTTATGTTATTTACAATCCTATTCGTTATGATTTATTTAGAACGTTTCATAAGAGAAATTACTTCTTTGGGCATAACATGCCTCTTTAAAGTTACATTTATATACAAGTTCACATACCTCACAGGAGATCACTCAACACTCGTTGAAGATGTCTTTTTGTGAAACACTCAAGACCGGCATGGAACTTACTTCTACCATATGCTTGCCAAGCAATCAATCCTCCTCCTTTTTAACTATAAACCTTTGTAAGTATCAAGAGGACTTGGGGAAGGGTTAGGCTTGGGTTAAAGGTAGGTGGTTTTGGGTTAGTGGTTAGTAAAAAAGGCGAAAGGCGTAAAAAGCGTCGGTTTTCGTAAAACTTTTTATTTTTTGTGACTTTTTATTCAAACGAAGTATTTTCAAACAAAGTTTCTTTTGGAGAACTTGTTTGTTTATTGCTATACTTCATATAATTTTTTTTTGATAAGGAATGTCACATGGAAACCAAGCTTTTTACTAAAATAAAGGGTTTAAAATAAAAAAAGGTTTTTGGTGGTGTTGGTGCACACATCTGTCGTCTTCGTCTTATATCGAGTCTTGGATTTGGTACGGATTTGATCAAGAATGATGACATCACATATGTGACATCAAGGATGACATCACAACAATGACATCATCACATCATATGATCAGAATGTTGAGTTTGCTTGGAAGACAAACTGTTAGTTGATAAGTTTCGCTTGAGTTATGTATATATGAGGGTTTCGCTTGAAACATGTGAATATGAGGTTTCGCTTGAACTAGTTTTGTCATATTCAAGCGAAATAGGAAGTCTATAAATATGGTTGTGTTCATGTCATTTGTAACAGATTTCTCAGAGTGATACCGAGGTGCTGCCGGTATTCCTTGTGATTGTATACGTTGTTAACTCAATATATAAGAGGGTTATAGTGTGAATCAAGCTGTTTTCACACCCGTTTCTCTGTTTCCGCCTCTGAAACGGATTTGAGCTCTTCCGAACGACTCATTCAGGTCGCGATTCGATCCTACAATTGGTATCAGAGCTCAGGAGGAAGAAATCTTGCCAAAACAGCTTGTTTTCTTCATTTTTCTGGTTTCTACATCATTCTTTTTCAAAATTAAAAATTTTTCACGGTTAAAATTGGCTCAAATTCACATATTATATGCGTAATCATGTATTAACAAATCCTGGAAAGTTTCAGCACTAAAATCAACTTAAAAACTGGTTAAAATCATGGTTTCGCTTGAAAAGTTGTTCGATCTTGCTGACGTCATCGACCATCTCGCTTGAAATTCATCGATATTCCGCTTGAAACTGGCCTCTCGCTTGAAAATACACTGTGTCCGCTTGAAACTGGCATCTCGCTTGAATTTACACCATGAGTCCGCTTTAATTTGACCTCTCGCTTGAAATGAATTTTGGTTCCGCTTGAATCACTAGTTCACTTGAGTGTGTACATCGGTTTGCATGTGATAGACATTAAACAAAGTTATCAATTAGTTGGGAATTGAAATCATCGATCAGAATCATGCACATGTGATTTCATATATGTCATCGGCCCAATTGTATCAAAAGGTGTCAGCCCACTAAATCAAAAGATTCAATCACTAAATGAATTCAAAAGGTGGTGTCAGTATTGTCCATTAAAAGCCCAATGCATGTGATCACTGCTGGTTATACTTTCAAAATTGTCGGTTCATTATTCAATAGTTATAGTCATCAGTTCACTTAGAGTCTCGTTTCAATCAATTGTCTGATATGCATGTGAACATATAAAGTTGTCGGCCATTAATTTGATATATTGCATGTGATTCAAGATGTCAGCACATGAGTTTTTGTCGGCCCAATCATCTTACATGTCGTGAGCCCATTAACTTGACCCAATAGAATTTGATATGTTTGTCGGCATGTTATCTGATTAAAGTGAATGGTCCAATCAAATGTTCAAAATCGAGTTTGCAAGTGATAAGATTTTTTTTGTGAGGCCCAATTGAATCAATTTTTTTTATCGGCCCATTCACTCAGTTTGCACGATTTGAAGTTTAGTCAGTCTGCGAGTCTTCGACACGAGTCCTAGATCGATTCAATCGTCACACACATTTTACGTATTAAGTCTGTTTAAACTGATTGTTTGTTTGTTTGTTTCAGGTATTATTTTTCAAGGTGATTTGTTTACTAGCTCATTTGAAGAATCTAAGTTTGTGATATTTCAAATACCGAAACATGAACGAAGATTTGCTTCTCCGTCAACTCCAGCTGTCATTGCTCAAAACATGAATCTAGAAAACGAAACGGGGACTGCACAAAAACCACCTAAGCTTTTGGATATTGACGATTATAACGGGTGGTCTGAACGTTTTGGGAATTGGGTTGAAGCTTATCATTTGGATGCTTGGGAATACGCTGAAGTTCCATATGAAAGGCCCACAAAGAATGGTAATCCGATAATGACAATCAGAGAAATGAGTACTGAGGAGAAAAAGAAGTATAGAGATGAGAAATTGATGGTGAGTCTGTTACAGCAAGCGATCAAAGAGGACATTCTGATTTTGCTTCAACATGATGGAAGTGCTTATTTAATCTGGAATGAATTGGAAGCAAAATTTATAGGAAGCGATGATATGCTAAAGAACAAGAAATCACTCATGAAGAAAGAATTTGATATATTCCGTGGTTTGAAATCCGAAAACACCAAGCAGATTATTGAAAGATATTGTAACTTGGTGAGAAATATGACGAAGTTAGGCATCAAAAAGGATACTGATGAGCTGATTGAGAAACTTGCAGATGCGTTACCACATGATATTTGGGGAACATATCTGATGATGTTGAGAAACAATCGGAAAGAATATAAAAAGTTAACACTGGGTGATTTCATCAAACATCTGGAAGCTCAAGAAATGGAGCAAAGAAAGATTGCTAGAATGAAGAACTATGATGGAGAACAAGACATCGGATTGTATTTCAAGAGTGGTGTTAGTGAAAAGACAAATTTTTCTCCAAAGGTTGAAACTGCATACAATGCAAAAGGTTCTTCTGAAAATACGTCTCAGGGATTAAGCAGCACAACAGGATTCTCTTCATTTCCAACATATGATCCACAGTATTCTACGACAAAGAGTGGCAAAGTTCTTCAATGCAACATTGCCTTAAAGCTTGAAAATGATCAGAACTATACTGAGGAAGTTTCTAAAAGTCACATGTCTTTGTTGGTAACAGTGCTTGAATCCTATGGAGGCTTAGTTGCAGGGAGGATCGGAAATCCAATGCTCACGAAAGAGGATTACGATCAAATCGATGCCGAGGAGATGGAATTAATGGATATAAAATGGTGCATGGCTAGTGTGTTGAGACGGGCTGAAAAGTTCAAACAAATTACAGGCAGAGATGATTTTCGTGAGGCTCATGTTTCACCTTTAGGTTTTGATAAGTCTAAAGTTACTTGTTTTCGTTGCAGGGAAAAGGGACATTTCAAGAGAGAGTGCACAAATTGAGAAGCGAGTGGAGCTCAAAATCCTTTCGGAAACAACGATTACTACAAAAAGGCAATTTATCATCAAGTCACACAACAGCCATATCAACAACAACAGGCACCGCATCAGGCACAAACTGCACATGGCAGAAATGTAATTGAAGATTCAAAAAAAGCATGTCTGGTTAATCAGGGCAAAGATAGTGTTTTCAGCTGGGATAAATATATTCCAACAGAAAGTAAAGTGTGTTTGGCTGACCAAGAAGATGAAAAGTTACCAGAAGATTTTAGCTGGGTAAATTTCAACTGGGATGATTATTGTCCGGATAAAGAGATTTCAAATCAGAAAGCTTTTGTTGCTAATGTTAGAGATGAATATTGGGCAGAAAAATACAGAAAAATGAGGGAAGCTGAAGAGGAGAAATGGAGAAAAATTGAAGAAGAGGAAGAGGAAGAAGAAAGGTTAAAAGCTGAAGCTGAGAAAGAGAAAAAGAGAAGAGCTGAGATGTTTCAAGTGAGAAGAACAGTCAAAGAAGTTCCAGAATTTGAGATCAAAGCTGATACTGAAGCAATCAAAGTTTCTGAAAAGTCTTTGAATTGTGATTCTTTAATCATGCAAAACAACGAGCAGCTACATAACATAAAAAGATTGAAAGAATCTTATGATATTTTGAACAGAGAGATTAACAAGTACACTGAGTCAAACAGTGAACAAGCCATTGCATTGAATACACTCAAAGGAGCTTACATGAGACAGCTTGATGACGTCAACTTCTACACAGAGAAGTGTGATGAGCTGGAATTGAAATTGGCAACACAAAGAATTGAAACTAAAAGAGTCAACAATTTATTGAAAAGTTACTCATGTTCTACTTTTGTTGTTGACAGGATTTATCCGATTGTGGAAAAATTGAAGACGTTTGAGGAAGAAAAGACTTCAGAAGAAAAGAAGTCCGAGACAAGAGAAGAGGATGAAGTAGAAATTTATGGTAAGAAATCAAGTGTTGTCTACAATAGATGTCCGCCCCCAGTCGAAAATGGATATTCGCCTCGAAATCCAATTTCTGAAAGAGTCAAAAAGGCAATTAACTTACAATGGGAGTCAGGGTTGTCGGATAATTTGCCAGAAAATATTGATGTTACGTTTACATCATTCGACACTGATCATGAGTCCGAATTAATAAAGAAAGTGGTCGATCAAGTGTTGGATAAAGATGAATCCGAGGAGTCAAAGTCGAAGTCAATGTCGGAGTTAAAGTCTGAGTCCATGTAACACCCGTCTAATTAATACTCGACTTAATCAAAATACATATGATTTTATATATATAAAGTGCGTCTAGATTAAAACATAAGTCCAAAGTGACCAAACATTTGTCAACTACTGACTAATTAAAAACATTCAAAAGAGTGAATGACAATTGATTTACAGCATAACCATAATCTAGACAAAGTTAGGTTTAGCGCGAAAGTTTTAAAGTTCGTGTTCGGTTCTTCAAAAGATGCTTGATCCCCGTCCACATACTTGTAATACCTGAAACTGGAGATTTTTAAACAAATCTTAGCATTTAAATCCTTAGAAATATTTCTTAATCGAAACTACGCTTAAAATGGATTCAATTAACTAGGATAAAAAAAATTTAGACAACAATATTTAGGATCCACCGTAACTTACGGTACCACCGTAAGTTACGGTGGTTGCTGGAAAAATCCAGATCTACCGTAAGGCAGTAAGGGACTGGCGTAATCCTTTTTATGTCTACCGTAAGTTACGGTACCACCGTAACTTACGGTAGTCCCTGTAAGTTCATGTCTTGTTTGTTTTGTTTATTTCGGCCAAACCAATTTCTCGAATCTCACGTTCTATCAAACCAACAAGTTAAATTCTCGCATTCTATTATGTCCTTTATCAATTATAACAAAAGGCCAATTAGCTATATTACGAAACATTTGCCACGCATTAAACGATTATTCGACCCGTTCTAACTTTACTCATTTCACTATCATTCAACTAGGAAACTTATGGCACTTTATACCCAACATCCGGGCTTATTATCACACGAATTTCTTTACCAATCTCATGGCTTAATGCTCTTGTGACTGTTATCGCCTTTTCAACTCTCTAAAACACTAGTACAGTAATTTACACAACAAATCAACCTGTTTGGCTCATCTTGTGGAATCCTCCAATATGATGACTACCAAACGGTTTCTTTTCACTCTAAGCCTATTAATTCAAGTAACGATCATGGTCGCTACAATCAACACCATAACTACCCTACAACGAAACTTCGCATAATTTAACAACAATTCGTTTAATGTAACGGGTCAAGTTACATACCTCTAGTGCACGCCCTTCAAACGCAATTCACCACCGGCTTGTCCGCTTGAAGCTCCGGTATCATTTCCTATAGAGTTCAACTAAGACATGTTTAGAACTCTTTCCAATTCATAGTTCACATATTTTGCCGAAACATCTCAATCATTCGGTTTAACTCAAATTTTCAGATTCAAGCCTTCATTGAGGCATTTATACGAACACTTTAAGGGCAGAATTTTACACTATATATTTATCAAGTTCATAACTTGACATTTAGCCCTAATTTTCATCAATCATCTACAATACATGAACTTTGACCTCTAAAATTCTGAAATCACTTCACATATGTCAAATATTACTAGAACAACCATTATAATCCTAGTGTTTATCATAATCTTACAAAACCCATGAATCACCTTCAATGTGTTCATGAAATTTTCAGAATTTAGGCTTGATTTCTCATATTGTTGTCTAGGTTTTACTCCTAGACACTATATCATTCCTGTTCTACCCAAATAACAAACATGCATCATCAAACTTCAGATTTCTCAAGTTCATGAGAATTTCGAGTAGAGAGTTTTCATCAAATTTTACATACCTTGTATTCCTCTTGTGATGAGGATCAATAATCTATGCTCGATTTTCGATTTGGATCAGATTTGGACATTCAATTCATGAATTTTGTGGATGTTTAGGGTTTTGAAGAGCCTGGTCGCCCTCCCCTTTGTCTGATCGATCCCAACACCCTCACCAGGGGTGTTTATGTTTAATTAAAATGTTTTTATTTAAAACTATTTTCAAGTTTAACACTTTTGGTCCCTCTAGTTTCGTTTTTATTTTGTTTTATTCCTTAACTACTCATAAGTAGTCAATTAACTAAGTTAGTGTCATTACTAGTTAGGTTATTTTACTAGTTTGTTTGCAACTAAAGTGCAAAAATTTAAGAGTTTAAATCTTCGGGATGTTACAAGTCCACCCCCCTTAAAAAGGGTTTCGTCCCCGAAACCAAAGTACGTACCAAACAAAGTAGGGTAGAGACGTCGCATCTCCTCTTCGGACTCCCACGTAGTGTCCGAACCTTTCCTATGCTCCCACTTGATCTTGACTTGATCGATTTGTTTGTTTCATAGGTGATTGACCTTTGAATCTAAAATCTCCACTGGTCTCCCCGCATAATTCAGGCTATTATCCACTTCGATATCATCGTAATAGATATAGGCTGTTTCGTCCGATAGTCACTTCCACAATTACGACACGTGAAACGTGCCATGTATTTTATTCAACTATTCCGGCAATTCGAGGCGATAAGTCACCTTGCCAACCCGTTTGATGATCTTAAATGGCCCGATAAACCTCGGGTTTAGTTTTTCCCCTTTTTTCTGAATTTTAATAATGCCCTTCCATGGGGAATACTTTTAGCATAACCATATCACCTATCTGAAATTCAATCGGTCTTCGTCTTTTGTCGGCATAAGACTCCTGTCTATCTTGGGCCGCTTTCAAATGGGCTCGTACCACTTAAATCTTCTCATTAGTGGCCCGAATCATATCTATATGGGCCAATTCGCGTGGTCCTACCTCACCCCAACACATCGGGGTTCTACTTTTTCTACCATATAGCATCTTATAATGTGCCATGCCGATACTCGGATGGTAACTATTGTTATACGAAAATTCGGCCAAAGGTAGATAAACATCCCAACTTCCACCGAAGTCGATGATATATGCCCGCAACATGTCCTCTTAACGTCTGTATCGTTCTTTCGCTTTGTCCATCCGTTCGTGGATGGTACGCGGTGCTAATGAACAACTTAGTTCCATTTGTTTTTAGAATTCGCGCCAAAAGGTTGAAGTAAACCGAGTATCTCTGTCGGACACAATGGATACCGGTACTCCGTGACGCGCCACTATTTCGTTAGTATATACTTCTGACAACCTTCCTTAGGTAGTCCTTTGGTTTGGACCGAACTAGCTTAGTTTCATTTTTACATTATTGTTTCTTTTAGTCAAAAGTTCTCATACGCATGTGTCTTTAACGGGTAAATCCTCATGGACTGTAACTTTTATCTTGTATTTCTTATTTTGTCACCTAATTGACCCAATTGTCAATTGGCCACTCAATAGTATGAGTTTATCCTTATATTCGCCCCATACTAATCTTATATTGACAAGTGTTTTGTATAAATTACATCACTATTTTTTACTCTGGATGGTCTTGTCGGCTAGATCGATCAATCACCACCATTTTATGCCCCGTAATTCGGGTCTTCCATATTGTCATATTCAGTCTTACATGAGTTTATGATTTCCTATCCCATAACTCGCGTTACGACATGATTACGTTCTGTATTTCTATGTCACTTTTGTGACTATGATCGCATCGCATCACATCATGTTTTAGTTTTCATTAGCTCTTCATTATCATGAATCTTCTTTCGATCATAGTGTCTCACACCTATCGATGTTGAGACCTATATTTATTAATATTAGCTATTTTCTAATTTCTCTATAACATTCATATTTGGTAAACACCACTTCTTACTAAAACCGAATTTTAGTTTAACATCCATCTATTTTACTTATGTCGATTATTCATATCCAAGAATTGACGACAAGCATTTATTCTTTTCAGTTATTATATTGCGCGGGGAATCGTAATCAGTCCCCATGCTTAACCCCAAATGACCATGGATTCCTTCACTTTGCCTCATAGGCTACTTTATTAGATCTTCACCTTTTTAAGGTGGAACCCTATAGTTTGTTTCTTCATATTTGTGACCCGAGGGTCATTTTGGTCACATAGACCTTTATATTGTTTATAACCCGAAGGTGATAGTGATCCCGTAGTTCACTTTCTACATGTGTCTTTATTTATTTGTATATATATACATATGGTGTCAAGGCACCCCCTTTTATGTTTAAAACAATTTATTTTCGCTTTTGAAATTCATTTGACCTTAACCATGATCTAAGGCTATATCCATTTTCTTTCGGAGTATCTTTCCGGCTCTTTGACTTCTTACGTCGTATTCACGACTGTTTATCCCACTCGTTCTGTTAATTAGTTGATGCCCCTATTTTCTTTTCAACTCGTTACCCGGGTTCTTTGTCTTACTATTTTTATCACTTCGATTTCATTGGTTTGTATTTTCCTTTCCATATACTTTTACGACATATCACATAGATTCAGTAATATTTCGCACTTCCAATATTCGGTTTGCGTTCAGACTTCATTTAAATTTATTTGGTTGTTTTAGTGAAATCCATCGCCTTTATTCAACCACATAGTTTATTCTTTTATTTATCTTGTTTCACGTGTAGCTTTTTCATTTTTCTGGATTAAACGACTTTAGTAGCCTTTCCGACTTTTCCATAGATCTCATCGTGTATCTCCTTAGTCGTGAGGGATACCGTATTGTCGTCAACTATGGTTGACGCCATATTATTGTAACAATAATAGAAATCATTTAATCTTATTTTATCATTCCATGTCGTTGTATGGGATTTACCCACATCGTCTGTTAACATAAACGATGTTTCTATTTGTTTCATTTTAGTTTGGCTTAGTCTATAATCATGTTCTTGTCATCTATTACTATTGTAAACTCCCAGGTTTCGGGTGTTATTACACTCCTCCCTATTATGACGCTTATCTTTCATTACGTTCTCGGGTTCGAGTGTGCGCGCACCCCTTCCTATGGTAATATTTATCATGATTACTTTTACCTCGATGCTCAACGTACAGTTTCAGCACCTCTTATAAGCAATAGAACTTTTATTATTACCTATTTCTATTTTTCAAAGCCTTGGTAATTCCGTTAACACTAATGTAGGATGTTAAATAAATCGATATAAAACAAACGATTTATTTGAACTCGTAATAATTAAAAATTCATGCTGAACTTTAATTTACAGGAGTATACCTGAAGCGACATCAGGTTCAGCTTTAGCCTCTGTGGCTGTTATATAAAACAACTTTGTCCTTGATTTCTGGGCATCAGACCTTGTGTCGGTTGTGTCCTTGGTTCCAAGCCTCTCTGGACATTTAGATTTCTTATGTCTTGGCTTACCACATGTGCCCTTGTGGATTTTTCCACAAAATTTACACTAATGTACTACACTTTTTGTAACTCCTTTCTTGGGAGTTTTATTAGACTAGGATTTCATTACGGAACTTGGATTCATATCCAACACCCTCCTTTCTTCTATTTCTTGTAATATGCTGTCTTTCAATTCAGCCATCATATCGTCCATCACCGGCATGATTGTGGTTTGTAATCTATCGATATAATGTGATAGACTATTTTCTAGAGCTTTTCCGACTGCCTCGGAAATCTTAGCTTTCATTTATTCAGTCAATTGAGATGTCGAATCATCTTCGGTTACTCCAGACATTTCTTTAGCTAAAACATCCATCATGGTTAATCAATAATTATTCAATTCATTTCCATCTTATTATACGGAAATTTGTATCATTCTCACTTAGTCATAAGTAATGTGTTATTCTTTTTCGATTTGGTCAAGTACATATCTTGCCTTACCTTTCTTACTTAGTGTATTTTCCCGGGTTCGAGCGTATTTATACACTCCTCCCATCTTTCCGTTATCTTGAAATTGAAATGTTTACACTAATTGTTAAACATTTCATCTATGACATATGCGTCATTCATTTTGATTTAGCCAAGTTCACCACTTGCTTAAACCATCTATGCTTAGTGCACTTTTTCCGGGTTTGAGTGTTTACGTAAGCATGCACTTCCCGTGCATATCAAATCAAATTTTCCTTTTTCTAGTATTCTAGTAAGTCTACTAAAGCAATTAATTCTTACCGGACGATCGATCAAGCTTGAACTGAACACTTTGTTGACAACCTTAAGCTCTGATTACCAACTTGTAACACCCGTCTAATTAATACTCGACTTAATCAAAATACATATGATTTTATATATATAAAGTGCGTCTAGATTAAAACATAAGTCCAAAGTGACCAAACATTTGTCAACTACTAACTAATTAAAAACATTCAAAAGAGTGAATGACAATTGATTTACAGCATAACCATAATCTAGACAAAGTTAGGTTTAGCGCGGAAGCTTTAAAGTTCGTGTTCGGTTCTTCAAAAGATGCTTGATCCCCGTCCACATACTTGTAATACCTGAAACTGGAGATTTTTAAACAAATCTTAGCATTTAAATCCTTAGAAATATTTCTTAATCGAAACTACGCTTAAAACGGATTCGATTAACTAGGATAAAAAAAATTTAGACAACAATATTTAGGATCCACCGTAACTTACGGTACCACCGTAAGTTACGGTGGTTGCTGGAAAAATCCAGATCTACCGTAAGGCAGTAAGGGACTGCCGTAATCCTTTTTATGTCTACCGTAAGTTACGGTACCACCGTAACTTACGGTAGTCCCTGTAAGTTCATGTCTTGTTTGTTTTGTTTATTTCGGCCAAACCAATTTCTCGGATCTCACGTTCTATCAAACCAACAAGTTAAATTCTCGCATTCTATTATGTCCTTTATCAATTATAACAAAAGGCCAATTAGCTATATTACGAAACATTTGCCACGCATTAAACGATTATTCGACCCGTTCTAACTTTACTCATTTCACTATCATTCAACTAGGAAACTTATGGCACTTTATACCCAACATCCGGGCTTATTATCACACGAATTTCTTTACCAATCTCATGGCTTAATGCTCTTGTGACTGTTATCGCCTTTTCAACTCTCTAAAACACTAGTACAGTAATTTACACAACAAATCAACCCGTTTGGCTCATCTTGTGGAATCCTCCAATATGATGACTACCAAACGGTTTCTTTTCACTCTAAGCCTATTAATTCAAGTAACGATCATGGTCGCTACAATCAACACCATAACTACCCTACAACGAAACTTCGCATAATTTAACAACAATTCGTTTAACGTAACGGGTCAAGTTACATACCTCTAGTGCACGCCCTTCAAACGCAATTCACCACCGGCTTGTCCGCTTGAAGCTCCGGTATCATTTCCTATAGAGTTCAACTAAGACATGTTTAGAACTCTTTTCAATTCATAGTTCACATATTTTGCCGAAACATCTCAATCATTCGGTTTAACTCAAATTTTCAGATTCAAGCCTTCATTGAGGCATTTATACGAACACTTTAAGGGCAGAATTTTACACTATATATTTATCAAGTTCATAACTTGACATTTAGCCCTAATTTTTCATCAATCAACTACAATACATGAACTTTGACCTCTAAAATTCTGAAATCACTTCACATATGTCAAATATTACTAGAACAACCATTATAATCCTAGTGTTTATCATAATCTTACAAAACCCATGAATCACCTTCAATGTGTTCATGAAATTTTCAGAATTTAGGCATGAATCTCATATTGTTGTCTAGGTTTTACTCCTAGAAACTATATCATTCCTGTTCTACCCAAATAACAAACATGCATCATCAAACTTCAGATTTCTCAAGTTCATGAGAATTTCGAGTAGAGAGTTTTCATCAAATTTTACATACCTTGTAATCCTCTTGTGACGAGGATCAATAATCTATGATCGATTTTCGATTTGGATCAGATTTGGACCCTCAATTCATGAATTTTGTGGATGTTTAGGGTTTTGAAGAGCCTGGTCTCCCTCCCCTTTGTCTGATCGATCCCAACACCCTCACCAGGGGTGTTTATGTTTAATTAAAATGTTTTTATTTAAAACTATTTTCAAGTTTAACACTTTTGGTCCCTCTAGTTTCGTTTTTATTTTGTTTTATTCCTTAACTACTCATAAGTAGTCAATTAACTAAGTTAGTGTCATTACTAGTTAGGTTATTTTACTAGTTTGTTTGCAACTAAAGTGCAAAAATTTAAGAGTTTAAATTTTCGGGATGTTACAGTCCAGCAATCCGAGTCAATCCGACAAACAGGGCAAAATAGTTTACAACAAAGAATTCCTGTTATCAAAATCTAATTTGGATGACGAAACGTTTAAAGTTGCATATACTTTGAATGATTCTGACAAATTATATTCTGATGAGGAATTTCCAACAAGAGGTGTAAAAACTGAGATGATAAAAAAGGTTTTCAAACTTACAGAAATTAACATTTCTGAAATAAAAGATTTAAATCTTACTGATAAACCTAAAAAATACACCTCAAGAGTACAACAAAGAATAAACAAGAAAAAAGGTTACAGTTCTGGTTCTGGTTTTCACAAAAAATCAAACCCTAACCGTAATTTCAAAAAGAAAGGTCTTGGTTTTACTCCAATAGAAAAACAGAAAAATGAAAAATATGTTCGTGATTTTAAAGCAAAAATGACATTTGTTTCAGGAACTAGCTCAGAAGAGGAAGAAAAGAAAGAATTCTGGAGGCAGTCAAACAGTGAGTTCCTTGCAAAGAAGCAAGATGACATGAAGAAGATGGCTGAGCAGAGGAAAGATATGAGAACCTGTTTCCAATGCAACAAAGTTGGACATATTGCCAGGGAGTGTTCAAAGGAAATACAATCAAAACATGGAGTATCAAGTAAACTAAAAGAAAAAGTGGTCGAGTTTGAACCACCAATTGACAGAACTAAATTGTTTAAAAATTCAAAATTTGAAATTGGTGAAAGTTCAAACAGATTTTACAAGAAAAGAGCTTATCTTGACAACCAAAAATGGGTTGTTAAGAAATCTGTTGTTGAATCTAGCGATGATTCTGATAGGTCGAAATCAGAGGAGCTATCTTCTGGCGATGAATCTGATTCCACAAAATCAGATGAGCCACAGGTTGTTTCAAAAGGAGAAAAATCAGTTCTGACTGTGAATGATGAAAATTTTCCATCACTTCGGACTGAAAATTATAAAAAGAAAATTGGTAAAGTTGAAATATCAAATCAATTTCATGATGATAAAAAGGTTTTTGATGTTGAAAAAGCATTTAACTCCAAAGTCCATAACATTTTTGGCAAAATGGTTGACATGAAGGTCAAAGGAGTGAAGGAGTTTTATGAGAAGAAGACGAAGAAAGATAAAGTTGAACCATCCCTGGTTTGTGACTGGGATGGTACATACTACGAACAGTAAGTCTCTGGACTTGCCGGAGCTCCCAGGTTGGTAAGAGCGGAGCAGGAATCGGCATCTATCTTTCTTGATTGATAATTTTACAAGTGGTACAAATGGTAAAGTACAGGTGATATCACTTAAATTGTTAGTTTTCTACAAATGGTATGATTGGTAGGAAAACCTACAAGAGGTTGAAAGAGGTTTACACTTTCAAGCGGTAAATTCAAGGACATTAAGTTGTACTTGTTTTTCCTACAAGTGGTTAATCAAGGTCATTAAGTTGAACTTGATTGAACCATACATACAAGTGATATTTGGAAACAAAGTGATGAACCCCGAACTTTACAAGTGGTAAAATCAAACTTATTTTCCAGAAAAACCATTTGATTAAAACAAACTTAAGTGTTTTGAAATCACAATGGGAAAATAGTTTGTTGTGAGGGGGAGTTCTGATTGTTTATGCTAAGTGAATGGCGATTTGAAGTGATTCGATATCAGTTGTCACTTTATTGTACAGTTTATTTTCAAATTTCCTAAAATGTGTTTGCATTTTAGGGGGAGTAAGAAAATTTCTGAAAATCCAATAACATTAGAAAATTTGAAAAAGCCAAAAACATGATAAAATGAAAAACGAGTTTTGGTGTATAGAAGAGGAAATGATAGTACATCAGTGGACGATCATCACAACATGCTAAAGAAATGGAAAGTAAAAATGTGATAAACGGTCTCACTGATGATGTGCCAGTAGATTTTTGCACATTTAGTAGATTGTGACGAGATTAAACCTAAATTCAAACTTGCTTATATCGTGGGGAAACATCTCTCGGATATATGGGTAACCCCCGAAATCTTGTTTGAAAGGTCCCTCTTTCTGAAATACTAGGTCTTTATACTCAGTGATATCTGGGGTATTATCCCGGGACTTCTGATTTTGCGGAAGAATACTTTCTGCTTGCTTGAAATATAGCGCCGCCCTCAGCATATACGATGAGACAATAAAATTGCGAATCAATGCTGTTGTAAAAAAGATCCTCTAAAGGGGACACACCTAAAGCTGAATCGGGATCTCTATGCTGAACGGTAGTTCTGACCTGAGCTCTCACGGTTTCGTACTATAATTTATTCCTTTAAAGATATCATCTGTGGTATACTCACCTGTAAGACTGAATATTGGGATCTGGATACGGGAGTATATTCTGAGGTGGGACACGCGATTAAGTCCAAGTGCTTAAGACATTAATCTCGTATCTCGAAACAATTGAACTTTGTGTGAAAATTTAAGTGGATCAGTATACTGACAATCTAAGTGAATCGTTTAGAACTTAAAATGTTTAAAGCTTAACGGTGTTGGTGATTTGTCTCAAAAACTGATATGATTCTCTTACGCAAACTCACAAAAATAGTGTCTGTATATATTTCTTTACTGCATTTCATTTCATTTAAAATTCCAAAAAGATTTTCAGTGTGTTTTAGCATAAATTTTGTAAAATACAAAAAGATTTTCGACAACTGGTGTTGGAAAGCTAATTTTCAAAATTCCGAGTGCTAGACATGATGAACAGATGGTTTGGGAAAGTGTATTGTTTTGAAAATAAAAATGATAAATCTTCAAGTGGTTCATCAATGATTAACATTGTAAAATCATTCTTTGATTGTATAATTCCTGCTAGTGATTCATTAGATGGTTAGATTGTTTTTACAAGTTATCATCAGAAAAGTTATTGTGAGGTAGAGGATGTGCAGGTTTCTAAGAGATAGAGAGCCAGGTTCCGATACCTGAAGACTTTGTGATTTCAACATGCCAGACTGCGATCCCAGCATATCGAAAGGGGGAGTCTGAAGACATCCGAGTAAAGATTATTCGTGAGGAGTCTATTGATGCAGAAGAGGAGAAGGAGATAAAGATTGAGGATGCTTACATTGTGAGATATTTCAGAAAGCATTCAGACTGATAAAGACTGAAGATTGTAAAGACTCGACATTTAAGACTCGTCAACATCTGAGGGGGAGTATGTTGGTGCACACATCTGTCGTCTTCGTCTTATATCGAGTCTTGGATTTGGTACGGATTTGATCAAGAATGATGACATCACATATGTGACATCAAGGATGACATCACAACAATGACATCATCACATCATATGATCAGAATGTTGAGTTTGCTTGGAAGACATGTGTTTCGCTTGAAGACAAACTATTAGTTGATAAGTTTCGCTTGAGTTATGTATATATGAGGGTTTCGCTTGAAACATGTGAATATGAGGTTTCGCTTGAACTAGTTTTGTCATATTCAAGCGAAATAGGAAGTCTATAAATATGGTTGTGTTCATGTCATTTGTAACAGATTTCTCAGAGTGATACCGAGGTGCTGCCAGTATTCCTTGTGATTGTATACGTTGTTAAACCAATATATAAGAGGGTTATAGTGTGAATCAAGCTGTTTTCACATCCGTTTCTCTGTTTCCGCCTCTGAAACAGATTTGAGCTCTTCCGAACGACTCATTCAGGTCGCGATTTGTGACACCCTGACCGGAGGCGGAAACGTCGAGGGCATCATGAAACTTGATAGAATGCATATGAGCACATGGTGATTTAATTCAAGTTGAAATATAATTAAGTTGGTTATAAGGATTGCATTCACATCCAACTAGAACAAACAATTACAACACATTGTTCACAAAAGGTCTTTGATTTTATTTAAACTAAGGCACTTGTCTTGAGCAATCCTATGTGATCCAAAAGCTAACTTCAAGTATCATCACCTGAAACATATGTTAAAAATAATTTGGGTCAACAAACGGTTGAGTGAGTTCATAGGTTTTGGTTAGTTTGGTAATAAACAAATAATGTGATAATGAAATAAAACATTTAACAATGTGGCATTTGATATATTTCAAAACAATTGAATGAAACAAGTCCCGCCAGGTTAACATTCAAACCTTGTAGACGTAACACGGCATTGATCACCCAGACTTCCGCAATGAATAACATGAACAACAACAACAACAACAACAATAGAGCTGAACTGGAAGTCGGATGGGGCCGTCACCCATATAACGCTATAATGTACCGTTCGGCTTGTACGGAGTTAATGAATGTAGGTTAAGCATCAAGTAAACAAACAATTGCAAGAAAACAATCAAGATAGCCAAAAAAATGCAAATGAGTTTGTATCACATTATTACATATGTTTCACCCCGAAAATATTGTAAAACAGAAAATGGGGACTATGAACTCACCTCGAATAATTCCTAGACAAGTATACGTGTAGAGTTTTAGCGGGAACACAGGATCTTTCCACGTCACTCTATTTGTAATTGAACATGCATAAACAAACAAATATGGGGCATAGCATTAACATGGGCAAAACTGTAATTTGTATTAACGGGTGACTCGTTTTATTGTGTTGCATGGTTTGACAAATCCTGTTTGGGGAACACTTGGTAACTTGATAAATTTGAGAAGTATTTATATAAAATACTAGGTTATACAAATAATAAGTAAAACATTATTATTTGTATATTTAAACAACTAATATATATATATATATATATATATATATATAATTATACTTTTAAGTCGATATAGATAAATATATATATGTTAACTTATAAAAATTATGTAAACAGTTTGTATAATATAATCCAAAAGTCCAAGTTTAATTATAGGATGTATAAATTATTTTTTAGTATTATCAAAACATATGTATTTTCAGAAAATATGATAATTAAACAATTTAATTATCTAATAATTAATTTAGGGCAGAATAATTAAAAATGACATTTTAATTATATAACAAGCGTAAATCAGATAATTATCATGGCAGAAAATAAATATATTTTTAAATAAACAGTTTAATTATTTGTTAAAAATGAAATAACAGAATAATTATGTGAATCATTTTTAAATATTAACATGCAATATTACAGATTTAAAATAAATATTATGGCCTTAAATAAATTCTATATAAATAATCTGGAATTAAAAGGATAATTGTTAAATAAACTGATTTATAAAGTTTATTATAAAAATAACATGCAATTATCAAAACATGGTTTCTGATTTTTAATAAACTCCACAAAACATGCTTAATATTCTAAAAATGATTTCGGATATAAATATCATAATTAAAATGATTTAACTAAATAAATTTAACTTTATAAGTGTATAAACTAACTGTTTTAATTAATAAAAATATTAAATCAGTATCAAATATTATGATAAAATTATTTTTAAGTTAATTCTGTTTTTTAATTAAAACAAAAATAGTTTTATAAAAATTTTGACTAACATAATGTTAGGGGTCATTTTCTTAACATACGTATCCTGACCAATATCCTGCATTTGTCTATTTATTTATGACCAGGATGCTGGAAGAGGATATTGCTAACATCTTGGGCGATATCCTGAGGTTTAATGAATTAACGACGTGCAGGTTAAGGGCTGAGGCTTGCTAACGGTCAAGTGGACTTCTTCTCCTCAAGACTCGGACGTGTTTGTTGAAGGAGAGACGTTGAGCCCGAAAGACCAGGTCTACAACGTTTGAAGAAGGAATATTCGGTGGATCCCGCAAGTTTAGGGTAGTTTGTTATTTTTTCTTTACTATAAATAGATGGGGACGGATCAGCTTAGAACACACAATTTTCACTAACACTCTCGTACACTTTCACTCTCTAGCTCACTGCAAACACCACACTTGTATTCAAGTTTCGTTGTAACACTTAGTCGATCCGTACCACATCCTGCACTGTATCCTGATTTTTGAAGCAATAGAAGAACAAGGCAGCTGCGATTGTCAGCTCCCGAGGTTTTATGCCGGCGATCTAGATTGATCAAGGGCTTTCCTCGTACATCTCACGTCGTTTACTTTACTTTTGCTCATAGTTTGATCTTAGATACAGCTCTATATCCTGAGCCGTATCCTGAATACTGATTTTCTAAACAACTTAACAAGCACATTTTTAATTTACTTTCTAGCACACTACCTCACTTTACTAATTTGATCACTTAATTGCTTCGGTAATTTTTGACCAAAACAATTTGGCGCCCACCGTGGGGCAAGTGGTGCTCTCTTTACTAAAAATTTTTGTCAAATCGCTAATCGGTTTTCTATTTTCAAAACTTTTTGCCACATTATCCATAATGGCCTCAAGATCAAACATGAGTTCCTCTACTGTGTCTGCTATGACTTCTGCTACTACCGGTCCAGTGCTTCCACCACCTCCTCCAAGGATGCCAGCCTCTTCACGGCCTCAAGATATTATCCCTACCCGCAGTGTTCAGGAATCTGCTCCCGTTCTAGCTTCTAATGATGAAATTCTTACTTTATTTGGAAGTGTGCAGGAACAAATGAGGCAGCAACAGGAAACGAACCAGATGCTTTTAAGGGAAATACAACTCCTGAAGTCTGGCTCGAGCAGATCTGCTGAGGATAATGTCACTCCATTACATCCCAGAACGTTGAACTTTAGTTCAGCTATGTTTACTGAGGATAACATGGGGAATATTGTGCCCAGCCTTCCTCAGAATCATACTCCTGAAATACCCTCTTCGGTCAGGATGTCAACCATGAGGAGCTCAGGATATGCTTCAGGATATGGGCAAAATCCTCCAACGGGTAACGTGTCAAATAATAATAATACTCATGCTACTAACAATAGTGGATCTTTGCAGGATGCAGGTGTAACATCGGCACTTACTAGGGAACTTCAAAAGTTGAAGGACATGATATCTAGTGTACCAGGGGTGGTCCAGCCGATCCCGGAAGTGTCCCAGGACAGCCACAAGATATCTCGTTTTGCATATCCTATCTGTGATGCTGAGATCCCAAAGAGATTCCAAACCCCCAACATGAAGCTTTATGATGGGACTACGGATCTTGAAGAGCATATTGCTCAGTATAGGGAAAGAATGGAGATTAACCCTATCCCTCCGGAGCTCAAGGAAGCATGCTTGTGCAAAGGATTTGGTTCCACTCTAACAGGATCAGCCTTAAAATGGCTGTTAAACGTTCCTCCTCACTCAATTACTTCGTTTGCTCATTTGGTTAACTTATTTAACAGTCAATTTTCTTGTAGTCGGAGTTTTGAGAAACTAACCAGTGATCTTTACAGGATAACTCAAGGGCCTCAGGAATCCTTGAGGGATTATGTGAACAAATTCAGTCGAGAATCCTTGGATATCCCACATCTTGATGTTGCAACAGCTGTGCAAGCTTTTAAGATGGGATTACAAAAGGATTCTCAGTTTTATCAGGATCTTGTAATGAATCCCTGCAGGAATCTCGACGAAGCTCGTAACAGGGCTTTGAGATATATCCGTCTGGAGGATGACAGGAAGATGCAAGAAAGGATGAACTCATCCAACACTTATAAGTCAACTAATAGGAAGTCAGAATCCTCGTTCAAGTCATATCGGCCTAAGCCGTATAGTAGAAATGAAAACAAAAGAGTGAATGCTGTCGAGGATGAGGATCCTGAAGAGTATCCTGAGTTGTCCGAATATTTCTTTTCTGTTAATATTCCTGAATCGATGTATGCTATGCAGGGTCTAGGAGACAAGGCTAGGTGGCCTCGAAAGAATCAACAAAAGGCTGACTGGAAAGATAAGTCAAAATGGTGTGCTTTCCACGAAGATTTCGGACATGTGACTGAGGATTGCATTGCTCTAAGGAAAGAAATAAGCTATCTTCTAAGCAAGGGATATCTGAAAGATCTCTTGGGGAAAAAGAAGAATAAAGGTCAGGATACTGAGAAGGATCCTGAGCGAGCAGCTTCACCTCCCGCGGATGCCAAGATAATCAACTTCATTTCGGGAGGATCCGACATTTGTGGAACTTCATATTCAGCAGCAAAGAGACATGCAAAGGAAGCTAAGGCCGAGAGGGGAGACAAACCTGTCAGGATGACTACCCTCACAACTGACAAAGTTATCACTTTTGATGCTGATGACAGGGATACTGTCCAAGATCCTCACCATGATGCTCTGGTAATAACGTTATATGTGGCTAACCATTTTGTACGCAGGATACTGGTTGATAATGGCAGCTCCGTCAACATAATCAAACTAGAAACTCTGAAGAGAATGAATGTATCTCCAATGGATATCACTTCAAAGTCTACCGTGCTTGTTGGATTCAGTGGAGAGGCTAGAAACACGGTGGGAGAGATAAAATTGCCAGTATATGTTGAAGGAGTCAACTCGATACAACGCTTCTGTGTGATGGATTCTCTATCCTGCTATAACATCATACTGGGAAGACCGTGGATTCACGATATGAAGGCCGTGCCATCAACATATCACCAATGCATCAAGATACCTACCCCTTAGGGAGTTGTCAAAGTTGATAGTGATCAGCAGGAGGCAAAAGAATGCTACTCATCCTCGATGAAATCCTCAACCAAACCTAGTGCAGCATAGCAATTAAAGACGCGGGCCCAGGATATCGTGGAGGATCCGGAGCAGGATGTGAAGAAAGTTATCCTAGACCAGGATAATCCCGATATTTCGGTGCTCGTGGGAACCAATATCCCTCAAGATATTGAAGAGAAATTAATTAACTTTTTGAAATGCAAAGATTTTTATGATATCCTGAAGAAGAACAAAAAATTCGAATGGGGTGAGAAGCATGAAGCAGCCCTGCAGGATTTGAAACGATATCTCTCAACCGCACCTCTATTGATGAAACATGAAAATGGTGAACCACTATCCCTGTACCTTGCTGTATCAGGGAATGCTGTAAGTGCCGTTCTTATAAAAGACCATGAAGGTCAGCAATATCCTGTTTATTATGTTAGTAAAAGTTTGCTAGATGCTGAAACTAGGTATTCTCATTTAGAAAAATTAATATTAGCATTAGTCATGGCATCAACGAAACTTAGGCATTATTTCGAGACCCATAGGATACATGTTAAAACAAATTATCCTGTCAAAAATGTGCTTAGGAAACCAGAGATGTCAGGCAGGATGGCCAGGTGGTCAGTAAAGTTAAGTGCTTATGATTTAGTATATGAACCTAGAAATGCCATAAAATCTCAGGCTTTAGCTGACTTTGTGGCTGACTTTAGTAGTGACATTCAGGACGAGGTAGACCTAGAAGTTCAACAGTAAGGAGAATCCTCAGGATCCTGGACATTATATACTGACGGTGCATCTAATGTAAGAGGAGTAGGATTAGGAATACTACTAAAATCGCCACAGGGGGACATATTACCCCAGGCTATTAGGTGTGAATTTCCTGCTACTAATAATGAAGCAGAGTATGAGGCTTTAATTGCAGGATTAGAGTTGGCTAAGAGCATGAGTATCAAAAATTTGCAAGTATATGTTGACTCTTTGTTAATTGCTAACCATTTTAATGGATCCTATGCAGTTAAGGGTGAGAAATTAATCGAATATCTCGATATTCTCAAGAAATTAGCAGGATATTTCGATGTTTTTATACTTGAGCAGGTACCAAGGGAGGATAACGCTGAAGCGGATGCCTTAGCAAATTTGGGATCATCGATCAGGATACCTGAAGGGACGCAAATACCAATATTACATGTCTTATATCCTGCAACGAATCCTCAGGATAAAGAAGTAGTTGGTATTCAGGATCCTGGAGCAGAACATCCTGAAGAGGATCCTAAATCCTGGACGGCTCCAATCATGAGATATCTCAAAGAAGGACACATCCCTGGAAATGAAAATCCTAAGGCATTTAGGATGAAGGTATCATGGTTCACTATTATAAATAATATTTTATACAAGAAATCTCTTGCTGGACCGTATTTGAGGTGCTTGGAGGATCCTGAAGCCAAGGAAGTACTTCAGGATATACATGAAGGGGATTGTGGTAACCATGCTGGGGGCAGGTCGTTATTCTCAAGAGTATTAAGGACAGGATATTTTTGGCCAACAATGAGAAAGGATGCAGCAGAATATGCTCGAAGATGTGACGCATGTCAAAGACATAGTAACATACTGCATCAACCTGCTGAACCATTATATCCTATTGTTTCCCCTTGGCCGTTTATGAAGTGGGGTATGGATATAGTGGGAAAGTTACCAAAAGCTCCGGGAGGAAAAGTCTTTATGCTGGCAATGACGGATTATTTCTCTAAGTGGGTTGAAGCAGAAGCATTTGTTCAAGTTAGAGACCAAGAAGTAGTATCCTTCATCAAGAGGAATATCCTGACCAGATTCGGAGTACCAGCCGAGATAATCTGTGACAATGGTTCTCAGTTTATAAGTAAGAGGACTACTGACTTTTGCAAGAGTTGGGGAATCAAAATGATTACATCTACTCCGGTACATCCTCAAGCAAATGGACAAGCAGAATCCTCAAACAAGATAATTGTCAATAACTTAAAGAAAAGGCTTGGAGCAAAAAAAGGAAGATGGGCAGAAGAATTACCCTTTGTTTTATGGGCTGATAGGACAACGGTAAATAATGCAACAGGCCAAACCCCATTTTCGTTGGTGTTTGGAGCAGAAGCAATGATTCCAACGGAAATGACAATACCTACTGCAAGATCTACCTTAAGTGATCCTGAGCAGAATCCTGAAGCCTTGAGTCAGGATTTAGACACTATAGATGAAAAGAGAAATGCGGCAAGACTAAGGATGGCAGCATATCAACAGAGAATATCCAGGGCATATAACAAGAATATCAGAACCAGAAGATTTAAGGTTGGAGATTGGGTGTTAAGAAAGGCTTTTCAGAATACTACTAATCCTGCCGATGGCAAGTTAGTTCCAAAATGGGAAGGACCATATGAAGTTGAATCAGAAGCAGGAAAAGGAGCATATAGACTCAAGAATATGGAGGGGGATATGCTATCGAGATCTTGGAATGCTATACACCTTAAGCTCTATTTCAAGAGAGTTTAGAATTCAATTTCTAACTCAGAATGGTATGAATTCTATCTTTTTTAAATATGTCTTGGTTTAATTTATTCTTTGAAACTCAATACTAACTTAAGCATCGGAGGGGTGTTAGCCAAGCTAACACCCACCTTAGTTTACAATTGTGTTGCAAGATATGTTTCAGGATATAGCTCCAGGATATGTACTCAGGATAACTCGGAAGATTAGAGGATTGGCCCCCTCTCTCACGTTTAAGGGATACTGATCCCTTCACAGGTTTAAAGGTATTCACCTTTCTTCCAAATTGGGTTTGAACACCCCGCCTGGAGCGCAAGTTATTCAGGGATAGTTCAAGGTGGCGGGACCAGTCCATGTAAAAGTGGCTGACAATTTTGTTACTGTTGGCTATATCCTGAATCCTAAAGGTATATGAGGATTGATCACCCTCTCTCACGAAAGGGTATTTTCATACTCTCTAAGGTTTAAAGGTTTTCACCTTTCTAAGTCTTGGAGTTTATACACTCCCGCCTGTAGCGCATGAAAATTTGGGATTTTCCCCAAGATACAAGGGATTTATCTCCAGTACATCCTTGGGTTTTACCCTTGGGGCCTAAAAATTGCCTATACAATGGAACTTGACATTCAGAAGATTTCTAAGTGTTTGAAGACATTGTACACAGGGGACATTCCTACCAAGGCAGTGATGTAAAGCTCAAAGGCTAAAGTTCGGAACTAGTATTCTAAATATTGCACACAGGGGACATCTTCATTGGAAGAGTTGCAAGAAGATTGAGGTTTGATAAAAGGGTTATATGCTACTCCGGGTATGATCTTTCCTTTGTAAGCCTCATTTAAGTTTTTAATGACATTATGTTAAGCATCCTGATATATATCCTCAGAGTCCTTTTAAGGATATCTGATTAGGGTGTTTGAAACTAGTATTAGTTTGGAACTTTAATCATTTAAATATTATCGAAACTTGGTTTTGAAAAAGATAGAGTGTTTTTTTTCACTTTCTAAAGAAATTTCTACAAAGTTGAAGGAACGTTTAGAAATTCTGTCTAATAAAAGGATTTTACAGTATACCGCTGAGCATAATGATCAGGATATTTTATAAGATAACAATACAAAATCTTTACAAAGCTAAGGGTCACACCAAGTAATGCAAGATAACGGAAAATAAGTCAAAAGATAGTTATATTATTAACAAGTCAAAAGTTGTGCTTTTGGTTTCACCTAAAACCAAGGCCCATCCGCCAAAAGCACGATCAGTTTTTACCATATTTGTGTAACGGTTGCAGGGTATATCTCAAAACAGGACTTGTCCACCTACAACCGTTATCACATTTAAAACAAGTTATACTAATTGATGACCAAGGGCTTCGTCCTAAAACCTAGGACCCATCCACCTTTGGTCATCACATTATTCTAGTGCAGGAAATGTAAATTGTTCAAAGACAGGAAAAGTAAATTGTTTATGCAACCACAACCATGAAATTAAAAAGTGGGCTCCGGCCTTGGCACGTATATCCATCATCTCCCACTCCGCTGCCTAAGGTGCAGCACCCTCTTGAACAGCAACCTCCTTCCCAGCGTTTGCACCAGCATCAGCATCAGGATTCTTCTCGGCATCACCACCAGCATCGGCCGCTTCCTCTGCCACCTTAGAAGGCTCTTCACCAGTATGTTTTGCAGGATGAGCAACGGGATGACCTCCGAGGCCCTGTAGTTTCTCCTCCCAAGCCTTTACATTCCAGGAGGGGCATTCAAAACCCAAATCCATGGCCTCATAAGCCATCCTTATCCTGGCTTGGAGAAGAGAGACGACCACAGAAGCTTTTAGGCTATCCCGGTATGAGCTCATATTCTGCTGATATTGAAGAAGAGCGGCATCTAGTTTGGCTTGAGCATCCTCATTGGCTTTGTGAAGAGTAGCCTGGTGGTCCCGGATCATTGCTTTGTATTTGTCTTCATAATGTTGGGATTTAGCAGCTGCAATGGTTCCTTGGTCGGCTATGGTGGCCTCGGCTTTCTCCAGCTTGATCTCCAACATCTTGTTAAGCCCGCAAGCGTCTTCATACAAGTGCATAAGACGATCCAGACCCTATCAATAAAGACACAGGTATTGATGTAAAAAATAAGCAGAATAAAGGCTAACATATTCTTGCAGGATATCAAAAGGAAAATTCTACCTGTTTGAGGAATGAGGTGGCTTCATTGAACCCATGGTTCTCGAGAGAGAATGTTTCGGAAACAGATGGGGAGTCCGTCTCCTTTCTCTTCCGAGAGCTGGATGCCCGGGTCCTGGATGCTGGAGGGCCTTTGGGAGCAGAAACAGTCTTTGAGGAGGTAGGCTTTGGTGTAGCAGACGGCTTTGGCTTGGATTCTTGTTTGATGGGTTCAAGACTGGAGTAGCAATCCAACTCATCAAGTTCAAAACCTTCAAGGTTGACGACTGGTACTACACAAGGGAAGATGTTCTTAAATTTATCATACTTTTGAAAAATAATTTGTATATTGAGAATGTGCTTACCAGACATTTCTGAGCTTGATTTCTGGCTTGAATCGGTAAGAGACAGGGAGAAAGTTCTTTCACTAGCAGGAAGACGGTATATTTCTTTGATCTTGGATTCGGATTCTGCACTAGGAGGCACTAAATCTCTGAAATTGGCTGCATAAAAACATCAGGATATAAGTCTGGGATACAGTTTGAAGATACAATTGGGGATATTTCTAAAACCCTATATCTTACCCTTGGTTAACCATTTAACCGGTAGATCAAAACCCTTATCAATAGAGTCTCTTTTTACGAAAAAGAATTTTCGTCGCCATCGATCCTCGTTCTTGGTGGCTTTAAGAACCAGGGGGTTCTTAGAGGTAGAAAACAGAAGATAACGATGGTTGCCGTGGGATCTCAACCGGTATGCTATAGGAAGGTCCTCAACAAGTAGGTTAGGAAAGTGACGAGATTTGATTTGATCCAGCACTATTAAAACTCGCCAAACCATTGGCATAACCTGGGTGTAACTAAGGCCGGTGAGGTCGAAAAAGCTAGAAATAAAGGGTGGAAACGGGTATCGGAGTCCAAGAGAGAAGGGGTAGGCGAAGAAACAAACCCACTCATCGGATATTGCATCTGATCGGGCTTCCCGATCAAAAGGGCGAAAGATTGTTCCGGTGGGAAAAGCACCGGAATCTTTAAGAGCAGCGATGTCGGCATTGTTGAAGCAGCAGATCTCCTTTGCTGGATCAACAATGAAGTTCTGGCTTACGAGGCTTGAGGCTGGTCGGTCCGATCGGGATTTCGTTCGTGGTGCCATAAAAATTATCAAGCAAACTAAAAGCGATTCAAGAAAGAAGGATAGAAAGAGAAATACCTGATGTCCGCTTGAAGATAAGGATAACTATAATAAGGAGTCCCTCAGTTAATATAGGATGAATATAGGGGGTAAAGAGTAAATAATGCTTTGGAAGTTGCGCTGCTGTCATTTCAAGGGTCTAGTCGTATTAATTACCTTAAGTTATGAGGTGAAACTTTTGAAATATATCCGTTGGATTGGTATCCCAACCGATATATTTGGGGACAATTGTTAGGGGTCATTTTCTTAACATACGTATCCTGACCAATATCCTGCCTTTGTCTGTTTATTTGTGACCAGGATGCTAGAAGAGGATATTGCTAACATCTTGGGCGATATCCTGAGGTTTAATGAATTAACCACGTGCAGGTTAAGGGCTGAGGCTTGCTAAACGGTCAAGTGGACTTCTTCTCCTCAAGACTCGGACGTGTTTGTTGAAGGAGAGACGTTGAGCCCGAAAGACCAGGTCTACAACGTTTGAAGAAGGAATATTCGGTGGATCCCGCAAGTTTAGGGTAGTTTGTTATTTTTTCTTTGCTATAAATAGATGGGGACGGATCAGCTTAGAACACACAATTTTCACTAACACTCTCGTACACTTTCACTCTCTAGCTCACTGCAAACACCACACTTGTATTCAAGTTTCGTTGTAACACTTAGTCGATCCGTACCACATCCTGCACTGTATCCTGATTTTTGAAGCAATAGAAGAACAAGGCAGCTGCGATTGTCAGCTCCCGAGGTTTTATGCCGGCGATCTAGATTGATCAAGGGCTTTCCTCGTACATCTCGCGTCGTTTACTTTACTTTTGCTCATAGTTTGATCTTAGATACAACTCTATATCCTGAGCCGTATCCTGAATACTGATTTTCTAAACTACTTAACAAGCACATTTTTAATTTACTTTCTAGCACACTACCTCACTTTACTAATTTGATCACTTAATTGCTTCGGTAATTTTTGACCAAAACACATAATATTTTAAATAAATGTATGAGTATATGGATAATTTATGATAAAAATATCAGATTTTAATTGGTTGCTATTGAATTATTATGAATTAAATAACAAAACTGATTGAAAAAAAATTAAATAAAATATGTGTCATCTTCTTCCCCAATTCGGTCAACAGAAGTCAACCGACCCAATTACCCGATCAAAACACGACTAAACTTAAATTAAATTAACAGGAACGTTGAGTGAACGATAATATACCGAATGGTGCTTCGAAAGTATGTCCGGTATCGACCAGATTATCGCTCCGACTAACTCCAGCGAACCTGTATTCCGGCGAACTAATAGAGACGGTACAGAGGGATTTCGGAGGTGTTTGTGAGTTATGAGGGTATGTGATGGTTCGTAGGAGGTTCAGGGATCTAAATAACGTGTCAATTGATTCCAAAACAAACGTATAACAGTGGATTGATTCCCACTACGAATTTTATAAAATTTTCAGTTTTGAAAGACGTAAATGCATGACTCGGTCGTATTGAAGTTTTTATACGAATTGTGTATGTCGAGGGGAATATCCAGGCATGCTTATCGATCACAGGACTCTTGTTTGTTTGTGATTTGGAGTTAATCTGGCGATATTTTCGCGGTTTCCGGTTTAAAAACAAAAGTTACACTTTGGTCCCTGAGGTTCTGAGTAATGTATAAATGGTCCCTGTAACAGTTAACCTATATAGCTAACTAGGTTACCCTTTTTGAATAAAAACCTTTACATAAAACTAATTGAGTTAGACTTTGGGGTTAAAAACAGTTTAAAGAGTAACAGAAACAGTCCCTGGACTTCAAGTTTAAAGAAATGACCCTAAGGTCCTTGTACTTTATATTAAAAAATATGTGTATTTAGTTTATTAAAATATATGTTTCAAAAATGACATTTTAAACCTATACTTTTAAAAGTTTTAATAATTTTATATTTTATTTATAAAATAAATTTCAGAAATGTCATAAGGACCCTAAACTTTATTATTTTCAAAAATTACATTTTTAACCCGAACTTTTATGTTTCAAAAATGACAATTTAGTCCACGAACTTTATATTTTGTAAAAATAGTGACGGATTTATTTACGGATTTAAAATCGAAGTTTCCAAACAAGTTTCAAGGAATGACAATTAAGTCCCTTAACTTATACTTTCACATAATGACACATTAGGCCCTTGTAATTAATGTAGCCTTGTTTATAAGCACGAAACTCAATAATTAAAGCAAATATTCACGTGTTTGGGCCGGTACATCATGTAAGAGCATAAAACAAAGCATGAATCAAACAAATTGCATCTCGATATATGACAACTGTTATCTGTGCATCAAACAAGTACATGTTTGAAAATCAAGGTTGTTACAGTCTCCCCTACTTTAGAAAATTTCGTCCCGAAATTTATTCGAAAGAGACTGTAGAATGTATTTGCAATGATTAGAAGGATGATCAAGTCATTGTTGGATGCTGAAAATTTTGAGGAATCTACGAGAATCATTGTATAGAAATTGTTTTGCATGGCACTATGCTATGCTGGGTTTGTAATGTAAATATTATACAAACAAATGTGTGTACAAATAAGCAAATAATGGATGATCACATAACCACATAATGTTTTTATCTGCCACCCTACTTAACAAGGCTTACTATGATTCTCATGCGTCAAACCTCGTAATTAAGTGTGCACCCAAAATTACGCGTTTCGTCACATGCTCCACATAGCACTTCTAGTTAAGTGAGGAAAACAAATAAGATCGAGGTATTGTTTAAATCAAACAAGCATCAATATAACACAACATCAATTGAATCAAAACGTATAACATTGTTTGTTTGACAATCTATTGAATAAATTTACATTCGAAATATGTCATGTAATGGGTCAATTTCAGGCTCAAAATTATCAGGTAGTGGAGGTAGTGGATCCAGTTGCATACGAGCAGCTAGCATGTTTTCCAACCATTTATTTCTTTCAGTCAGCTCTTGTATTTGCTGAGACAAATCTCGGACCTGATTGTTTAACCTAGTTATTTCAACTACCATTGGATCTGGAGGTAGATCCATTCGAGGCATCGTACTTGGGCCTGCTATATCAGTTGGTGGCAGTTGTTCTACTTCGTTCATCAGTGACTGGAAAGAATGTGGCAGTAATGGTGCTTGTAAAAAGGGTTCTGATGCTAACTGTTCTTGGAGCATCATGTTTTCGTAAGTTTCTTGCATCGTTGAATCCTCCTCGAAAACTATTGGTGAGCAGCTTTGTAAGAAGTTTGAGGTTGATGGTTGGGATAAGTTAGTTGTAATATGTTCTTCTATGTAAGGCAGTGGTGGTTGAGGAAACTGCAAAAATGATTGTTGTAAATTTTGTGGGAAGGTATTCTCTAAGATAACTGGAGCTCCCTCCGACTGTGATGGTTGTGTTAGTGTACCAATATGAACAGGGGTTAGCCTCATGGTGTAAGGATTTACAATCCCAGGTGCCTTTGGTGGAGATAATCCCTGGATAATCTGATCACTTAAGACACCTAATGATTGTGCTATTTTTGTAATGTAAGACCCTCCCATAAGACTTTTCAGAGGATGTGATTTTTGACAAAAAAAATATTCAGTAAGTCCGTGGGCAATATTACAAGGAACTTGCTCAAAAATACTATACAGATAGAAAAGTTCGATTTTTTTAACCCTTTGTGGATTATACTTGCGCCCCGTGATAGTGTTGGCTAACACACGGTGCATATATTGATAACAAGGGTCTGTGAAGTTCGTAGCACTATTGTGGCCACACCATTCTTTTAATGAATGGCATTGCCAATAACCTACCATATCAGCGGAGGAATAAGAGGTTGATGCCTCCGTAAAAATGGGTTGTTTAACTTCTTCATCTGTATATATGCCCAGACGAACTGCGAATTCTGTTAATGACATAGTATGATGTTGCCCACAAAGTAAAAAATGAATGGATTCATCGGTAAGGTTATTATTATATTTATAATAGAAAGTGGACGAGAACTCATATACCAGTTCATCGTATGATAGTTCTAGGATGTCGAAGAAACGACGCCAGGGCGTATTAGGTAGTAGTGATCTTGCCAGTAAACCACCGAAATCAATCGTTCCCATTC
Source organism: Helianthus tuberosus (assembly GCA_030545235.1). Classification (NCBI taxonomy): domain Eukaryota; kingdom Viridiplantae; phylum Streptophyta; class Magnoliopsida; order Asterales; family Asteraceae; genus Helianthus; species Helianthus tuberosus. Next base: position 62,840,549 of record CM060420.1, read on the forward strand.
ATTGCCAATCAATACTGCTAATAGTAAGAACTTCATGATGCTTGAGTTTTTGATACCTCTCTTAATAGTGTAGTTTAGTAAACTAAAGGAAGGGATGAATTTTTGCTGCATTTGAAGATTCAACATAGGCTACTGGGAGATTTGCCATTGGGATATGGGGTTTTGTTGAACTAAGAAAAGTTTGGGTATGTGTTGGGTTATGTCAGAAGTCGTAGTTCTTGTGTAGATTAGCTCGAGTAGTGATTCCCTTAAATAGATAAGGAAATTCCGGATTACACCATCAGATCGGTTAGAGCTCCCATGCTACGTTCTGTAGCTAGTTTGAAAATTTGAATCTAAAATGTATGGTCTCGAGAAAACTTTGAAACTTTGAAAAAGAGGAAATCCGTATCGTATAAAATTGATAATAGTACAATTTAGGTCGATTAAAACTTGGGTTGTTCTGAAATGGAGAAAAGGAAAAAAAATCCTTTCGAATTAGGGTAACATGCCTTGTGCCTATAGGTATTCTGTACATTCATCAGTAGTTCCCAGGTAGGCAAACGTGGGTCTTGTCGTAGAGGCATCTTCCAAATGAAAGATTAGGAGCCGGAAAGAAAATTGGTGATGATAAGTTTTGAAAAAGGAGACGGTGGTTGCTGTCAGGTTTAGGCGACAAACAAAAAAAATTTGAATTTTTTTTAACGAAATAAAAACTATAAGAAGGATAGGTTGTCCCTATAAAGAAAACCTTTAGTGATGACAGATGGTTATTCGGAAGGTAGTGTGCAAAAATGTTTCTAACTTTATTGTTTATATGTTTTAAAATAGTTTATCGTAGCCAGTTTGAAATTTTGAATTTAAACAGGTATGATCCGAAAATAATTTAAATTTGAAAGGAGTTTTGGTAAAACAATTTATATTATTTATAAAACCTTGTGGTTATGCGATAAAAGTTGGTTAGGTTTCTGCTTGATAGTGAATATCTTTAGTAAAATGATGTAGTGTGATTGTGTTTTAATGGCTAGGAAAATCATGGGCAAAAGAGTCATTGGACCAGCTACGTGTCTACAAGCAGTAGGGGAAAACATAAGGTCATAGGAGTCGGAATGAAATGTTATTGGTGGAATAGTTTCATAAAATCAATGAAGACGAGAGAGAAAACACAACAAGATGGACATCGTTTATTTGGCGAATAAACAATATCAGTGACTAATCAAAGTAGTTAGGTTCTTATAACTTAATGAAGTCATGCTTTAGCCTATAAGTGGACACTCATTCTGAGAATTCCCAGGTAAGCACAACTGGTCTCGCGTCTGATGAGATTTATACGAAGTGCTTGCCTAGACAGAAAAATCAGAATACAGGCACCCACCCTTCCAGATTGCACGAGTTCGTTATTAGAGCTCAAGACTTTGACGAGAATGAAAATCAGAGGAGGTCTTGAAAAAGATTTTTAAATCACCCGAGGACAGATGATGAATAACTTGTGTATCCTAAAAGTTTAAGGAGGGAAATCCGCTGTGACGAGGCTTTGGTTTCAAAGAATTAGAATAGGGGTAAAGACAAAGATGCGGACAAAGTATCTAGTGGATAGGTGTCCTAGGTAAGTTATAGTCTACGTTCAAGCATTGCTAATAACCTAATTCCCTATAACCATGGCTCTGATACCAACCTGTGACACCCTGACCGGAGGCGAAAACGTCGAGGGCATCACGAAACTTGATAGAATGCATATGAGCACATGGTGATTTAATTCAAGTTGAAGTATAATTAAGTTGGTTATAAGGATTGCATTCACATCCAACTAGAACAAACAATTACAACACATTGTTCACAAAAGGTCTTTGATTTTATTTAAACTAAGGCACTTGTCTTGAGCAATCCTATGTGATCCAAAAGCTAACTTCAAGCATCATCACCTGAAACATATGTTAAAAATAATTTGGGTCAACAAACGGTTGAGTGAGTTCATAGGTTTTGGTTAGTTTGGTAATAAACAAATAATGTGATAATGAAATAAAACGTTTAACAATGTGGCATTTGCTATATTTCAAAACAATTGAATGAAACAAGTCCCGCCTGGTTAACATTCAAACCTTGTAGACGTAACACGGCATTGATCACCCAGACTTCTTCAATGAATAACATGAACAACAATAGAGCTGAACTGGAAGTCGGATGGGGCCGTCACCCCTATAGCGCTATAATGTACCGTTCGGCTTGTACGGAGTTAATGAATGTAGGTTAAGCATCAAGTAAACAAACAATTGCAAGAAAACAATCAAGATAGCCAAAAAAAAATGCAAATGAGTTTGTATCACATCATTACATATGTTTCACCCCGAAAATATTGTAAAACAGAAAATGGGGACTATGAACTCACCTCGAATAATTCCTAGACAAGTATACGTGTAGAGTTTTAGCGGGAACACATGATCTTTCCACGTCACTCTATTTGTAATTGAACATGCATAAACAAACAAATATGGGGCATAGCATTAACATGGGCAAAACTGTAATTTGTATTAACGGGTGACTCGTTTTATTGTGTTGCATGGTTTGACAAATCCTGTTTGGGGAACACTTGGTAACTTGATAAATTTGAGAAGTATTTATATAAAATACTAGGTTATACAAATAATAAGTAAAACATTATTATTTGTATATTTAAACAACTAATATATATATATATATATATATATATATATATATATATATATATATAATTATACTTTTAAGTCGATATAGATAAATATATATATGCTAACTTATAAAAATTATGTAAACAGTTTGTATAATATAATCCAAAAGTCCAAGTTTAATTATAGGATGTATAAATTATTTTTTTGTATTATCAAAACATATGTATTTTCAGAAAATATGATAATTATACAATTTAATTATCTAATAATTAATTTAGGGCAAAATAATTAAAAATGACATTTTAATTATATAACAAGCGTAAATCAGATAATTATCATGGCAGAAAATAAATATATTTTTAAATAAACAGTTTAATTATTTGTTAAAAATGAAATAATAGAATAATTATGTGAATAATTACCTAAGTAATTAATCTAAATCAGAAAATTTAGAAATATTATTTTTAAATATTAACATGCAATATTACAGATTTAAAATAAATATTATGGCCTTAAATAAATTTTATATAAATAATCTGGAATTAAAAGGATAATTGTTAAATAAACTGATTTATAAAGTTTATTATAAAAATAACATGCAATTATCAAAACAAGGTTTCTGATTTTTAATAAACTCCACAAAACATGCTTAATATTCTAAAAATGATTTCGGATATAAATATCATAATTAAAATGATTTAACCAAATAAATTTAACTTTATAAGTGTATAAACTAACTGTTTTAATTAATAAAAATATTAAATCAGTATCAAATATTATGATAAAATTATTTTTAAGTTAATTCTGTTTTTTAATTAAAACAAAAATAGTTTTATAAAAATTTGACTAACATAATATTTTAAATAAATGTATGAGTATATGGATAATTTATGATAAAAATATCAGATTTTAATTGGTTGCTATTGAATTATTATGAATTAAATAACAAAACAGATTTAAATAAAATATGTTTCATCTTCTTCCCCAATTTGGTCAACAGAAGTCAACCGACCCAATTACCCGATCAAAACACGACTAAACTTAAATTAAATTAACAGGAACGTTGAGTGAACGATAATATACCGAATGGTGCTTCGAAAGTATGTCCGGTATCGACCAGATTATCGCTCCGACTAACTCCAGCGAACCTGTATTCCGGCGAATTTTATCGTTCACTCAACGTTCCAAAACAAACGTATAACAGTGGATTGATTCCCATTACGAATTTTATAAAATTTTCAGTTTTGAAAGACGTAAATGCATGACTCGGTCGTATTGAAGTTTTTGTACGAATTGTGTTTGTCGAGGGGAATATCCAGGCATGCTTATCGATCACAGGACTCTTGTTTGTTTGTGATTTGGAGTTAATCTGGTGATATGTTCGCGGTTTCCGGTTTAAAAACAAAAGTTACACTTTGGTCCCTGAGGTTCTGAGTAATGTATAAATGGTCCCTGTAACAGTTAACCTATATAGCTAACTAGGTTACCCTTTTTGAATAAAAACCTTTACATAAAACTAACTGAGTTAGACTTTGGGGTTAAAAACAGTTTAAAGAGTAACAGAAACAGTCCCTGGACTTCAAGTTTAAAGAAATGACCCTAAGGCCCTTGTACTTTATATTCAAAAATATGTGTATTTAGTTTATTAAAATATATGTTTCAAAAATGACATTTTAAACCTATACTTTTAAAAGTTTTAATAATTTTATATTTTATTTATAAAATAAATTTCAGAAATGTCATAAGGACCCTAAACTTTATTATTTTCAAAAATTACATTTTTAACCTGAACTTTTAAGTTTTAAAAATGACAATTTAGTCCACGAACTTTATATTTTGTAAAAATAGTGACGGATTTATTTACGGATTTAAAATCGAAGTTTCCAAACAAGTTTCAAGGAATGACAATTAAGTCCCTTAACTTATACTTTCACATAATGACACATTAGGCCCTTGTAATTAATGTAGCCTTGTTTATAAGCACGAAACTCAATAATTAAAGCAAATATTCACGTGTTTGGGCCGGTACATCATGTAAGAGCATAAAACAAAGCATGAATCAAACAAATTGCATCTCGATATATGATAACTGCTATCTGTGCATCAAACAAGTACATGTTTGAAAATCAAGGTTGTTACACGATTCGATCCTACAGGTGGGTAAAGGGTGTTTGTTTTGTGGGTTTAGAAATGAAAAGGTTTAGGTTCAAAGGGGTTAACTAGGGGATTTTGGGTAGGTGGTAAAAAAAAAGAAAAAATAATGGTGTTGAAAAGAAAAAGGGTTAGTCCTAATGCCTCCATCATTTACTTACTTGGGTTTAAGTTGGTAAGGACTGGGAATGTATCATCATGGCAAGTTCTAGAGTCGTAAGAAACCAAGCGGCTATTCACACAAGAAACGAAAGATGAGCATTTAGTTTAAAGATGTGTATTTGTATGCTCAATAAAGGCTCAAAACTCATTTTTTGTGGGAATTGGTTTTTAATGTGATCAAGTATATATAATCAAATTTTAACTAGATTTGTCATGCCATTTCATAATTTCCCTATGTTGGTTCTTTTTATCACGACGCTATCGGTTGTAAATTTGTAAAAATATAACCTTTTTAGAACTTGTTGTTCCCAAATTAAATCAAGACAAGAAAAAATGAAAAGTTTTTGAAAAAAATTTGGGGTGTTTAGCGGTTCCAGTAGAGTTTGGTGTAAGGCTTGTAATTAGGACTTGTAAAATTCAAGGTTTTAGTATCCCCCCCCCCCCCACACTTAAATTACACATTGTCCTCAATGTGTCCCAAAAATAAGTTTTTAGTTTGATTGAATATGTAAAAAGGTGTCAAAAAGCAAAATTTTATGTTACTAGGCATCTAGACACGGGCCCGTGGTGTCTGGGCACGGCCCCGTGTTCAGATTGCTAGTATCAGAAAGTAACAAAAGGCTGGGCACGGGCGCGTGTTCAGCGAATACGCCCCGTGTCCAGTTACCTGAACTGGGCGTTTTTCTGCAGAAACTTGAGCACGGGGCGTGTTGGTTGAGCACTGCCCGTGCTGAACTTGCTGTAATGAAGAAATTTTGTCGGGAGGCTCTGTTTTTGTGCATTGGGTGTTGGTTCAAGTTTCCCTTAGTATCCTTCACCATCCCGAGTGTGTTTTACCCATTACAACATCATCCAAACACCATTTAATTATTCAAAACCATCATTCATTAAAGAGAAGATTACAATAAGTTCCTAGAAAAATAAAGAAAAATAGAAAGCTAAAAAGAAAGTTCCTAAGATAGATAGGTCAAGTGATACATGAGATCATCCTAAGGAGTTCTACCCTTATTGTAGGGATAACAAAAGCCCGGAAATAGCTTCCTGGCAAAGGCGTTGTAGAACTCAGAACTGAGAGGTGTCCCCTAGATGTCACTGAGTCACTCCTCTATTTCTCTCGGGAGGAAGAAGGCGGGCTCATTTTCCACAACATCTTGAGGTGGAGGAGCGACGGCAATCGGGAACCCATGTATTATGTCTCGAGGGGGGTTCCGTGTGCATGCTGTACCACTTGGCTGGTATGATGACTTCCGGTACCACATTCCATGCCCTTTGTGTAACAATTGCTACCAAAGGAGGAGAAGCGAGAATATTCAACCTTTGGTGCAAAAGGTTGACCTCTCTAAGACATCCTTCTAGACCCACCGATAAATGATTGATACGGTCAACCAGAGCTTCCTCAACCCCCATCATCTCATCTATGGCCTCTCTCAAGGCATATACATAGTTGACGAGGGAGTCTTCTACCGTTGACCTTCTCCCTTGTCGGTTATTCCTGGAGTGTGATGAGGATGTTCCGCTGTTTCTAAACGACATTCTAAGAAAACAAACCGAAAGGAGTTCATTTTAATGAAACAGTACCTCAAACACTGCCCCATGTTCACCTCTCTGCAGGTTTTTAAATCAAGGAATGTCAGAGTTTTAAACTAATTTTCTGACTTTTGGAGCATTTTTAAGCAGAAATAACTTAAAACAGTGTTGTAAAACTTATTTTTAACAAGATTCCTTGAATAAAAACCTAACAAATATCACAATAAAGCTTGAAAACATGGAGGTTTTAAGCTTTAATGGAGGTTTTGAGGAGAAAATGAAGAAGAGGGCAATGGACATAAGTTGAAAAGACAAGATGGTTGTTGAGAACCTTCTTTAGAATATTTTTTTTACCTAGTATGGTATGTGTGAAGATCCCACCAAATCTCTGTCCTTGGAGTGGCCCAAGAGTGCAGGAATCTTGCTGCATTTATATAAAACGATAGCACGCTGGACACGACCCCGTGTTCGGTTGGACACGGCCCCGTGTGCAGACGAGATTCTGACACTTTTTGTCCGTATTCTGACTGAAAGTCAGACGAGAATATTTTGGTGGACACGGGGGCGTGCTAACCCGGACAAGGCCCCATGCCTAGAAGCGGTTTATGAAGTTTTTTCTATTTTTAAGGAATTTATCCGGATCGGGTGGTTCCTTACTGGACGGAACAACACCGAAGTGCCTGAGATACCTTAGTTGCCCTAGTTTTAGACGAGAACGCAAGAGGTTATCGGAAAGGGTGATTCCTATGCTAAATGTAGGTGGACAAGTCCAACCCTTATCCGGGCTCTCGTTAATGAAGGTGTATGTCGAATCGCTCAGGTCTATGTATGCATCGACGGAAGTCGATGGGGAGTCCTTCACGGCACAATCGACATAGGGACGACTACCGCTCAAGTCTTCGCAAGAGTTAGAGGTGATTTCGGGAGCGACGATGTTGTTTTTATCCGAATGCGATCTCAATAATTCTTCTTGGGTGTTGTCTTGAGATGAATTAGTTATGTCCATCTCAAGCTCTTTTATCTAATTAAGAATTAGATCTTCCATTTGAAATCATTCTTCAAGAATCATTTAATTTAGGATAGATGATTGAGAGCATTCTAGGGAGAGATAGGGATTATTTTTACTCTCGTCACTCTTAAGGCTACATGAAAACGATGGGTCTATATAGTGGGGAGTGTAATTTAAAAAATAACATTTTAAATCTTCATGAGTTCCGCCACATATTTGACACCACGTACCAAAAGAGGAGTGGAAGTAAAAAAATCAGTATCGCTCATGTTTGTGTCAGAAATTACCAACCGTCGGGATCTTACGGTTCTGTTTTCAGTATCTGATACTTGGTCATGGGCGTGTTTAGTGGGCACGGCCCCGTGTTCAGCTACTGTCTGACTTAAAACAGGATTGCCAGTACCAAAGATTAGACACGGGGCGTATTCAGCGGGCACGACCTGTGCTGAGCTCTGCAGAAGCTGAAAATTCTAGAAAAATCCTAAAAAAAAAGAAAAATAAGAAAAACGATTAGGCCGTTGATTCTTAACTTTCTTAAAATCCTTGTATCCCCGGCAGCGGCGCCAAAAACTTGATATGCGTTAGGTGTAATGTAATTTTTATATATTTTTAGCCCTTTTTAACACTTTAGTCAAGTTTTAAATTTATAAAACACGATATTCTACTAACATTAAACACACATATGGGCAAGTGCACCCATCGTGAGCGTAGTATAGCGTTGGTAAGATACCGAGGTCGTCCAAGGACACAAGAGCTTTTAGTACCGGTTTATCCTCAACGTCTAATCAAATCAAAATTTTGGAAAAAGGTTTTAACATGAAAATAAAAAAAAAACTAAAAATGCTGAAAAATAAAAATAAAATAAAAAACAGATAGACAAGATGAATCACTTGGATCCGACTCGCCTTTAGTGTAACCTTTGATGTTTTCCGCATTTTTGCACTTTTTAAGAGACTATCTTAGTTATATAGTAGGCCCCTCTTTTGAAGGTGACGTTACCCTCAACCCAGTAGTTTGAGTCAGCAAGGATACAATCCTAAAGGGTTGGATTATTGAAAGATAATTAATTAAGTTATTAATGCGTAATGTGGTAGGCCCCTCTTTTGAAGGTGACGTTACCCTTGGCTAAGTGGTTTGAGTCAGCAGGGATACAATCCCAAGTAGTCAGGTTAATGTATTAATAGTAGTTTACATATGAGGGGATCAAGCCATTCGTACCCTCGCCATCCAATACCAGTGGGTATTGAAGGAGGTCCTAGTAAGCTTGGCCCAGGTCCTTGCATGATCTATACACTGAACAAGGCAAGAACCTTACCAAACCATTCCCTTAACCCCTGACCAGGTAGCCAACATATCTCTATATAGACCGTAGAGATATGAATGGTGTAAATCTTTTATTTTATATAGACAGTAAAATAACGCCAAGACACCACAGACAAATGATAAGGAAGTTTCACCTTCAACATAAGAAACTAGTTATTAAAGTCATTAATACAAAACCAAATAAAAAGTGCGAAAAGATTAAAAAACAAAAGTATTACACTAAATGCTTGTCTTCACCAAGTGATGTAAGAGACTTAGGCAAACATGGCCTTTGATTGTCAAGAACTCTTACTATCAATCTTGGATCCCGAGACTACTACACACACTCTATGATGGAGGATGGATGATGGTGGTGGATGTGGGTGTGGGTGTTGTGATGGTGGTGGAGTGTGGGTGAAGTGGGAGAGAGGTGGTTTGCCAAGGGATGCCTTTGAAGTGATCCAAGCACCCTATTTATAGCCTGCATAGAAGCCCCGACACGGCCCCGTGTCCGGTGGGCACGGCCCCGTGTCCATCCACTTTCTCTTTCTTCATTAATTGCAGTTTATCTGTATTAGCTCCACACGCCCCCGTGTCCGCTGGCACGCCCCCGTGTGTAGAAGCGTATCTGTACTATCAAGATTTGCTTGGATTATGCGAATCTTAGCGTTGACCACGGCCGTGTTGAGCTGGGCACGCCCCCGTGTTGGGAAATAGAAGCTTCTACAACTTTGTCTTTTCTGCAGGCACCTGAGCATGCCCCCGTGTCCGCTGGGCACGGGGCGTGTTCAGCCTTCTGGTCTCTTTTTTTTTGCTTGGGAAGATGCTGTCGAGGGGTCGGGCATGCCACGTTTATTCCTTTTCTTGTAATTATGTTAGATTTTGCTGCATATTTGCTTCTTTTGTTCATTTACGCTCATTTTATCCTGAAAATACAAAAGGAAGACAAAAGCACACTTTTTCCAACATTAGTACTAAAAAAAGGTTAGTTTTATGCCTCATTTGATGTAATTTGTATGCTGCATTTTACACACATCATATCCATAGACTTTAAGAATACCCTTGGCTTAGTTACAAGTAAGCTAGACGTCCCATATTCGACAGAAATGGCTAATGGAAAGTTAGTAGAGGCGAATGAAGTGATTAAAGGGTGTACCGTGGAAGTTGGAGAATGTGAATTTTCCATTGATCTTCTACCAGTGGATTTGGGAAGCTTCGATGTCGTTGTCGGGATGGATTGGTTCTCGAACAACCATGCGGAAATTGTTTGCCATGAGAAGACCATTAGCATTCCGTTGGTGAATGAAGAGACTCTTGTGATTCATGGAGAAAAGCATGAGACGCCCTTGTGAATTATCAACTATATGAAAGCGCAACAGTGTTTACGAAAAGGATGCGTTGCCTTCCTAGCACACGTAGTGGATAAGAAAGTTGAGGAGCCGAAGCATGAAGACATTCCAGTGGTGAAGGATTTTCCTGAAGTCTTCCCTGAGGACTTGCCAGGATTACCTCCACAGAGACAAGTCGAATTCCATATTGACTTGGTTCCAGGTGCCGCTCCTGTAGCCAAGGCACCGTATCGACTTGCGCCATCCGAAATGCAAGAGTTATCTACGCAACTCTAGGAGTTGTTAGATAAGGGATTTATAAGGCCGAGCTTCTCGCCTTGGGGAGCTCCAGTGTTGTTTGTCAAGAAGAAGGATGACAGTTTTCGTATGTGTATCGACTACAGAGAGTTGAATAAGTTAACCATCAAGAGTCGGCATCCTTTGCCGAGGATTGATGACTTGTTCGACCAATTATAAGGCTTTAGCTACTACTCGAAGATTGACTTGAGGTCAGGATATCATCAACTGCGAATACAAGAAGAAAGCATTCCTAAAACGGCCTTTAGGACTCGTTATGGACATTACGAGTTCCTTGTCATGCCGTTTGGCTTAACTAACGCACCAGCAGTATTCATGGATCTCATGAATCGGGTGTGTAAGCCTTATCTGGATAAGTTCATGATCGTGTTTATTGATGACATCCTCATATACTCGAAGACCAAGGAAGAACATGAGCAACATCTGCGAGCTATCTTGGAGCTTTTGAAGAAAGAACAGTTGTATGCAAAGCTGTCAAAGTGCGAATTCTGGATTCGTGAGGTGCAATTCTTAGGTCACGTGGTGAATAAGAATGGAATTCATGTCGACCCTGCCAAGATCGAGGCAATTAAAAACTGGGAAACCCCAAAGATGCCAACTGAGATACGATAATTTCTGGGATTAGCAGGCTATTACAGATGGTTCATTGAGAATTTTTCAAGTATTGCTCAGCCACTAACGTCCCTAACCCAGAAGGATAAGAAGTTTGATTGGGGAGAGAAACAGGAAACAGCTTTTCAGACATTGAGGGATAAACTCCGCGTCGCGCCTATCTTGTCTTTACCTGACGGTACAGATGGTTTTGTGGTTTATTGTGATGCTTCTCGACAAGGTCTTGGTTGTGTGTGATGCAACGAGACAAAGTCATCGCGTATGCATCACGTCAGTTGAAGGTTCATGAGAAGAATTATACAACGCACGACCTTGAGTTAGGAGCTGTAATATTCGCGTTAAAAATTTGGCGTCATTACCTATATGGCACTCGCTGCAAAATTTTTACTGATCATAAGAGTTTGCAACACATTTTTTATCAGAAGGACTTAAACATTAGACAGCGAAGATTAGTTGAGCTATTGAATGATTATGATTGCGAGATTAAGTATCACCCGGGCAAGGCGAATGTTGTAGCAGACGCCTTGAGCGGCAAGGAACGTGCAAAGCCTCTAAGGGTGCGAGCCTTAGAGATGACAATACAAACTGATCTTACCACTAGGATTCGCGAAGCACAACAAGAAGCACTTAAGCCAGATAACCTACAAGCCGAATCATTACGCGGAATGGAAGTGGAATTGTTGCCAAGGGAAGATGGAACAATGTACTTCATGGAGCGCATTTGGGTACCATTTTTCGGCAATCAACGAGCACTTATTTTGGACGAAGCTTACAGGTCAAGGTACTCTATCCATCCCGGATCTGGCAAGCTGTACAAAGACTTAAAGGATTTTTATTGGTGGCCCAAGATGAAAGCCGATATTGCTACATATGTGGGTAACAGCCTTACTTGTGCTAAAGTTAAGACGGAGTACCAGAAACCATCAGGGATGCTGCAACAATCTGAGATTCCCGTGTGGGAGTGGGAACAAATCTAAATGGATTTCATTACCAAGCAGCCAAGAACCCAAAGAGGTCATGATATGATTTGGGTGATTATTGATCGACTCATGAAGTCTCCGCACTTTTTACCGATCAGTGAGAAAGACAACACAAAGAAGTTAGCGGAGATATATCTCAGAGAGATTGTGGCACGTCATGGAGTTCCTGTATCTATCATATCTGACCGAGATGGTCGTTTTGTGTCAAGAACCTGGCAATCGTGTCAGCAAGCTTTTGGATCACAGTTGAATCTTAGTACCGCATTTCACCCTTAGAGGGACGACCAAAGTGAACGAACAATACAGACCTTGGAAGATATGCTACGAGCTTGTGTGATGGACTTTGGTGGAAGTTGGGATACTCACTTTCCTTTATTGGAGTTTTCCTACAACAATAATTATCACACCAACATTCAGGCCGCCCCGTTTGAAGCTCTATATGGACGTAATGTCGGTCCCAGTTGTGTTGGGCGGAGACCGGAGATACATAGGTTATTGGTGTCACACCCCAACCGATGGCGGAAACATCGGGGCATGGCACTAAGCGAAACAGATTGTCCACGAGTATCCATAACAACTATTCACTACCAGATAATTAAAACGTCATGTCCCATACCACAACATATAAAAAAAAACAATTATTACAAATAATTGTCTCATAAACAAATACTGCTCCAACGACTCAGATTTAAGCGTGACATAACTAGACCCCTAGCTTGATTCATTAAAGCATAGCAAATCCCTTGCATCTTAAGCACCTCCCACATACGTTAAAATAAAGGTCAATACACATAGTGTAAAGGTGAGCATACAAGTTTGATAATAGCATAATAGAGTTCGAAATCGTTTACGCATAACCAGCATGTACAACGTATAATGTGAAGCATGTAAGTTATCGACAAAGATCCTATCAATACCAATGACTGCGAGTTGACTGCGAGTAGCGAGTGCGTATCACATGTCCACCACTGTGAACACGTGAAGTGTTGTCCTTACAACCCCTGAGTAAACAGGTGCTGAGTCCAAACTATAGTACTATCGTTGCTAAGGCAGGTAGACAACAATCAATGTGTTAACATAACAAACAGGCATTCATCGAGTCACGTATAACATGCATTACAGGTCAGCGCATAAATAGTGTTTGCGTTGTGTGTTCGATCTGATTTAGAAAAAAAGGGATCGAGTATACTCACAGATAGCGTTTAACTTAATAAACACTGCCTTGGATTGAAGGGAGCACTGAGAGGGATTAGCCTGAACAGTTAACGATTGCATAAATGATGAGCGGTGCTTAAAATGATGCAAGTGAACCAAGGATCGGATGGTAATCCGATCGGATGGCATCCGATCGGATGGCTAGTCGATCGGGTGGCAATCCGTTCGGATGGTCATCCGATCGGATGGCCATTCGATTGGATTGACACCTTGTTTGGTGAGGATGTGTTTGTGTATGATGGTTTGTCCTTTGAAGTTTTCATTGTAGAATTTTGAAAATAGAGAAGTATCTCTACCCTTCAGGTCGGTCGATCGAACGGTCGCTCGATCAGACGGCGATCCGATTGGCGAGGCTTCTCAGTTGAGAACAAGTTCATAGCAGGACGGTCACTCGATCGGATGGCTATCCGATCGGGTGGCAATCCGTATGCATTGAACATGTTGAAAATTGGCTAAGTATCAAAGTCCCAAATGTCACACTATCGGATGGTCGTTCGATCGGATGGCAATCCGATCGGACGGCAATCCGTTCGACATTCAGATCCTTGAAATGTTTAAATAAAAGTTTACGTATGGAACCAAGTGCAACCCGATCGGATGGTCAGTCGATCGGATGGCAATCCGATCGGACGACAATCCGTCCCAACGATCTGATCGTCTTGAAACTCGATTCTGTTTGAAGTTTTGTAGTTTCAAACGAGACGTTTTGATATCTTGTTTGAACAACAGGAACCCCATCTCGACCTAAGTGACCCGATCGAACATGAACCACCCTAGCCTGACTGGTTCATGGTTCGAGATGGTTGTCCATGTTCAAACCCGAAATCAATAGTCTCTTAGATAGAATTCAGATCTGGAACTAATACATCACTAAGAAGGAGTAGAAGATCAGAACGAGCTCCGATTCTATCGGTTTTGAGAGCATTGAGTGTAAAAGAGTTGAAAGAAAGTTGAAAAACCTTCTTTCAATCCTTTTAACCATGATTAACTTTAGATCTATGCAAAAACATTGATTATTCATGTGGAAATCCTTCAGATCTAAGTTGTTCTTGGTGGAATGAAGCCAAACTTTGAAGTTCATAGGAACTCCATGATGACATCACCCTAGAACACCTCAAATCCGGTGATTTCACAGTTAAAAGTTGAGATTCAAAGGTGAAAATAGTATAGAAGTGTGTGTAGATCATAAAAGTACAAGATTTAGGTTGGAAACTTACAAGAATCGAGAGAAATCGAGGGAAATGAGGGCTTGAAGTCGGCTGGTCGAACAAGGGAGCTGTCACATCACAAATGATGTGACAGGTGGGTATTTATAGGGTTTCCCAAAAAGGAAAGTGGTGAAGGTGTCGGACGATCGGGTGGCATTCCAATCGGGTGGCAGCCCGATCGGGTGATAACTCGATCGGATGGAAATCCGATCGGATGGCCACTCGATCGGTTGGCCACTCGATCGGTTGGCCACTCGATCCTAGTGTTCGGCGCGACGAGTTTTGTCGTTTCAATTCGCGTATTGAGCGTTGCGATGCGATTCGAGTGAGCGATGCGATAGTTTTACCCATTAGTTACACGAATAACATAACTACTATATCTAACATACAATCACTATAATTAACTTGCGTTTAGCGTTTGCAATTCGTTTGCGATGCGATAGATTTGCGATTGTGATTAACACCTGAACATAAACATAACATGCAAAAGTAACACGTAAATAGCACACACACATAAAACAATATCCAGAACACATAATGCAAGTTGCGATTGCGATAGCGATGATAAATTGATCAAACATGCGATTAATTAGCTATTAAACCTCGATTATTAATAGATACTCCACATAATACAACTAAAGCAAGTAAATAAATAGACTCGATTACAAGTCAAAGAAGTCAAAACAGTAGTTGAGCAAGGAGTGACAGATCGCAATTAGCAATCTTTTCTTCCTTTGACTTCAATCTTGACTTTGACTTTGACTTTCAAAACACGGGGTGTTACAGCCTCCCCTACTTAAGGGAATTTCGTCTCAAAATTAGGCTTTAGCCGTAACAAACAACTGCGGGTACTTCGCCTTCATGTCGCTTTCGAGTTCCCAGGTGAACTCAGCACCGCGTTTGCCTTCCCAGCGAACCTTCACAATGGGAATGCGTGAGCGTCTGAGTACCTTGGTTTCTCGTCCCACGATCTCGACAGGCTTTTCCACGAAGTGTAATGTTTCATCCACTTGCAAGTCCTCAAGAGGGACATGTAATTCCTGGTCGGCCAAGCGCTTTCTGAGGTTCGAAACGTAGAAAGTTGGGTGGACATTACTCAGTTCCTCTGGTAGTTCGAGTCTATAGGCCACTTTTCCAATCCTTTCCAGAATCTTAAAGGGTCCAACATACCGAGCATGTGATCGCCAATGTCAAATTCAAGGTGCAACCTTTAGGAGCACGTGATCGCCAACATTAAATTCAAGGGGCTTGCGGCGTCTATCAGCGTAACTTTTCTGTCGGCTCTGAGCTTTCAATAGATTGTCTCGAATTTGGAGGATTTTGTCTGTCGTTTATTGCAACGGCTAGGGACTGGTAATTTGCGCGTCTCCGATCTTGTGCCATACTATAGGCGATCGACATTTCCTTCCGTATAAAGCCTCAAATGGTGCCATTTGTATGCTAGAATGATAACTGTTATTGTACGAGAATTCGATCAAAGGTAAGTACGCGTCCCAATTACCACTGAAATCTATGACATACGAACGGAGCATGTCTTCAAGGGTGCGAATCGTTCTTTAATTCTGACCGTTGGTTTGGGGATGGAAAGTGGTACTTAGATTAAGAGTAGTACCGAGAGCAGATTGAAACGTTTCCCAACAACGTGAGGTAAACCGACCATCACGGTCAGAGATGATGTCACGACGCATCCCATGTCGACTAATGATCTTGTTGGTGTAGATTCGGGCTAATTTTTCTACCTTGTAGTCTTCTCGTATCGGTAGGAAGTGAGCTGACTTAGTCAAACGGTCAACCACAACCCAAATGCTATCATGACCAGATTGAGTACGCGGAAGTTTCGTTATGAAGTCTATGGCTATACTCTCCCATTTCCACATCGGGATCTCGGGTTGAACGAGTAAGCCAGAGGGTCTTTGATGCTCAGCCTTGACCTTGGAATAGGTCAGGCATTTCGAAACATAGATAGCGATATCCTTCTTCATGCCCGGCCACTTGTACTTGTAACGCATGTCCTGGTACATTTTGTCGGCACCGGGATGAATAGAATATCGAGATTTGTGGGCTTTGTCCATCATAAGTTGTGTCAAGTTCGTACGCTTAGGAATCCAAATTTGGTCCAAGTAATGAAAAATACCATTAGATTTATTCTCGAGGTAGGCGCCATCTTTTAGAATCCTTTCCTTCTTCAGAGTTCGCTCGGTAAAACAAGCATGCTGCACGTCACGGATAAGAGCTTCGAGGTTAAACTGGGGTTGGGAATTACGAACACTAAGCAAGTAACTTTGTCGACTTAGAGCATCGGCAACGACATTTGCTTTGCCTGGATGGTAACGAATCTCATAGTCGTAATCGTTGAGTAGTTCTACCCACCGGTGTTAACGCATATTTAGTTCCTTCTGGTCAAAGATATGTTGTAGGCTCCTATGATCGGTGAAGATCGTACACTTGGTACCATAAAGGTAGTGTCGCCAAATCTTTAATGCAAAAAGAACTGCGCCAAGCTCGAGGTCGTGTGTGGTGTAGTTCTTCTCGTGGATCTTGAGCTATCGAGAAGCGTACGCGATTTTGAGCCGTGACTATTTTTTAACTATCAGTGGATAGCCAACAGTGATTGAAACACAGATGTTTGGTCAGTCAGTGGTCAACATGAAGAATGAAGAAACAGAGGTTGACTCTCTGTAATTTGCAGGAGCAAAGATTCTTCAAAAAACTGCTCTCAATGATCAAATTCTAAACATTTATTTTATCTTTGCACTCTCCTGCTGACCATCAAACGAACCTTTGATACTATTAAACCTCTATTGACTTACCAAACAGAAGTTCTGACACAATTCAACATCAACATAATCTAAATCTTACTCAAACACTAAATAACAAGTAAAAATAAAACACAACATAGATTCATAAAATTAAAATTTATTCATTTATTCATGACCTTAAAACTAAAAGTCCAATAATTACATCACATACTGAACAATATTAAAGTTCAAATCTAAGAATAACAACAAGAATTAAGAAACTTTAGTTTCAACTCCATCGATTGCTGAACCTCTCGATGTATGTCTTTCAGCATCTCCATGAACTTCACGTCTCTATCACCGCACTCTATATTACTGACAACACAAAGCTCATGAACGGAAGTTGAAGGCATCCGCATAAGATCTCTGGAAACCTGCTCTCTAGTGAACAGGCCAACTTGCAATCCATCAAAACATCTCTTCAGCTCTTGAAGAGTAGCCCTATCTTCGTACACCTGTTCCTCAATTTGCCTGACAAAACGCTGCTTTAAATCATCTGATTTTACATTTGTTAATAACGCCATTTGAATAAACTATATTACTCGACTTTCCTAAAAGTATGATATCTTCGTAGGAAAACTTGATGAAAAACAGGCGAAGTGACTATGAGTTTATATACTGAAATTTGTAATTGTGAAAACGTGTATATTTAATATAAACATATTAATGTATATTTCAAAACAACAGTCCTTTAATGCACAAACCTTTTCAAACCCCAACTTTTATAGGAAAACTGTAAAATTAAATACCAAGAAACCCAAGGGACAAAATTTCGAAGTTCAAAGAACAAAAGCAGATTATCACAATACCAAGTCAACTGTTGTAGCACATCTGACTTTTCACGATAGAAGATACATATCGTCCATTCAAGTTGCAACTCTCCCATCAAAGAAGGTAGCACATGCAACTTTTCACGATGTTGCAACAATGATACTGCAACATCGATATTGAAAGGTTGATGTGTAATGGAAAGCTTCATTGAAACGACGATGTTGGAACAATGATACTGGAACGATAACATGTAAACATAATCAACAAACATTCGAACAAAGAAGTGTAATCGGAGATTAGAGGCTGACTCACGAGAAAGACGCATTTGAGAGAGAGAGATACGCTCACATATATGAGCGAGCGAGATTTGAATGTGAAACCAGATAATTATATCTTATTTATAGGATTAGAATACATGGTTTGAATTTTGAATGTGAAACCAGAATATATGGTTTGAATTATATCTTATTGGGAACTGATGTTTGATTATAAAATGTTGAGGGCAGATGTTTAACGGGAACTGATGTTTATTGGGAACTGATGTTTATTAGGAACTGATGTTTATTGGGAATCGACAGTAGTTTGGATTTTAAAGTGGGCCAGACCTTTGAAATTTTAATGTAGAGCAGTGGTTTGGATTTTAAAGTGATTTTAAATTAGGCTTTATGATGTAATAATGACATAAGAAAAACCTTGTTGGACAGCTTCTTTTGCTGACACATCAGCTTTTCTTATGTCATTGTGATTTCTCCTTTTATAGAAAGTATAGATTTGGGTATTCATATGTCCAAAATAATTATAAGACCATTATATACGGTACCATCTCATCCATGAAGATCATATCAAGACGATATATTTCATTTTTGTTTTCATTCATCATCTTCTTTTTTAAAGGTAAATAGTGTATATCCTTATATCATGTTTTATTAAAGTAATTAAATATTAGAAATTATATGCAAAGTAGGAAAAAAAAAAAGAGAGAACATCAATTTTAAATTACCATTTTGCATATTTTGAATTTCAAATTACTGATATTTTCAGTAATTACTGATCTGATTTGAAAGCAATT
The DNA here is from genome assembly GCA_030545235.1 of Helianthus tuberosus. Classification (NCBI taxonomy): domain Eukaryota; kingdom Viridiplantae; phylum Streptophyta; class Magnoliopsida; order Asterales; family Asteraceae; genus Helianthus; species Helianthus tuberosus. The sequence goes on from CM060420.1 coordinate 62,859,623, forward strand.
GTCATGATGACTTTTCTAATAGCATTAATTACTGATTTGATTTGCAACAAATAGTCATCAAGAATTTTTTTATTTTTTAATTTAACTCTAAATTTTATCATGAAAACAATGTTGGAGAAACTCTTATCTCATTGGAATGTAATGATTAGGTAGGTTTGAGGCATCACAGTAAACTACGAAGTTGTCGTTTCCGTCAGGCAGTGAGAGCACGGGAGCATTGCAAAGCATGGTCTTGAGGGTTTGAAAGGCTTCCTCCTGTTTGGTTCCCCCAAACAAAAGGTTTATCCTTGTGCGTAAGAGAGGTAAGCGGTACGGCGATCTTGGAGAAACCTTCGATAAAATGGCGATAATAGCCTGCCAGTCTGAGAAAAGAGCGGACTTCAGACGGATTCTTGGGTGTAACCCAACTCTTAACAGCCTCGATCTTCGAAGGGTCAACGTAGATACCTTGACTATTGACAATGTGACCCAAGAATTGAACCTCCTCTAGCCAAAATTCACACTTGAAGAATTTGGCGTAGAGACGGTTTCCCTAGAGTAACTCAAGAACCAAACGTAGATGCTGCGAATGTTCGGCTTTTGACTTGGAATAGATCAGGATATCGTCGATGAATACGATCACGAAGCGATCAAGGAAGGGTTTGCACACTTGATTCATTAAATCCATGAAGACTGCAGGAGCGTTGGTCAAACCAAAAGGCATGACAACGAACTCATAGTGACCATAGCGGGTTTGAAAAGCGGTTTTGGGTATATCCTCCTCTTGAATGCGTAATTGGTGGAAGCCTGAACGTAGATCGATCTTAGACGTAGCACCTTGTAGCTTATCAAATAAATCATCGATTCGAGGCAAGGGATAGCGGTTCTTGATTGTCAACTTATTCAACTCCCTATAGTCGATGCACATCCTGAACGAACCATCCTTCTTTTTGACGAAAAGGATAGGCGCGCCCCATGGAGAGGTGCTAGGGAGGATAAAGCCTTTATCAAGAAGTTCCTGGAGCTGACTTGAGAGTTCGCGCATTTCAGAAGGAGCGAGACGATACGGCGCTTTAGCAACAGGGTTGGCTCCAGGAATGAGGTCGATTCGGAAATCGATATCACGAGCGGGAGGTAATCCTGGTAAATCATCAGGGAATACACGAGGAAATTCACAAACAACAGGAACGTCTTTCACCTCCTTAACTTCTTTTTTCTCCGCTACTACAATGTGTGCTAAGAAAGCTTGGTATTCCTTGCGGAGATACTTGCTAGCCTGGACACACGACATGAGTTGGAGTTTCTTCGACACGACTTCACCGTAAACACACAATTGATCACCGTTAGCGAGTGAGAATCGAATCATCTTATCGAAGCAAACAACTTCAGCATGGTTTTCATGAATAAAGTCCATGCCTAATATGACGTCAAAACTACCGAGCTGCATCGGAATAAGGTCAATAGGAAAGACGTGATTGTTGAGCTCGAGAGTACAATCACAAAGAACAGAATTGACGGCGACGGTTTTTCCGGTGGCAACTTCAACATCGAACGCGAGGGGAGATGAGCGCGCTTACGATTGAGGAGCTTTTCGAATTCAAATGATACAAAACAGTTATCTGCTCCAGTATCAAATAAACACGTAACATATATACCATTCACGAGAAACGTACAATTAACCACATTGTTATCGGCTTGGGCCTGGCAGGCGTTTATGTTGAATGCACGTCCGCGGGCCGCTGGTTGTTGCTGCTGTTACTGAGGCTGCTGCTGGGGCTGCTGCTGTTGTGGCTCATGCTTGACCACTCGGTTCGGGCACATGTTAGCAAAGTGGTTGGGATCACCACACGCGTAGCAAGCTCTAGCATTGACCGCGGGTGCATGAGCCGCTTGATGGCCATGAGGAGCAGCAAGTAGAGTTTGTTGGGCACGAGCTTGACCTTGGGTTGGAGCAGGGTTTTGACGTGGATCTGTACAACTGTTGAAGGTGAAATGGCCGTACATGTTGCCATTTGCACAGTATCTGCAGGCGATTCCCACTGGGTGATAAGTACAAGTAGGGCAAACCGGATGAGGACCAGTATACACACGCTTTTCTGGCGGTGCGTTGGTAACCGGGGCCGCTACTTGGTGGTGTTGTTGTTGCGGAGGAGATGGAACTGATTGGAGCGGGGCAGAATTGGTCACAGCACAGTTCTTGTTGCTGGAACTGCTGTTGTTCTTTCTCTTGCGTCTCGAAAGCTTGGATGGCTGAGCAGCGGTGGCGGTTTCAGCTGTTGAAGCAGTGGTAGCTTGATGCAGATTCTTAGGAGCTTTATCCCAGACACCAGACTTGACTCGCTTGTCATTGATCTTAGCAACAAGCAAGTAGGTTTCTTCAATCGTTGACGTCTTTGCGGCTTGAACAAAATCAGCCACGGAATTCGGAAGAGCACGGATATACTTCTTGATGGCGATTCCGGGCGTCTTGACTTGGTTCGGACAGATTATACTCAATTGCTTGAAGCGTGCAGTCAAACCAGCGCTGTCACCATCTTTCTGCTTAATGTGCCAGAATTCATCCTCCAACTTTTGGCGCTCATGGGGAGGGCAGAACTCTTCCATCATCACGTCCTTCAACTCGTCCCATGATAGCCCGTAAGCTGCATTATTTCCGCGTTTGTTTCTCTCGGCCGTCCACCAGTCTAAAGCACAGGACTGGAAGACACCAGTTGCGCTGAGAGTACGAAGATTGTCAGGACAACCACTCTGACGCAGGGTGACTTCGATAGAATCAAACCATTGGAACATGGCCGTAGGACCATCTTCACCAGTAAACTCTTTCAGTCCGCAGGCTTTGAACTGCTTGAAGCTAAAAGCAGCTTTTGGCGAATCAGTTCGGGACTCTTCAGAAGATTTGCTTGCATTCTCGTTCAGTTCACTCACGATCTAAGGAATGACTTTAGCGATTTGGTTGGCGACGAGAGGAGCAAGTTGCTTATCGGCGTGCTTATGCCTAGCAGCTCGTGAGTGTAGGGATCCAGATGACGACATTGTCTGCAACAGACAGCGCCATAGGATTCAAAACACTATTCGATTATTCCTAGTATAGTCTAGTTATTTACCATAAAGCTCAGGAACACGTAGTCATATAAACACATAATCACAGAATCACATAACACATAGAGCACAAAAACACGTAAGGCACAGAAGCACATAAGGCAGTCAGAATACAGAAACCTAACTATATGGTGCACGTATTCCCTATCCTTCACAGCACGTATAGTGATTAAATACAACGGTTGCGAGTATCGAGCAGCGATTGCGAATAATGTCCAGCGATTTGTTTGTGTTTTGAGGTAGATGTGCAGTGCAAGGTGTGCGTGTTGATCGAAATGAACATCGAAAATGAATAAATCACCAAAATCGAAACATGTAATCGCATAAAACACATAAAATTGATAAATCACATAGTTAGCTGCTGCGGGTTCCAGAATCGAAACACATAAAATCAAGGATAGATTGTCTTGGCTAGATAGACGTTGACTATCCAAAGTGATTCGACTATTCACAAGGAATTTAAGTACACACTTTGGACTTCGGAACTGTGCTCTCGTTTCGATTTTAGCGGTCGACACGCATTCCTTCCAGTTATAGTGTGACCCAAGTCGTTGGAGTCCGTCGAGGCTTTGGTGAGAGTTTTGTAAAACCATATTAAGGAGTAGAACGAGTCATCAAGGTTCGGGTTTCACCCCTAACTTAGCGAGTACTGTGACACCTGTGCTTGTAATCATTGTAAACAATTTAGTTATCAATAAAATAATGTTATTTGATCCCAATGTTTGTTTTTTTATGTTTTACATTTTGCATGTTTTGGTTTTTGTTCAATTTCAAACTCTATATCGCTTTCTGGAGAGTTATACGCAAACCGATGCATAAACATAACCAGTTTAACACGATAAACACTCCGGAACATCAATATATGCTTAACATACCTTAAATAACCTTTACATAACTTAGAAATAAGTTTTGAAGGCTTTGGTATGGCAAAATCAAGTTATTCGCTTACAGGGACTAAATTTGACAAACTGCGAAAGTATGCCGATTCATACTGTAACGGAAAATCCGGAACATGAACATAAGTTAAACATACCCTAGATATCCTTTACAAATCTTAGAAATAGGCTTTTAGGGGTTCGGTGTGCTAAAATAAACTTTTTGGTCATTCAGGGACTAAAAGCGTCAAAAAGTGCATAAGTTTGCATTTTCACGCATATCTTATGTTCTGAATACATCCGGACATCCAAAAATTTATGTAATCATTAAAATATTTTATTTTAGTGATTGGCATGATAAAATTCCATTCGTCGCGTAATTTGGATCGTTTTTCGCATTCGTTCGTGTTTCGTCGTAATTAACCGAACAACGCAACCGTACGACCAAACGAACCGACATCCGAGATATTTTTGAGCATATTTCATGTTACCTATACTTTAACTTCATTTTAGAGCCTTGAAATGGGATTAACGGGGCTTAAACGTGTCAAAAATGCATCAAAAATCATGTTTTGCACATTCAGGGACCAAAGTTGACAATCTGCCATAGTTATCTTAGGAAGGGACCAAAGTTGAAAATCTGATTTCCAGCTTGTTCCAGCTGTTCCCCTCATTTGTACATGGTTTTAATGAAACTAGGGGCTTGTTTTGGGGTACCCATGGTATTCTAAAACCACGGGCACACATGTAAGGTCCAGATCGAAGCTCGGTTTTCGATGAACGATCCTAATGGTCTTGGTTTTCCTATAAATACCCCCACCCTCTTGCTTCAAAACTCACACTTTGATCTGATTTGGCTCTCTAAGTTGAAGTTATACACTTCATACCTGAGAGTAATCGGATCAAAACTCCATAGCATGGACCCGTTGTAAGTCATCTTTCGTTCTTTTACACGTTTTAGCGTGAAAGTCAAACTTTGTTTGACTTTCTGCATTGACCAGTTTATGGTCAACACGAAGTTCATTTGAACTTCATAACGTGAGTGTAATCACGATGGTTTAAGTCTCTTATGACTATACTTACTGATTACCACGTTATCTAGGCATAGTGGCGAGTCGTAGTTTCGGCCAAAATGCGTATTCTTGCGTATTTTGTAACCAAACTACTTTTAGGTATCAAGACCCTTTGTTTTGATACCAAACCTATTTTTAAACCCCGTTAAACATGTTTTAACATGTTTAGCTCGTCACTTTAGGTTTAGTGCTTATATAGGGTCGTAAGGTAAGCGATCTAAACAATCGCTTAGACTTTCGAACCCGACCCGTTTGGTCGATCATTAGGACCCGACCAAACGCATTAGGTGACCATAGTTGTATAGGGAATAACCTTCCGAGGTTATACCTTATGGTCACTACGTTTAGTTAGTTGTATGATAGGTAGTTTATATGCCTTAGGAAAATTTACCAAAATACCCTTTTCACGCATAAATTCATTCTAAGCATATGTAACCTAAATTTTGATATCTAAACTGATTAGACAACATAATTAGACATGTTGAGGCATATATTACTTTACATAGGACTAGTTAGGTGGTCCGAACGCATTTTACTCGAACGACGCATTAAAGTAGCGTAAGCTACCTAAAACGAGTCGTAATGGGTCGTAAGCATTTAGGATAGGTTCTGTTTTAGAATATAGGCTTTGTTAAACCATATTACATGAGTTCTTACACTCATTTGGTTTACAAAACCTCATTCTATCTGATCCTCCGATTTAGGTCCGTTATTAACATAGCTACCTATATTAGGTGCCGTTTGATTCCGTGATCTTTCTAGCATTGCTTGGTGGTTATCTAAAGACTATTAAGCAAATCTCAAGTGAGTACATAGTCCCCTCTTTTACTGTTTGTCAAACATTTTGGGGTGAAACACATGTGCCTACTTGTTACTTTCGTGCTTTCCATGTTTTCATATCATATGCTTGTTATGTTCATTAGTACACTTATAGTACATGATTTCATTGTGTTTTTGCTATGTATGTCCATTTGTTGCATACTTAGTACATCATTTTACATTACATTTTATGCTATGTATGTCCATTTAGTTCATACTTAGTACATTGTTTTACATTACATTTCACGCTATGTATGTCCATTTAGTGCATACTTAGTGCATTATTTCACATCACATGTTCATTTGTTGCATACTTAGTACATTTGTTTTTCATCACATGCTTACATTTTGGTATGACATTTGGTTTGTTTAAATGGGACAAAAATACGTTCATTAACATTGGCCATGCCGTTCGTTAGTAGGTAGTGGTACCATAGGAATTGACAACTCCCATTCCTGACATCCTAGGTATGTTTGGATGAAAGGAATGACCGAATTCGATACACATAACTCAGATAAACCTTTAATTTGTTTAAGGGTTTATCGCCACAGTCTTAAGGCTTGAATGTATGCATTTTCACAATACCGCATAGATGTTTGTATCAGTATAGCATGCATTTCCACAAAACATAATTTTGATTTAAACTATGCTTTACTTCAATACCTTGTTGTGTGCATTTTACCTATGGTTTAGTTGATATATTTTCACTTGCCATACATGATATTTTGGATACGCATTACATGATTCACATTTGACACATGAACATTTGACATTGATTATACATTACATGGTTTACATTTTGACATAAACATTTTGACAATTGGTTTAAACATAAACATTTTACATTGATGGTTTGTTTGGGTAAGTGATTTATGTAACGAGGCGTGTGTAATATGATATAAGCATGGTGGATACGCCGCTGGTACTTCCTATATATAAGTGCTTGTATGATATTACATATCGTAGCGTATTTAAATCATTTCAATTTAGACATATAACATTTTACACAAATAACATATTTTTCACAAGACATTGTTTTACAAAACAGTTTATTTTATACAACTCATTTTACTTGGTTATTTTATTAACCATACACCTTTCTTTTATATAATCTGATTTCTTATCGAGTTTTCATATGATTTATAAAATAAAACACTTAACAAGATTCATGACTAATTTTTATTAAACCTTTCTTTTAAACTCAAGTCATGAATCCTATTTTCACAAAACCTATGTATCTCACAGGCATTTTTATGCTGACGTACCTATTTTCACATGTGTTTCAGGAGCTAATGCATAGGTTTGTTCAAGATACACTAGGGTGGACTCGGGCCTTAGTGACATAAAAGAAGCAAGATTAGTTTTAAAAATGTTATGTACTCTTGTTTCTTTCATTTAAAGACAATGTAACTCTCTTGTTTGATAAATAAACATAACTTTAATTACCATGTTTGTGAAACAATAATTCTGTTACAACACTCCCCGATGTTTCTACCACGTTTTGATGTTTTACGTGGTCGGGGTGTGACAACTACGTTCCTGCTTGTGTGATGAAATCACGAGATAGATAAGGAGATTTGCGTCGAAGTATGGATTTCACTCCTGATTCAACGCAAATTCTTCTTGTTTTACAGCAAAAATAGCAATTCGAACGAGTAATCTGGTCGAGAGTTTGCGGTTTTCACACCTAATCTTAACCAGATCATTCGTTTGCGTGTGTAATCAGCCTTAGGAAAGGCTGATCTTGCGGGGAACTGTAGTATGCGATGTTCGCGCAAGTGTGTAGTGTACAGCGAGTTTGAGCGAGAAATAGCGAGAAGGTTTGTACAAAACCCTTACTAGGCATGCACAAGTCGGTCTGTTGGTACTTAGACTATAGACTAGGTCGTTCCTAAGACATCGACCCGGACTAGGTCGAGTCTTGCCTAATTCCCTATAGTTATGGCTCTGATACCAATCTGTCACACCCCAACCGATGGCGGAAACATCGGGGTATGGCACTGAGTGAAACAGATTGTCCACGAGTATCATAACAACTATTCATTACCAGATAGTTAAAATGTCATGTCCCATACCACAACATATCCAAATAAAAATAGTTATTACAAATAATTGTCTCATAAACAAATACTGCTCCAACGACTCAGATTTAAGTGTGACATAACTAGACCCCTAGCTTGATTCATCAAAGCACAGCAAATCCCTAGCATCTTAAGCACCTGCCACATACGTTAAAATAAAGGTCAATACACATAGTGTCAAGGTGAGCATACAAGTTTGATAATAGCATAATAGAGTTCGAAATCGTTACGCACAACCAGCATGTACAACGTATAATGTGAAGCATGTAAGTTATCAAAAAAGATCCTATCAATACCAATGACTTCCAGTAGCTAGTGCGCATCACATGTCCACCACTGTGAACACGTGAAGTATTGTCCTTAACAACCCCTGAGTAAACAGGTGCTGAGTCTAAACAATAGTACTATCGTTGCTAAGGCAGGTAGACAACAATCAATGTGTTAACATAACAAACAGGCATTCATCGAGTCACGTATAACATGCATTACAGGTCAGCGTATAAATAGTGTTTGCGTTGTGTGTTCGATGTGATTTAGAATAAGTAACGTATGTAACACCCAGAAGTGCATAAAGCAAAAAGAGATCGAGTATACTCACAGATAGCGTTTAACTTAATAAACACTGCCTTGGATTGAAGGGAGCGCTGAGAGGGATTAGCCTGAACAGTTAACGATTGCATAAACGATGAGCGGCGCGTAAAATGATGCAAGTGTTGGTTTTTTCACATGTTTATCAAAGTCATTTTATCCTTACAAAATAAAAACACAGCGGAAAATATCTTTTAAAACATGTTACTTACAAGATATAAAACCCATTTTATATGTAAAACCCAATCCCCGGATCCATATACGAACATGCATGCTATCAAAATTAAAACACAACCATAGAGTGTTTAGAATACTAGCTTCTAAGGAGTAAAGGATATGAAGAAGATGATGCTTCTTGAACGGTTGCCTTCAAGTGTAAAAGACCTCAAGCTTATATACCCCAAGCCTTCCAACAAACACTTTGAATTTAGCTAGGATTTTACACTCATGAACTCACTTGAAAAATCCCCTCTTGATTAACCATACCATGGCCGAAAATTAGTGAGTATTTTCTTGAGCTTTTGCACTTGAAAATCAAACTTGAAAAACCTTAGAACCACCACATGTTGGCCGATTTCTAGAGAGCATTTCCTAGAGGTTTTTTTTTTCAAGTTCTCATCATCCATTTTGTCATACAAAATGTTTTTAAAAGATATGAGAGATTTGCCACTACCAACACCCAATCAAGAGCCTCCTAACTTTTAAGATTGCATGCAATCTTATTGGACCAAAAAATAATCTTGGGAGGTGCATGGGGGGGGGGGGGGGCACCTTATTTTTATAAAAAAAATTCAAAATTTTATTTTAACATTTTAAGTCTTATATAATTTTATAACATTTATAAAATTATAACATCACATGTTATAAGACTTATACAATCTTTTAAAATGTTATTTAACCCATTAAATAACAAAATAAAATATTCTCTCAAAATAAATTATCCATATAATTTATTAGTTTGTCAAGTGCAATTATTTAGAAAAAACAATTTCTAAATATTGTAAGTGTTAATATTTATTTGTTTGATCATATCACAAATAAATATTATAAGTGTTTGTCTAGCTTGTATTTGGGTATGATTCGACTTGGATCATAACGTACTAGCCACATCAATTTAGTATGTGTCTTGGGCATACAGAGTCCAACAATCTCCCACTTGCACAAGATACATAGAAGATTGATGCAAGTAGTAAATAACGCCTAACTACGGTTTACTACCCCTAATACGTATGACTATATGTCCCATTCAATAACATCATTCCCTTCAAGTCCCTTACTTGAATATGATTTAGGTGAATCTATCATTTATCCCTTTGTTACAGATGTCATGTCAAATCCAGAGACACAGAGTGATCACTCTCTGTTGATTTAACTTTAGCAGGCCTTAGATATCTTACTCTCAACGAATAAGAGAAACAAATCCCTTCTTGACTACATACGTCTCTCACAATCACCTTGTATCACACCTGAGCTTAGCCTTGTGTACTGTCATACTACTGACAGCGAAGAAATAAGTCAAGGTATAATATTCGGTAAATATCAAGACCCAATATGTATCTCAGGTCAAAGGATACTATGATATTCGCCTTTACTCAAATTTACTTATGATCAATCACAAATGATTCCATGCAGTAAGATTTGAGAGCGAGTCAGTCCAATATTTGTACCCCATAAATATCTATGAACTTTGGTAGCAAGACCTTGCTCTATATTCATACCTAATGAATATCCACCAATCCAAGTTCATAATAGTCTTACATTCATATTTGTTCCCACAAGTATGATCGACTACGGACATTTAGAATAAGTAACTTATTCACGGATTTAAACATGCTAAAAATGGAACATAACTCAACATACCATGAAAGAGTTAAAATAACAATTGTTCCAATATCCAAATACAAAATAGATCAAATCCAATCACTAGAATATCGAAGTCCTAAGGCACAAGTATGACTGTTCATGTTTTACCCTTTCAAGGAGCTTCGTGTGTGGATCCGCAATATTTTGATCAGTGTGAACTTTGCGAATGCATATATGTCCCTTTTTCAACTTCATCCCATATGTAGTTGAAACTCCGCTCAATGTGCCTAGTCTTTTGATGTGCACGAGGTTCCTTGATTTGAGCAATCGCACCATCGTTATCACAAAGATCTCTAGGGGTCCTGAATGGTTGGGACTACCCCTAGATCGGCAATAATTCAAGTGGCAGATCCACATGAATCATCTCGATCAATGAAGCGGTGATGTATTCTAATTCTGTAGTGGACAATGCTACCCTGATTATGATCAAGAATCATCTCGATCAGTTTGGAAACTCGTATCCATGTAACCTTTTACAACGAATTCCGAAACTCGCATCCCTGTAACCCTTTGCAATGAGTTCTTATTCACCAGATCCATATATTAGAAGTATATCCTTAGTCCTTCTATGGTATTTCAACATATTTTTTAACAGTCACCCAATGACCGTTAGTCACTGGTATCTTCTCGTCATGCTTAATGCGCATGACATGTCCGGTCTAGTGCATATCATTACATACATAATGAATCCTATAGCAGACGCATATGGGATTCCTTTCATTCTTTCTTGCTCATCCTTTGAGCTTGGACATTGAAATGCATTCAATATTGTCCCCTCTTTGAATAGGTATCAAACCTTTCTTAGAGTTCTCCATCTTGAACGTTTTCAAGACTTTGTCAATGTATGCACTTTAGTTTAAACCTATCAAGCACCTTGATCTATCCCTATAGATCTTTATTCCCAAAATGTAGGCGACTTCACCAAGATCCTTAATGGAAAAACAACTTTCAAGCTAGGTTTTTACACCTTCCATGGTTGGAATGTCATTTCCAAATAGTAGAATGTCATCGAAATACAATACTAAGAAAGTAATAATGCTCCCACTAGCCTTCTTATGTACACAAGCTTCATCAAAATGGTGATTTCAACTTCTAGATGCTTGTTTCAATCCATAGATTGATTTCTTTAACTTGCATACTTTGCTAGGATGTTTTGGATCGACAAAACCTTCAGGCTGAACTATATAGACATCTTCCTCAAGATATCTATTAAGGAAAGTCGTTTTGACATCCATTTGCCAAATCTCATAATCATATTATGCAGGTATGGCAAATAATATCCTAATTGACTTTAGCATTGCCATGGGCGAGGAGATCTCATCATAATCAACCCCTTGAGTTTGATTGAAACCTTTTGCTACAAGTCTCGCTTTATAAGTATCCAAGTTACCATGCATATTGGTTTTCTTCCTAAAAACCTACTTACTTCCAACTACTTTGGAGTTAAGAGGTGGCACAACCAATTCTCAAACTTGGTTGTCATACATGGATTGCATCTCTACGTTCATGGCTTCAAGCCAGTTGTCACAATCGGATTTTGACATTGCATCATGGTATGTGGTAGGTTCACCCAAATCTACCACGTAGCATCCATCTATGAAAAATCCATATCTTTCAGGTGGACTAATAATTCTACCAGATCTGTAAACGTTTTGTGTGCTTTGATCAACCAATTAATCGTTTTCAACAACCTCTTGTTGAATGCTAGTATCAACCAAATGTGTATCGGCTTGTGGTTCTTGATCCTAGTCAAGTTCTATTGTTCTACTAATTCCTTCCATAAGGAACTTAGGTTCCAAGAACTCAGCCTTTCGAGCAACAAATACCTTTTACTCTGTTGGATCGTAGAAATAATATCCTATACCATCTTTAGGATATCCTACAAAGATACACTTAGTGGATCGTATTTCCAATTTGTTTGGGGTGTATTGCTTCACTTAAGCTTCACAACCCATACCTTCAAATATGATAATGATGGAGCCCTTCCATGCCATATTTCAAAAGGTGTCTTATCCACTTTCTTGGTTTGGGCCATATGGGCCACGGAGAGCAAAGCGTAACCCCAATTGATAGAGATAATGTGCTCCTAGCCATCATAAATCGAACCATATCAAAGAGAGTTCGATTCCTCCTCTATCGGAACGAAGAACTTTAATTGAGTTGATTTTTGTACTTCACCTTTTGAAGGCTTTGAACATTTCAAAACTTCAACTTTGTGTCTCAGCAAGTACACATAACCATAACTACTATAGTTTTCGGTAAAAGTAATGAGGTATCTTTCACCATTCCTAGTCATTGGCTTAAAAGGATCACATACATCCAAATGTATGATTCCTAATCAATCTTTTACCCTTTCCCACTAAAGGGTTTCTTAGTCATTTTACTTTGTAAACAAGATTCACATGTATCAAATGAACCAATTTCATTTGTCTCCAAAAGATAATTCTTTCGAAGTGTCTACATGCGACATCTGTTTATATGACCATGGCGATAATGTCAAAGATAGGTCTCACTCAAATCCATTTTGAGTTTCTTGGTGATTGCTTGGTATATCGAACTATCAAATGATGTATTATTATGAACCAATTCATAAATACCATTTGAAAGCATAGATTTAAAGTAAAACCATATCATTCATCGAAATATAAATGTCATTGTTTACTGACTTTAAATCAAAAACCATATTGTCTTATAAGGGAAACTTGAATAATGTTCCTAGTCAAACTAGGAGCATTTAAACATTTTTAAAACATTTTCCAAACCATTTGGAAGTTTCAAAACATAGTCTCCTTTCTTGTAATGCTTATTTCTTTTGAATCTTTTGCAACAAATTACAAACATGAGTTCCACATCCAGTATCTAATACCCATGTGTTAGAAGAAATAACATTAAGGTCAATATGTTTCATAAATATTGTACCTGAGGTTTGCCTAGCATCCCTCTTAGTTTTCAACTCTTTGAGATAGGTTGGACAATTCCTTTTCAAATGCCCTATCTCACCATATTCAAAGCATGGATCGTTCATGGAAACCTTTGCCTTATTTTCTTTTTGTTTCGGTGGTTGCGCTTTAGCCTTTCTTCTTCTTTCCCTTTGATGTGCCCGTTTCCATTTGCAACATTTGCTTTGGTGTCGGGGTGATGCCCTTTCTTGTTGCCACCCTCATTGATCGTTAGAATGGGTAAAGCCCTTTTACCCATGTTGAGCCTTTCGAGGTGATCAATGTGGCTTTTCATGTTAAGGACTTAAGATGAGACCGATTGGGTTTCCTCCATTCGACATGCATGAAGCGCCCGAAGCGTTCTACCCTTGCATATTGTAGGAACATTTCCTTCAATTGGGTAATCATGTTGTATACTCATGATGTTCAAAACCCTTTTGAATCTCGAGAATCATAGTTCCTAACATGAGGTAAGAGGCTTAAATAGAATCCACGGTATTCTTAATCCAATCGTTATAGGCATCCTCTTCTTCCATAAGATGTTCATCGGGAATAGGATCGTTCAAAACATAGGATATCTTCTCTTACTTAAGAACGATTCTTAAGTTTCGATATTAATCCATGAAGTGTTATGACTGAGACGATCCTTTTCAAGGATTGTTTTTAGTGATAGGTTACGGACGGTTTGGGTAATATTGTTAGCGGCCATCTACAAAATTTAACAAGGTTCAATTTTAGTATTTTCGATATTATTATATTTTAATCGTTAATACCCTTTTATGTCCCATAGACATTAATAATTAAAATCTAGAATCCAACGTTACATTTAAATATTGGTTAGGTGACCTTTATCCCTCTATTTAAATTAACAAGGTAGTTAACGTTTGATGATTGCAACCCTTTGCAACTTCTGGCCATATGGGATCGGTTAAACATCTTTATGTTTAGTTGTCATGTTTAATCCCATCAACACCTTTGTTCCCCATGCTTCGGTGACCCTAAGTTCATGGTTTCCAAATCAAGTCGTCCAACTTACACACAAGTGTGAGTTTATACACATAAGTGGTTAGGTGACCTTTATCCCACAAACATGGTAAACCCACCTCGAATATACAAGTTCCCTCAAATGTGGTTAGGTGACCTTTATCCCACAATAAGAGTTCCCAAGTGATTCGAGTGTTGTATAAAAGGATGGTGTTTGACTTGTTTTATAAAAGGGATTTTGAGTTTTCAAAATTCTAGTTTTAGAAAACTTTATGTACCATACATTTGCATGTATTCAAATCCTTGGTACTATTGTGAAAACAAATTTTCAAGGTTCTTTTTAATAAAACCCATTTTATTATAAAATCATTAATTTTTAATAAACTTTTATTAACCAATTTTAATGATTTTTAAAGAACCATTTTTAAGACTGTTGTTGATTATTAGTTTGTTAAGCATGCATATCTAAATATCATCAAAACAATATAAATAAGCAACCACACAAGCACAACAAACATAACAATAGGTGCATAACCATAGCCAACTATTTTGACCACACTTGTTAGCCGAAACAAATGTGTCAAAAGGTCCTTCCTAAAGGGTGAATATTGACAGAAGTAATGTGTCGTTGAACTCCCACTTGATCCCCCATCCAAATGCTTCAAGTCTTCTTCTTGTGTTGTTATTTCTTCACATTCTTTGAGCTTCCAAATGTCTTTTATATTCAGCTCCAAACTCCTTTGGACTTCAAAAATGTGTTTTGGTTATCGGGCTAAAATCTCGTTAAGAACTATGAAGTCCTTTAGGCCCGAAATTAGCCAAAACCAAAACCGCATTTTGTGTGCATCTTCTTTTACAAAAGTATCCTAATACATTTTTCTAGTAATATAAAATGCACCTAATCTATTTATTTACATACCAAATGAAAATAAATAAATTACATATTTTTACAAATAGAAGACAAAAAATAATAATTATTACAGCCTTTGAAATAATTAAATATAAATCACAAACACAAACATTCAACATATTCACACAAGGTCATAGCTAGGTTATGAACACCAAAATATATATCCACATATATATAAAATTCAAGAAGCAAAAATGGTTTCCTTTTTACAACCTACTTTTCGGTCAAGAATGAAAAAACCGAAAAAGTGGGTTTTTGTCCAAACAAACAAATCATCCAAATGACATAATTTTTCAAGATACTTTTATGCATGTAAAAAATAATCTTGAAAAACAAAAGGAGAACCATGATGAAAATTTCGGCCATAGGGTTTAACCAAACCCGAAACCCGAAAATTTCATATCCTATGAAGCATGCACTCATATAAGCGGCTCTAGATGCCATTGTTGGTTTTTTCACATGTTTATCAAAGTCATTTTATCCTTATAAAATAAAAACGCAGCGGAAAATATCATTTAAAACATGTTACTTACAAGATATAAAACCCATTTTATATGTAAAACCCAATCCCCGGATCCATATACGAACATGCATGCTATCAAAATTAAAACACAACCATAGAGTGTTTAGAATACTAGCTTCTAAGGAGTAAAGGATATGAAGAAGATGATGCTTCTTGAACGGTTGCCTTCAAGTGTAAAAGACCTCAAGCTTATATACCCCAAGCCTTCCAACAAACACTTTGAATTTAGCTAGGATTTTACACTCATGAACTCACTTGAAAAATCCCCTCTTGATTAACCATACCATGGCCGAAAATTAGTGAGTATTTTCTTGAGCTTTTGCACTTGAAAATCAAACTTGAAAAACCTTAGAACCACCACATGTTGGCCGATTTCTAGAGAGCATTTCCTAGAGTTTTTTTTTTCAAGTTCTCATCATCCATTTTGTCATACAAAATATTTTTAAAAGATATGAGAGATTTGCCACTACCAACACCCAATCAAGAGCCTCCTAACTTTTAAGATTGCATGCAATCTTATTGGACCAAAAAAGAATCTTGGGAGGTGCATGGGGGGCGGCCCACCTTATTTTTATAAAAAAAATTCAAAATTTTCTTTTAACATTTTAAGTCTTATATAATTTTATAACATTTATAAAATTATAACATCACATGTTATAAGACTTATACAATCTTTTAAAATGTTATTTAACCCATTAAATAACAAAATAAAATATTCTCTCAAAATAAATTATCCATATAATTTATTAGTTTGTCAAATGCAATTATTTAGAAAACCAATTTCTAAATATTGTAAGTGTTAATATTTATTTGTTTGATCATATCACAAATAAATATTATAAGTGTTTGTCTAGCTTGTATTTGGGTATGACTCGACTTGGATCATAACGTACTAGCCACATCAATTTAATATGTGTCTTGGGCATACAGAGTCCAACAGCAAGTGCACCAAGGATCGGATGGTAATCCGATCGGATGGCAATCCGTTCGGATGGCCAGTCGATCGGGTGGCAATCCGTTCTGATGGTCATCCGATCGGATGGCCATTCGATTGGATTGACACCTCGTTTGGTGAGGATGTGTTTGTGTATGATGGTTTGTCCTTTGAAGTTTTCGTTGTAGCATTTTGAAAATAAAGAAGTATCTCTACCCTTCAGGTCGGTCGATCGAACGGTCGTTCGATCGGACGGCGATCCGATTGGCGAGGCTTCTCAGTTGAGAACAAGTTCACAGCAGGACAGTCACTCGATCAGATGGCTATCCGATCTGGTGGCAATGTGTATGCATTGAACATGTTGAAAATTGGCTAAGTATCAAGGTCCCAAACGTCACACTATCGGGTGGTCGTTCGATCGGATGGCAATCCGATCGGACGGAAATCCATTCGACGTTCAGATCCTTGAAATATTTAAATAAAAGTTTAAGTATGGAACCAAGTGCAACCCGATCGGATGGCAATCTGATCGGACGGCAATCTGTCCCAACGATCTGATCGTCTTGACACTCGATTCTGTTTGAAGTTTTTTAGTTTTGAACGAGACGTTTTGATATCTTGTTTGAACAACAGGAACCCCATCTCGACCCAAGTGACCCGATCGAACAGGAACCACCCTAGTCCGATCGGTTCATGGTTCGAGACGGTTGTTCATGTTCAAACCCGAAATCAGTAGTCTCTTAGATAGAATTCAGATCTGGAACTAATACATCACTAAGAATGAGTAGAATATCAGAACGAGCTCTGATTCTATCGGTTTTGAGAGCATTGAGTCTAAAAGAGTTGAAAGAAAGTTGAAAAACCTTCTTTTAATCTTTTTAACCATGATTAAGTGTAGATCTATGCAAAAACATTGATTATTCATGTGGAAATCCTTCAGATCTAAGTTGTTCTTGGTGGAATGAAGCCAAACTTTGAAGTTCATAGGAACTCCATGATGACATCACCCTAGAACACCTCAAATCCGGTGATTTCACGGTTAAAAGTTGAGATTCAAAGGTGAAAATAGTGTAGAAGTGTGTGTAGATCATAAAAGTACAAGATTTAGGTTGGAAACTTACAAGAATCGAGAGAAATTGAGAGAAATGAGGGCTTGAAGTCGGCTGGTCGAACAAGGGAGCTGTCATATGAGGTGGGTATTTATAGGCTTTCCTAAAAAGGAAAGTGGTGAAGGTGTCGGACGATCGGGTGGCAGCCCGATCGGGTGACAACTCGATCGGATGACAATCCGATTGGGTGGCAATCCGATCTCCGATCGGATGGCCACTCGATCGGTTGGCCACTCAATACTAGTGTTCGGCGCGATGAGTTTTGTCGTTTCGATTCGCGTGTTGAGCGTTGTGATGCGATTCGAGTGAGCGATGCAATAGTTTTACCCATTAGTTACACGAATAACATAACTACTATATCTAACATACAATCACTATAATTAACTTGCGTTTAGCGTTTGCGATTCGATTGCGATGCGATGGATTTGTGATTGCGATTAACACCTCAACATAAACATAACATGCACAAGTAAACGTAAATAGCACACACACGTAAAACAATATCCAGAACACATAATGTGAGTTGCGATTGCGATAGCGATGATAAATTGATCAAACATGCGATTAAATAGCGATTAAACCTCGATTATTAATAGATACTCCACATAATACAACTAAAGCACGTAAATAAATAGACTCGATTACAAGTCAAAGAAGTCAAAACAGTAGTTGAGCAAGGAGTGACAGATCGCAATTAGCAATCTTTTCTTCCTTTGAATTCAATCTTGACTTTGACTTTGACTTTCAAAACACGGGGTTTTACAATTGGTCCAGAGTTGGTTCAAGAAACTACGGACAAGATTGCTCAGATCCGTGATCGTATCAAGACAACCCGTGATAGACAGAAAAGTTACGCCGACAAGCGGCGGAAACCGTTGGAATTTGAAGTTGGAGATATGGTTTTATTGAAAGTCTCGCCTTGGAAAGGCGTGTTATAGTTTGGTAAGCGTGGTAAGTTGAACCCAAGGTACATTGGACCCTTCGAGATCCTGGAAAGGATCGGAACTGTTGCATACAAGCAGAAGCTACCATAGGAACTTAGCAGTGTCCATGACACATTTCATGTGTCCAATCTCAAGAAGAGTCCGACTCAAGAAACAGTTGTCATTCCTGCAGACGAGATCCACGTCAACGACAAACTCCAATTTACTGAAGAACCTGTAGAGGTTATGGACTGGAAGGTCCACAAGACCCGGAAAAGTAGATCAAACTTGTAAAAGTTCGTTGGAATTCACGTCATGGCGCAGAGTTTACTTAGCAGCGTGAAGACCAAATCAAGTCAAAGTATCCGCATTTGTTTCACAACTCCCCTGCAACTGATAACACAGCTTGAATTTTGGGACGAAATTCTTTTAACGGGGGGGAGAATGTGACAACTGGCACTTTTCCATGTATTCCGTACAATAATAAACAATAATTTGTACTTTAATGACTGCGCATGATTGAATTAATGAGATGAATGATTTTCTAAATCCTTTAAGAACATACAAATGCATGACATGTTGCATGATTTCTTATCATTATTACATGCAACCCGGGGTGGTTCAATTAGTGCACAGAACAAAGTTAGCACAGTTATCAGACAAATTAGAAGTGCTGACGGGAGTTCAGTACTCAGACAGACATGTTGCTAGAACATATAATGAGCCCCGGAACCAAGAGTTACACTAGAATAGTATGTAGGAAAGTAGGGATCATAAAACTACCTTCCGAGTGATGATTTAAGTACTAGAAAGTGCCCTAAACACATTAAAAGTCTAAAACTGCAGAATTCTACAAAAAACAACATTTTAACATCAAAATATAATGCAGAAATGAGGTTTAATTGTCCAGAATAACTTGATAAGTGTTGGGAATCAAAACTGTCATAAACGATATCATATTACACACTAAACTGCGCAATTTAGCACCTTAACGAACTGGTAACCAACCGAACAACCGGACACTACCCGAAACACCAAAATTCAACTAGAAGCATCATTGTAACGTATTGAAGCTAGTTATGATCACTAAACATCATATTACTACTTAAAACTTATAACACACTTAAACACCAAAGTTTAACACTAACATGTAACTAGAGACTGTAACTTGTAGTTGAAATGAAACCATAACCCCCCCACATTATGGACGGTTCACAAGGGGGTCCCACTTGTGATTTTATTTGATTAATTTAATGGGTATGCTTTGTAGATATGGAACACTAATCCCTTTGTGTAATTGTTTGTTGAAAGTTAGTTTATAAAAACCACAAGTTAAAAATCTACAATTACATACATCATCTTCAAGCTCACAACTCACCTCTCTTCTCCCTCTCAACTCATGGCCACACTTTCTTCTCTATACATCTTCATTTCAAGTCCATTTCAAAGCAATCCAAGGGTTCTCTAAGGTGTCTCAAGCATAACTAAGAAGGTGGCAAGCATAGGAAGTGGAAGGACCATCTTGGAGTGCTTTTTGTTGGGATTTTCACATGTTTATCAAAATGATTTCATACGTATAAAATAAAAAACGCAGCGGAAATAATATTTAAAACATGTTACTTTTAAGATATAAATTTCATTTATATGCAAAATCCCAAAACCCGGATCCATATATGAACATGCATACTATCAAACACAACCATAGGATGTTTAGAATACTACCTTCTTGGAGTAATAGGATGATGAAAAGAGATGATGCTTCTTGAACGGTTGGCTTCAAGAGTAGAAGACCTCAAGCTTGTATACCCCAAGCTTCCAACAAACACCTTGATTGTCGCTAGGATTTAACACACTTATGACAAAAATGAAACACTTGAAAACACCCTTGTCTTGGCCGAAAATTAAGAGCAATTCTCAAGTCTTGTGCTTTTATTTTTGTCATCTAAATGTTTATAAAACATGAGAGAAGATCACCTCCCTTTTGGCCAATCACCATTCTTTTTACACATTCAAATGCATGAAAGGTTATTAGACCAAAAATGGTCTCTTGGGAAGAGATATAGGGGGCCCCACATGGGCATTTTTATAAAAAAAATACAAATTTCTTTTATAATAATTTAAGTCTTGGTTTGTATTTGTAACTTTTATAAATATAGCATTACATATTTACAAGACTTTATATAACCTTTTAAAATGTTATTTAACCCATTAAATAACAAAATAAAATATTATATCAAAATAAATTATCCATATAATTTATTGGTTTCTCAAGTGTAATTATTTAGAAAATAATTTCTAAATATTATAAGTGTTAATATTTATTTGTTTGATCATATCACAAATAAATATTATAAGTGTTTGTCTAGCTTGTATTTGGGTAAGACTCAACTTGGATCAAAACGTACTAGCCACATCAATCTAATATGTGTCTTGGGTATACAGAATCCAACAATCTCCCACTTGCACAAGATACATAAAAGATTGATGCAAGTAGTAAAGACCACCTAACTATAGTTTACTACCCCTAATACGTATGACTATATTTCCCATTCAACAACATCATCCCCTTCAAGTCCCTTACTTGAACATGATTTAGGTGAATCTATCATTTATCTTTTCATTACAGATGTCATGTTAAATCTAGAGACATAGAGTGATCACTCTCTGTTGATTTAACTTTAGCATGCCTTAGACATCTTACTCTCAACGAATAAGAGGAACAAATCCCTTCTCGACTACATACGTCTCTCACAATCACCTTGTACCACACCTGAGTTTAGCCTTATGTACTGCCTTGCTACAGACAGCTAAGAACTAGGTCAAGGTATAATACTTGGTGAATATCAAGACCCAATATGTATCTCAGGTCAGAGGATACTATGATAATCGCCTTTACTCAAATTTACTTATGATCAATCACAAATGATTCCATGCAGTAATATTTGAGAGCGAGTCAGTCCTATATTTGTATGCTACAAATATCTATGAACTTTGGCAGCAACACTTTGCTCTATATTCACACTAAATGAATATCCACCAATCCAAGTTCATAATAGTCTTACATTCATATTTGTTCCCACAATTATGATCGACTACGGACATTTAGAATAACTAACTTATTCACGGATTTAAACATGCTAAAATGAAAAGTAACTCAAAATACCATAAAAGAGTTAAAATAACAATTGTTTCAATATCCAAATACAAAATAGATCAAATCACTAGAATATCGAAGTCCTAAGGCACATGTATGACCCTCATGTTTTTCCCTGTCAAGGAGCTTCGTGAGTGGATCCGCAATGTTTTGATCGGTGTGAACTTGGCGGATACATATTTTCCCCTTTTCAACTTCATCCCTTATATAGTTGAATCTCCGCTCGATATGTCTAGTCTTTTGGTGCGCACGAGGTTCCTTGATTTAACCAATCGCACCCTCGTTATCACAAAAGATCTCTAGGGGGTCTTGAATGGTAGGGACCACCCCTAGGTCAGCTATGAATTTCTTCAATCATGCAGCTTCTTGTACTGCTAATGAAGCGGCGATGTATTCTGATTCTGTAGTGGACAATGCTACCACGTCTTGTTTTAAGCTCTTCCAAGAGACTGCTCCACCATTTAAAATGAAGACATACCCCGATTGCGATCGAGAATCACTTTGATCGGTTTGGAAACTCGCATCTTTGTAACCCTTTACAACTAGTTCCTCCTCACCATATCCATATATTAAAAACATATCCTTAGTCCTTCTAAGGTATTTTAATATGCACTTAACAGCCATCTAATGACTGTTACCTGGATTTTGCTGGTATCTACTCGTCATGCTCAAGGCGCATGACACGTCCGATCTAGTGCATATCATTGCATACATGATGGATCCTATAGCCGATGCATATGGGATTCCTTTCATTTTCTCTTGCTCATCCTTTGAGCTTGGACATTGAGATGTATTCAATATTGTCCCCTTTTGAATAGGTACATAACCTCTCTTAGAGTTCTCCATCTGGAACCTATTCAAGACTTTTTCAATGTATGCACTTTGGTTTAAACCTAGCAAGCGCCTTGATCTATCCCTATAGATCTTTATTCCCATAATGTAGGCGACTTCACCAAGATCCTTAATGGAAAAACAACTTCCAAGCCAGGTTTTTACACCTTCCATGGTTGGAATGTCATTCCCAAATAGTAGAATGTCATCGACATACAATACTAAGAAAGTGATGATGCTCCCACTAGCTTTCTTATACACACAAGCTTCATCACCGTTCTTGATGAATCCAAAATTCTTAATTTCTTCATCAAAACGGTGATTCCAACTTCTAGATGCTTGTTTCAATCCATAGATTGATTTCTTTAACTTGCATACTTTATCAGGATGTTTAGGATCGACAAAACCTTCAGGCTGAACCATATAGACATATTCATCAAGATATCCATTGAGAAAAGCTGTTTTGACATCCAATTGCCAGATCTCATAGTCATAATATGCAGTTATGGCAAATAATATCCTGATTGACTTTGGCATCGCCACAGGCGAGAAGGTCTCATCATAATCAATCCCTTGAGTTTGAGTGAAACCTTTTGCTACAAGTCTTGCTTTATAAGTATCCAAGTTACCATGCATATCGGTTTTCTTCTTGAAAACCCATTTTCTTCCAACTACTTTAGAGTTAAGTGGTGGCACAACCAATTCCCAAACTTGGTTGTCATACATGGATTGCATCTCTGTGTTCATGGCTTCAAGCCATTTGTCACAATCAGATTTTGACATTGCATCATGGTATGTGGTTGGTTCATCTGAATCCACCACGTAGCATCCATCCATGAAAAATCCATATCTTTTAGGTGGACTACTAATTTTACCAGGTCTGCGAACATTTTGTGCGTACTGATCAATCTCTTGATCGTTTTCAACTACCTCTTGTTGAGCGCTAGTATCAACCAAATGTATATCGTCTTGTGGTTCTTGATCCTCCTCAAGTTCCACTGTTCTATCACTATTTCCTTCCATAAGGAACTTAGCATCTAAGAACTTACCCTTTCGAGCAACAAATACCTTTTGCTCGGTTGGATCGTAGAAATAATATCCTATATCATCTTTAGGATATCCTACAAAGATACACTTAGTAGATCGGACTTCCAATTTATTTGGGGTGTATTGCTTAACATAAGCTTCACAACTCCAAACCCTTAAGAATGATAATGATGGAGGGTTTCCATGCCATATTTCAAAAGGTGTCTTTTCCACTTTCTTGGTTGGGGCCATATTTAGTATGCGAACTGCGGAGAGCAAAGCGTAACCCCAAAACGATAGAGTTAATGTGCTTCTAGCCATCATAGATCGAACCATATCTAATAGTGTTTGATTTCTCCTTTCGGACACACCATTATGTTGTGGTGTTTCAGGTGGAAAGTTGTGAGATAATCCCACAACTCCTAAGATGATCTTGAAAAGCACCACTAAGGTATTCACCTCCTCTATCGGTGCGAAGGACTTTGATTGTTTTCTTGAGTTGATTTTCTACTTCACTTTTGAAGTCTTTGAACATTTCAAATGCCTCATCCTTGTGTCTTAGTAAATACACATAACCATAACGACTATAGTCGTCGGTAAAGGTAATGAAGTATCTGTCACCATTCCTAGTCATCGGCTTAAAAGGACCACATACATCTGAATGTATGATACCTTGTAAGTCTTTAGCCCTTTCAAAAGTTCCACTAAAGGGTGTCTTGGTCATTTTGCCTTGTAAACAAGATTCGCATACATCAAATGAATTATCTTCATTTGTATTCAAAAGACCATTTTTCTGAAGTGTATGCATGCGATTCTTGCTTATATGTCGAAGGCGACAATGCCAAAGATAGGAATCACTCAAATCCATTTTGAGTTTCTTGTTGGTTACTTGGTACATTGAGCTATCATATGATGTGTTGTCTTGATCTAATTCATAAATACCATTTAAAGGCATAGCCTTAAAGTAAAACACATCATGCATAGAAACATAAATGTCTTGGTTAACAAATTCGAATTTAAAATGTCTTAAAAGGGAAACAGAAATTATGTTCCTAGTTAAACTAGGAGCATACAAAACATTCTTTAAAATAACTTCCAAACCACTTGGAAGTTTTAAAACGTAGTCTCCTTGAGCTTCAACATCAACCTTTGCTTTGTTGCCCATGAAGAGACTAGCGTCTCCCTTCTTATAATGTTTATTTCTTTTGAACCCCTGCAACAAATTGCAAATATGAGTTCCACATCCGGTATCTAGTACCCATGTGTTAGAAGAAATAACATTAAGCTCAACATGTATCATAAAGATAGTACCTGAGGTTTGCCCTGCATCCCTCTTGTTTTTCAACTCGCTGAGATAGGTTGGACAATTTCTCTTCCAGTATCCTATCTCACCACATCCAAAACATGGGTCATTCATAGCAACCTTTTGCTTCTTCTCTTTTGGTTTGGCGGGTTCTGCTTTAGCTTTTCCCTTTCCCTTTCCCCTTCCCTTGACGTATCCCTTTCTTTTTGCATAGTTTGCTTTAGAATCGGGGTGGGGCCTCTTCTTGTTGCCTCCTTCATTGATTGCTAGGACGGGTAAAGCCTTTTTGCCCATACCTGCTTCGGCCGTTTTGAGCATTGCATGAAGCTCACCAATGCTCTTGTCCCATCCATTCATGTTGTAATTCATTACAAAGCTCTCAAATATCTTTGTTAAAGAGTTGAGGATCAAATCCGTAGCCAACTCTTTAGAGACGGGACAATTTAGCCTTTCCAGGCAATCAATGTGGCTTTTCATCTTAAGGACATAAGATGATACCGATTGGGTTTCCTCCATTCGACATGCATGAAGCGCCCGGACAGTTTTGAAGCGTTCTACCCTTGCTTGTTGTAGGAACATTTCCTTTAACTGGGTAATCATGTCGTATGCCCCGTGATGTTCAAAATCCTTTTGAATTTCGGGAATCATAGTTCCAAACATGAGGCATGAGGCTTGCATGGAGTCCTCGGTATACTTAACCCAATCATTGTAGGCTTCCACATCTTCCACGCTAGGTTCATCGGGAATAGGATCGTCCAACACATAGGATATCTTCTCTTGCTTGAGAACGATTCTCAAGTTTCGAAACCAATCCATGAAGTTGTTATGGTTGAGACGATCCTTTTCAAGGATGGTTCTTAGTGATAGGTTTCAGACGGTTTGGTTAATCGGGTTTGCATTGTTAGCGGCCATCTACAAAATTTAACAAGTTCAATTTAGTATTTTCGATATTATTACATTTTAATCATTAATACCCTTTTGTGTCTTAAAGACAATTAATAATTAAAATCTAGAATCCAACGTTACATTTAAATATTGGTTAGGTGACCTTTATCCCTCTATTTAAATTAACAAGGTAGTCAACGTTTGACAATTGTAACTCTTTGCAATTTCTAGCCATATGGGATCGATTAAACATCTTTATGTTTAGTTGGCATGTTTAATCCCATCAACACCTTTGTCTGCCATGCTTCGGTGACCCTAAGCACATGGTTTCCAAATCAAGTCGTCCAACTTACACACACGTGTGAGTTTATACACATAAGTGGTTAGGTGAACTTTATCCCACAAACATGGTAAACCCACCTCGAACATACAAGTTCCCTCAAATGTGGTTAGGTGACCTTTATCCCACAATAAGAATTCCCAAGTGTTTCGAGTGTTGTATAAAAGGATGGTGTTTAACTTGTTTTATAAAAGTGTTTTTAATATTTCAAATTCTAGTTTAGAAAATATTATGTACCATACATTTGCATGCATTCAAATCAATGGTACTTTAGTGAAAACAAATTTTCAAGGTTCTTTTTGATAAAACTCATTTTATTATAAAATCATTAATTTTTAATAAAACATTTTATTAACCATTTTAATGATTTTGTTAAGAACCAATTTTAAGCTTGTTGTTGATTATTAGTTTGTTAAGCATGCATATCCAAATATCATTAAAACAATATAAATAAACAACCACACAAGCATAACATACATAACAATAGGTGCATAACCATAGCCAACTATTTTGACAACACTTGTTAGCCGAAACAAGTGTGCCAAAAGGTCCTTCCTAAGGGGTGAAAAATGACACAAGTGATGTGTCGTTGAACTCCCACTTGACCCCGCATCCAAATGCTTCAAGTCTCCTTCTTGTGTTGTGATTTCTCCACTTTCTTTGAGCTTCCAAATGTCTTTTATAATCAGCTCCAAACTCCTTTGGACTTCAAAAATGTGTTTTGGTTATCGGGTTAAAATCCGGTTGAGAACGATGAAGTTCTTTGGACCGAATATTATGGTCCAAACCAAAACGCATTTTGTACATCTTCTTTTACATGAAATAATCCTAATACATTTTTTCTAGTAAAAGAAAATGCAACTAATCTATTTATTTTACATGCCAAATGAAAAATAAATAAATTACATATCTTACAAATAGAAGAACAAAGATTATAATTATTACAACCCATTGAAATAATAATAAATCACAACACAATCATTCAACTCAAGGTCATGGCTAGGTTATATACACCAAAATATATATCCAAATATATATATTAAAATCAAGAAGCAAAAAAAATGGTTCCCTTTTATAACCATTTTCGGCTATGTACAAAAAATCGAAAAGGTAAGTTTAGTCCAAAGAAACAAATCATCCATATGAAATAATTTTTCAAGATTCCCTTATGCATGTAAGAAAATAATCTTGAAAAACAAAGGGATAACTGTGACAACCCTCACAAAACCAGGTATCCATACAATTAATTAATATTTAATTAATGCTTAATTACTGTGCTTGCTTACAATTGTGGTTAAACTGCTTCTTGATTTCTGATACATACATACTCATGCATCACATTCTATACTGTCACTCTATTACTTACACACAAACATTAGTGACAACCTTGATGCACAAAAGCACAGTTAGCATACTAAACGGATAACCCAGTAAACATGCTGAAATTGCCAGCACCAAAACAGACATTGTTCTGAGGCCAGTATGAGCCGGGAGTAGATTTCTACACTAGTAGGGAGTGTAGGGAGGTGAGAATCATTAAACTGCGTCACTAGGTGATAGTTATGGTGCCCGGATGTGCCTAAACATACTTAAAGTGCAGAATTCTGCACTAGTAACCAAAATTCAGCTTTTAACAAAGCTAGTAAAGTGCAAAAACTTGGTAAAATAATTCTAGACACTTTCCAAAGTGTTGGTAAATTAATGTGTCACTAAAAATAATATTAAAGACACTTTAAAGCTTTGTTTGACACTTTAACGGATCAATATCCAACCAAACAACCGGACTTACCCGGAACATAAAAATATTGCCAAAGACATTGTTTTGACTTATCTGAGCTAGTTAGGGTCCCTGAACACCCTAACACCCTTTATATTATATTACACACTTAATACACAAACTAATATCTTTAGATCTTAACTAAAACCTAACTATGCCATCACAACCCAACCATACCCCCCCCCCCCCCCTCAAAATAACGGTCACAAGGGGTGACCCACCCCTTGTCCTCCTTTGATTATTTTAATCACAAATGTTTGGTATCTAGAATACATATTACATGGAGGACAATAGGAGAATTGGTCTATAAGTATGCTTAAGGGGTTATAACCTTCATTTCATTCCACACTCAACATCAAAGCTCTCCTCTTTCCCCCTTTGTTTGAGTTCGGCCGAGACCACAACCACACCCATCACCACCATTCAAGTCTTGTCTAGCCATTTTACATACATACAAAGGTGCAAGGTGACACACAAGAAGGCTCGGTGCACTCGGAAGCTCAAGAACTTGTCTATATTTCTTTTATCCACCTCGTTTACGTCTTGTTTCTTCCCTAGCCTCGAGCTAGTAGTAAGTGCCTCTAAACATCATCTTGATCTTGTTTAAAGTGGTTAATAGTAGATGTAATGGTTAAAAATCAAAAACCCACAAGAACATGACATAAAGTCTTGATCATATGATGAATAAGTTGGATAAAGAGAAACTAGTTGTGTAAATCTTGTGAAACTTGTCTAGTTGTGATTATTTGATGTTGTTTGTTACTAGAAGTGGGATGGATCATCATCTAACCATACTAGATCATGTTCAAGAACATGAACTAGTAGTATGTTAGTGTTAAAATTATAAAAGATGATGAACCCTTCCACTCATGAAACATGAACTTGGGTAAATATAATTTTTCCTGCAAAATAAGCTTCTAAACATATAGATCTAAAGATCTACAAGTGGTTTTTCGGAAAGACCAAGTGAAAGATGCAAGTCTTGTTTAAAACCCGGATCTTACATGAACTAAATATATTTTTAGAAGATAAACAAGTGTGTAAACGCTTGTGTCACAAGAAAGTTTAACAAGAAATATTTTTGGTAAATCATGACTAGAAGTTGTGAAACTTCAAGATCTTTAAAAATAAAGTTTTTAAGAAACTAATTTTATTTTTAAAGATAACAAGATCTATTAAATATGTTAGAAAGTTACTACATATTTTTACAAAACATTCAAGTTCATGAGTTTATGATTATTCATATTTTGTCTAGTTTGATGAATAAATATTTTATATTGTTGATTGATGATCGTTGATTGAAATTTTGAAAAGAAAATGATACGCTGGTAAGCGTGGACACCTCCAGTTACAGAAGAAAGTCTGGCGAAATTTTTCCAGAAATATAACACTTAGAAATATTTTTCTAAACAAATGTTTACAAAATATATTTTTAACTTCGCTTTCAAAATAAACTTCGCCATGATTTTATTTCAAAATAACCAAGTATCGGAGGTGGATTTTCGTAAATAAAACTTGTTAAATATATATTTAGAATATATATTTCATAATAAAACGCTTGTGTGATTATGTGATTATTTTGAGAACTAGATATATTATTTTTAGGATAAAAATAATATAACTTGAAAATATTACAAAGTTTCGACTCCAAAATAATACCAACGCCCTCACAAATAAATATTTAAGTTACACCGGTATTATTATTACAACGCGACATTTAAAATGTAACTTATGTATTTTCGAAAAATACTTTTAAATGTGTATTTTGATAAAGTATTATTTTGGAAATGGTATGAAGTAAAATATAATATTTTTGGGAAAAATATGTATATTTTGGAGATAGAATATTTTAGACAAGTAATTTAAAATATATTTTTCAAGTGAGACTTACAAATATATTTTCGGATTTATAAAGCAAACATGTATTAAAACCCCCATCCTTGGGAAGGAATACACTTATAAAATAAATAAGAAGTGTGAATACGGAATAGTTACCTAACTATTTCTCCAACAAACGTTAAACCCTAAACCAAGGCACGACCATCCGTCTAATAGGAATTAGCACGTGTAGGTCGTCACGCAGCAGATAGAGTTGGAGATTGACGTTTCTGGATACGCACTTCGGTGAGTTCATGTCCCCCTTTTCTCTTAACTGTTTTCAGCCTTTATACTTCGGGGGTGGAATACATGTTACAATATTTACAGACACTATTATACATGGTATGGTTGGCTTAAGGAGGGTATACTACTTAGATCATGTGAGTGGGTAGGCTTTACTTGGGGCCATTAATCCTCAATGTAGGACCGAGGGACTATAGCGATAGATCTATTTGGGTGTAGCGAGCCCAACTCCAGGCCCACGGTACGGACCTCGGGGTGACTATGTGCCCGACGCATAAATCCGTTAGGTTTGAGTCTTCCTACATCACTTCACACATATCATTGGCTTTGCAACCCAATGGTGATCTCTTTTTCCTTATTTGCTACATACCAGGGATTTTTCATACATACAAACATATTACAAAGGTTTATACATACGCACTTTTACATGAACTTGCTCAACTTTATGTTGATTTTTCAACTTACATGTATTTAATGAAATTAATGGATCTGGCCAAGTATGCAAGGGTTTTAAGCTTCGTAGGAGTAATGATGTCATCCGAGTTTAGGAAATGTGATCTTTGCCTGGACGGGTCACAAGTCTTAAACTGTGTTTCTATTCATGTCTTTTAGTTGTGTCATGTGAACAAGTTCTAAGTATGTTGTGGTTGTATTTTGTTTAACGTATCGACTTTTAAACAATGTTGTCATTTTTACTTTTCAAACTTACCTAATGGATGAACATCATTGTTTTATTTTCATATAGCATGGTTATGATATGTGCTATGGTATTAAGAAGTCACACCAAAATAAACCCACGCTTCCGCAAAGCCAGGGTGTGACAGCTTGGTATCAGAGCATCGATCATAGCGAACTAGGATTCCTTCTCGAGTCTAGACTATGATCACTAGGGCTCTCATGAAAACATTTTTACATTGCATACACTAAACGTCCAGATCCAGGGCACAAAACATTTTTACAAACAAAAGGGCACAATACACTTTTCAAAATATTATTTCAGTCGGGGAGACTGAGGGAATTCAGCCCTAAAGGCTGGGGAGATTCAGTCGGGGAGACTGAGGAAATTCAGCCCTAAAGGCTGAGGAGATTCAGTCGGGGAGACTGAGGGAATTCAGCTCTAAAGGCTGGGGAGATTCTGTCACACCCCCAAAATCCACACGCGGAGTATCACCGCTTGGAGGCGTGACTGACCAGGATCAAGCCACCAATCATATAGAACAATGTATAAAGTAAATGTAATTGCAATTTAATTCCAAACAATCCATATGAGAGGTGTTCCAAAACATAAGTACGTTATCACTGTATAGCGGAAGCGCATAATTAAACCCAACGTAATAAAGTATGAAATGTCAAAAAGTCTAAACAAGTATTCAAGATCCTTGCCCACAACGACTACGCCTCCCGTGCAAGCTCCATAAGTACCTAAGGTCCTGCAAGGCATGTAACAGAGGATCAACAACTAGTTGAGCGAGTTCACAGAAAGTAAATGCGTAATAGTAAGTTCGTATGTGACATGTGGCTCTACTGGGCCGATAGTACGTTCTATTGGTGGGGGCTTCCCATGTTATATATATATATCCCCTAGACTATTCGTAATCATAAGTATCCTTCCCAATCCGAGGATAGTAGTAAGTATAGGTTTACGCAGGTTTTATGTAAGTGCCCTTCCCAACCGAGGACAGTACGTAGCGAGTACGTAGGTTTAGCGCTGGCGTCCTTCCCAATCCGAGGACGGTAGTACGTAGGTTTAGCACTGGCGTCCTTCCCAATCCGAGGACGGTAGTACGTAGGTTTTACGTAAGTTTAGTGCTGGTGTCCTTCCCAATCCGAGGACAGTACGTAGGCTTTGCGTAGAATTTAGCACAGGCATCCTTCCCAATCCGAGGACCGTGGTAAATAGTCTAGTGTTAATGTAAGTACAGGTAATCATTCAATCCCATTCCCAACCCAACTGGGGAATCCCATGCCTTGGTAAGAGTGTGAACTCACCTCGGTTTGCTCGGCAGATACACAAAAGGGTTTCTTGAACTATGAGTGGTCAACCACGTCCTAACAGGGTTACCATACAAGTCAGGTTTTGGTTTCACAGAGTGCACATAAGCATCACGTAAGATAGCACATAAGAAACACATACGGATCATGGCAACATAATACACACATAGAATGTTTTAAGTGTTATCAGTTTAACATACGGATGAAGCCCAAATAAGCATGATTAGTTCAACAAGTAGCCGGCCCATCAATTAAACAAATAAACAACTTGTGCGATCAGCTTTATTACCCAGCCCATGTCTACGGCCCAAATAACAACAAGCATCCTTGTGCGACTGGAAGCCCCTTGTGCGATCAGGGCCTCTTGTGCGACCAGATCTGCTTATGCGACTGGTCTTCTTGTGCGAGTGGACCTCTTGTACGACAAGAGGTCTCGTGCGATCAGGTTTAGTGATTCGAAAATTATGGAAATCTGTTACAACTTTTATCTTGTAACTAATTGCAAGGTTTCCTTTTTATTTGTCAATAAACAATTTAACCGTTTCAAATACCACCCATATTCGATCAAACCAAACAATCTTATTATTAAATTAATAGGAACTCTAGTGCATATCAACTCATCATCATCGAATTAACATTAAAGTCATCACCGAAATCTTAAGTCAATGTGCAACAACTTCTGACAACACACTAATCCTAATTATAATATACCAGAATACTTATTAAATGTCCACATGATTAATGATAATATTTCACATGCACATTCCTTTGTATTGGACCTCACAAAATAGTGGCCTGACAACTAGATCAAATCACATGCCATGCTCAATTCAATGCACTGAAACATTTAATTTAGATCACTATCACATGTATATCCTACACAACCTAATCATTACCAATCATCCATTGACTTCATATACATAACAGCCGGTTTAACTAGTATTTGATTTCAAATCATGATCATGCAATTCATCCTAACACAACATCAACCTTTCGGATCTAAACTCATACATAGCCGATTGCATACATTTATACAACATAACAATACATCATTAAATCTCATATTAATCATAGTCAACATGCGTGAGAGCCGATTAACAAGAACACTTATCATTCAATCATCATAATCTATCATGTTAATCGAAACCCTAAATCATCATACCAAAACTTTAATAGTACACACATCATCAAACATGTATTCGATGAATCCAAGTACTAACCGAATTGAGATGGGTGAGAGTGATCCAAACAAAGAAAGATCTTGGATGGAGAGGGTGTTCGGCTGCCTTCTTTTTCGTGAGGGAGAGAGTGTGAGCACTAGGGTTTTGTGTGTAATATGAAGTTGCAACAAAATGATTAACAAACTCTCTAAGGGTGTGTGTGTGTAGGCGTATGAGGGAGTGGGCCGAACCCAAACCTTGGGCTGCCCTTGGATCCGATTACAAGAGATACGGCCCCAAGTGGGCTTGTGCGATTGTGTGTGTGTTGTGCGTTTGGGTTCGTATGCATACATACGCATATTACACATAGCACATAACAACATAACATTCATTAAATAAAAGTCACATAAATACATAACGTTGCACAAAGGTAAGTTCGAAATGTCACATATCGTACACATACGTTACATCGAAGTACAAAATAGGTTCGGAAATACGAGTTGTCACAGATTCAGTCGGGCAGACTGAGGGAGTTAGTCTGAGAGACTAGGAAGTTCAGTCTGATAGGCTGGGTAGGATAGTCTAGGGAAGACTAGGAGGATTGCTTGATTTATTGTGGCTAACATGTTTATTTGACTTTATGATTGATATATATGTGCATATAAGTGATTGTGTTACAAACGACATGGTTTCATCGTCAGACACAGGAGTATCGGATACACTAGACCCCATGGCTATCGTATCAGATGACGAGATCCCATCAGAACGAGAGGTCTACACATCAGACACCACCAGCACGGACGACGATGATTTCCAGCCATTCGCGCTGCCCGACGTTGGAGTAGAGCCTGCTGATGGCCTTCCTGACGGGGACTTACCACTTGCGGTGATCCCTGCTCCTATACCACTTGCTGTTTATCCAGTCGTTGATATGCCCCTCGATGTCGTT
Organism: Helianthus tuberosus; assembly: GCA_030545235.1. Classification (NCBI taxonomy): domain Eukaryota; kingdom Viridiplantae; phylum Streptophyta; class Magnoliopsida; order Asterales; family Asteraceae; genus Helianthus; species Helianthus tuberosus. The sequence continues at coordinate 62,893,861 of CM060420.1, forward strand.
TCTGACGACGACATCGATCTGTTTGAGGAGGTTCCGCCGGAGGCTGACTATGAGGGCAGGGCCCCTATTGCTGCTGATGATATTCTTCCCATCGCTGAGGCCCCTTTTGAGGAGGCACCTGCTGATTCACCTGTCCTAGATTCCCTTGAGTCTGTGGCATCCGCATCTTTGCACACTCAGGGAGTGCAGCATCACCCTCATGACGCCGACCCAGACATGGCGTTATCAGCTGCACCTGCTCCCACACACGACTTCGAGTTTGATCACGATATTGACGATGATTTAGACCCCATCTTTCCCCCTGGTTTTGATCCTGAACAGGATATTGAGTTCATTCACTTAGACCAGCCTCTTGAGGAGCATGTAGCCCCTATCGATCCTTTGTTTGATGATCCCGCTGACTTTGACATGGATTTGGTTAACCCAAAGCCTGTCGTGGCCCCTGAGCCAGCCGTCGCTCCTGATCCTGCATTAGAGCATGACCCTGTTCATGACGATGCACCCGCTGTTGCCCCTTTTGTTGATGACATACCTATTGCCGATCATCCTGTTGTTGCTCCACCGTTGGAGGATGATCATGTTGCTAACGCTGCTGTTGTTGCTCCACCCTTGATAGTTGATCCTGTTGTTGTTGCACCAGTTCCCGATCCTGTGCCGGTACTATTTGACCGTGCACCCTTTGCGACTCATATAGATCCACGTTACGCCGACACCCGCAATGGGTGGATTGATGACGATGACGATTACCCACCATTTGTGTTACCTGTTACACCTCCAGTCATACCTGTTTCTACACACATTGATATTCCCCTGATTCCCCCACACACCACAGATGCACGCCGCACAGATCTCCCGATCACCTATCTCCAGGACATCCCTCCACCGCGTCCTGGGGAGGGTTCATCACGACAGTCGTTTGGACATACACCTTTCATGGTAGGAGGCAGCTAGTTCATACCCCAGATTTCTCATCCTACTTTTGTTCCCCCTGTGCTGCCATCATCCTTACCGTTCACGTCACAGTTTTCTTCTGTTGCACCACCCACTATACCATCGAGCAAGCCATTTTTATGGACCACGCCCCCTATCATGCCACTTTCTGATCCATACCACCCGTACCATGTTGGGCACTCTATGGAGGACATCCTTGTTTCTTTGATGGTACAGCAGGATGCATTGACGCATCGTATTCAGGTTTTGGAGAGTGCTCCACGTCCATCATGTCATTATCAGACCCCGTTTGCAGCACCGCACCCTCCACGCACACTTTCCCCCGATTCAGACGCTCGTTTCATGACTTCTGAGCAGCAGATAGCATATTTGCTGCGCGCCTATCGTGCTTTAGAGGAGGACTGGTTACACATGCGTCGTTTGCTTTACTCTTATTTTCCTCCTCCTCCCCTGCCATCAGCATAGGCATATTTTTGGTCTTATGCAGGTAGACTTTTGGTGAGAAGATTACGATTGTGCCGACTATACAACATTTTGGAGACCGCATTTTGACGTCATGACTTTTGATAGTTAGTTTTTGGTTGTTGTATATGACTAGCTATAGTTTTTGGTTGTTGTATATGACTAGCTAGTTCAGACAAGGGCGATGTGGCCCTTAGTCACTCGTGATGTACGATACAGTTATAAAACTTGTAAACATTGTATGGTGGTCTCGATTTATGATAGCGCAATCGCAGTATTCTCATTACATACCTTGTTAAAAATTATTTGCTTTATGATTATAGCATGAGATGTTATGTGATTGATGAATGCTACTAGATATACATTTTTACTATACTTACTATGGCCTGACCTACATGAACATCTTTTAGAAGATTCCTCCAAGACGCGAGATGCGCATGCCTACCATCGAGGCAGAACTCCAAGGAATCATTGCTGCCACCATAGCGCAGTATGCAGCCTCACAAGGAGGAACCAGTGGGAGCAATTCGAACAACAACGACAATAACAATCCACACCATGGTAATGTTAAGTCGTCTGGGATATACTACGATACATCTGGATATTTATAGCACGTCCGCTAATACCATTTGTATATTCTAACGTATGTGCAGGACGCACCTACAAGCAGTTTCTCGACTGCAAGCCCGTGAATTTCGACGGCACAGGAGGTGCCATTGCGTTTGTTAGGTGGGCTGAAAAGACAGAATCTGTCTTAAGAATGAGCAAATGCGCTCCCGATCAACAAGTGACCTACATCTCAGGGTTGTTTCTGGATGGAGCCCTATCGTGGTGGAACTTACAAGTGCAGACTTTAGGAGAAGCTGCTGCTTACGCGTTAACATGGGCTGAGTTAAAAGAGTTAATGCGAAGAAAGTATTGCTCGCGTGCTGAGATACAAAGGTTAGAGACTGAGTTCTGGCATTTGAGGATGGATGGTCCCAAGATCACGGAATATGTTCAAAGATTTCATGATTTATCTAACGTAGTACCGTACATGGTCACACCAGAGTTTAAACGGATTAAGAGGTTCATCTGGGGATTGGCTCCTCAAATAATGAGTATGGTTACCACGTCCAAGCCCGCGACAATCACAGAAGCCATCGATCTAAGTGTGGCGCTTACTGAAGAGGCCATTAGGTTGAACAAATTCTCCATCTCTGAACCAAAGAAAAAGGAAACCCATGTTGAACCGTCTGAGGAAAACAAGCGAAAGTTTTCCAATTTCAAGCAAGGTACCTCAAGTGTGAGCAAGAAGGGTGAATCGAGCACACCGGCCAGAGCTACAACCGGTGTTGAGAACAAAGGAAAGGGTTATATGGGCACTCTGCCCAAGTGTAACACATGCCAGCGCCATCATTCTGGCCCGTGTGGTTTGAGAAGATGCGAATCGTGTGGAAGGAACGGCCATACCAAGGATACATGCTGGGTTGGTTCAGGCCAGGGTGGCCAAAGGGGTTTCAATAACAACAATCGTGGTGGTAATGGAAACCGCCCGCAAGGAAATAATGGAAGAAATGGGAACCATGGGAATGTTGCGAATCAAGCTGGTAATGGAAATCGCAACCAGAACAACACTCAGGCTGGGAATGGAAATGGCCAAGGGCAAGGATGCTTTAATTGTGGAGAAGTTGGGCACTTTAAGAAGGAATGCCCAAAGCTGAATCAAGCCCGTGGAAGAGTCTTTAACATTGGCGCAAGGGAAGCGCGCCAGGATCCCAACATTGTCACCGGTACGTTCCTTATAAACCAACATTTTGCATCTGTTCTTTTCGATACTGGTGCCGATTATAGTTTCGTGTCGTTAGAATTTAAGAATATACTTGGATTGACCGCTAGTAAGTTAGATGTTCCGTACTCGATTGAATTGGCGAATGGGAAACTAGTTGAAACCCGTGAAGTTGTCCGAGGATGCGTGATTGAACTAGGAGGTCACGAGTTTACGCTAGATCTGTTGTCGGTTGAATTGGGAAGCTTTGATGTGGTAGTGGGAATGGATTGGCTATTAAGTAACAAAGCCGAGATCGTTTGCCATGAGAAGACCATCTGCATCCCTATGACGGATGAAGAAACAATTGTAGTGCACGGAGAGAAGCGTGATACGCCGCTGAGGATTGTTAGTTGTCTGAAAGCTAGAAAGTGTTTGCAGGAGGGATGTGTTGCATTCTTGGCACACATCATGGACAAGGAAGTTGCTGAACCAAAGATCGAAGACATTCCGGTTGTAAGAGAATATCCTGAAGTCTTTCCAGAAGACTTGCCAGGATTACCGCCCCAAAGGCAAGTCGAATTCCACATTGACTTGGTTCCAGGCGCCGCGCCTGTAGCCAAGGCACCCTACAGACTTGCGCCTTTGGAGATGCAGGAGTTTTCGACACAACTCCAGGAGCTATTGGACAAAGGATTTATCAGACCAAGCTTCTCACCTTGGGGAGCTTCGGTTCTGTTTGTTAAAAAGAAGGACGGAAGTTTCCGTATGTGCATAGACTACTGTGAGTTTAATAAGTTGACTATCAAGAATAGATTTCCTTTGCCGAGGATCGAGGATCTATTTGATCAGCTGCAAGGTTCAAGCTTTTATTCGAAGATCGATTTGCGCTTAGGATACCATCAACTAAGGATACAAGAGGAAAGTATCCCGAAGACTGCTTTTAGAACTCGATATGGACATTACGAGTTTCTAGTGATGCCGTTTGGGTTGACGAATGCACCAGCAGTTTTCATGGATCTAATGAATAGAGTTTGCAAGCCATACCTCGACAAGTTCGTGATCGTGTTTATTGATGACATTTTAATCTACTCGAAGATGAAGGACGAGCACGAACAACACTTAAGAGCTATTCTGGAACTACTCAAGAAGGAGAAATTATATGCCAAGTTCTCAAAGTGCAAGTTCTGGCTGCGTGAAGTCCAATTTCTTGGACATGTGGTTAACGGAAATGGAATCCATGTGGATCCAACAAAGATCGAGGCGATCAAAAATTGGGAGACTCCAAAGACGCCAACCGAGATTCGACAGTTCTTAGGCTTGGCTGGTTATTATCGAAGATTCATTGAGGATTTCTCTAAAATCGCTCAACCCCTGACCGCACTCACACAGAAAGACAAGAAGTTCGATTGGAGTGACAAACAAGAGGAAGCATTTCAGATATTGAAGAACAAGCTTTGTGACGCACCGATTTTATCGCTACCCGAAGGAACGGATGACTTCGTGGTGTACTGTGACGCCTCGCGTCAAGGTTTGGGTTGCGTGCTGATGCAACGCCAGAAAGTTATAGCTTATGCGTCATGCCGGTTGAAGGTTCATGAGAAGAATTACACCACGCACGACTTGGAGTTAGGCGCGGTGGTATTTGCGTTGAAGATTTGGCGACATTATTTGTATGGTACGCGATGTACAATTTTCACGGATCACAAGAGCTTACAGCACATATTTAACCAAAAAGAGCTTAACATGAGACAAAAACGCTGGGTAGAGCTGTTGAATGATTATGATTGCGAGATCAAATACCACCCAGGGAAGGCAAATGTGGTCGCTGATGCCCTGAGTCGAAAAGAGAGGATCAAGACCATAAGGGTTAGGGCTTTGGTAATGATTGTCCAAACAGACCTCTCTTTACGCATTAGTGCCGCGCAGAGAGAAGCCTTGAAAGAAAGGAATATTGAGGACGAGTATCTCCGTGGAATGGAGAAGCAGTTGATACCAAACGAGGAAGGAACTTTATGCTTCATGAAATGAATTTGGGTTCCTCTGTTTGGTGGTTTGAGAAAGGTTATTTTTTATGAAGCTCACAAATCGCGGTACTCAATTCATCCAGAGGCGGATAAGATGTACCAAGATCTCAAGGATTTCTACTGGTGGCCTAGGATGAAAGGCGATGTTGCAATATATGTAGGTAAGTGTTTAACGTGCGCAAAGGTAAAGGCCGAATACCAGAAGCCCTCAGGTCTTCTACAGCAACCTGAAATACCCAAATGGAAATGGGAACAGATTTCCATGGACTTCATAACTAAGTTGCCAAAGACGCCCAGAGGTCGCGACACAATTTGGGTAATAGTTGACCGTCTGACAAAATCCGCGCACTTCTTGCCGATCAAAGAGAAGGATAACACTAGTAAACTTGCGGAAATATACATGCGAGAGATTGTTGCACGTCATGGAGTGCCTCTCTCGGTCATCTCTGATAGAGATGAATGCTTCATATCAAGGATTTGGCAATCCTTCCAAGAAGCTTTTGGCTCACAGTTGAACCTGAGCACTGCATTTCATCTGCAAACTGATGGCCAAAGCGAACGAACTATTCAGATGTTGAAGATATGCTGAGAGCATGTGTAATGGATCTAGGTGGTAGCTGGGACAATCATTTACCATTGGTCGAGTTTTCATACAACAACAGCTACCACACAAGTATTGGAGTCGCGCCATTTGAAGCTCTTTACGGACGCAAATGTCGATGACCCTTATGCTGGGCTGACGCGGGTGATAGACAACTTGTTGGTCCCGAAATAGTCCAAGAGACGACAGACAAGATTGCACAAATTCGAAAGCGCATCGAGGCGGCTCGCGACAGACAGAAAGCCTATGCAAATCCAAGGAGGAAACCTTTGGAGTTTCAAGTTGGGGATATGGTTTTATTGAAGGTTTCACCCTGGAAGGGTGTGGCACGCTTCGGAAAGCGTGGGAAGTTGAATCCGCGTTACATTGGCCCTTTTAGAATCCTGCAAAGGATTGGGCTTGTAGCCTACAAGTTGGACCAACCTGCCGAACTTAATGGTGTTCACGATACATTCCATGTATCAAATTTGAGGAAGAATCCAACACAAGAGACAGTGATCATTCCTGCTGACGAAGTTCATATCGACGACATGCTCCACTTTACCGAAGAACCCATCGAGGTTACGGATTGGAAAGTTAACAAAACACGCAGGAGTAGTGTCAAGCTCATCAAAGTTAGATGGAATGCTAGGCATGGGCCTGAATTCACGTGGGAACATGAGGATCGTATGAAAGAGAAATACCCCCATTTATTTCCTAAGACCCCTGCAGCTAGAAGCAGAGCCTAAAATTTCGGGACGAAATTTCTTTAACGGGGGGAGAATGTGACAACCCTCACAAAACCAGGTATCCGTACAATTAATTAATATTTAATTAATGCTTAATTACTGTGCTTGCTTACAATTGTTGTTAAACTGCTTCTTGATTTCTGATACATACATACTCATGCATCACATTCTATACTGTCACTCATTACTTACACACAAACATTAGTGACAACCTTGATGCACAAAAACACAGTTAGCACACTAAACGGATAACCCAGTAAACATGTTGAAATTGCCAGCACCAAAACAGACATTGTTCTGAGGCCAGTATGATCCGGGAGTAGATTTCTACACTAGTAGGGAGTGTAGGGAGGTGAGACTCATTAAACTGCGTCACTAGGTGATAGTTATGGTGCCCGGATGTGCCTAAAACATACGTAAAGTGCAGAATTCTGCTCTAGTAACCAAAATTCAGCTTTTAACAAAGCTAGTAAAGTGCAAAAACTTGGTAAAATAATTCTAGACACTTTCCAAAGTGTTGGTAAATTACTGTGTCACTAAAAATAATACTAAAGACACTTTAAAGCTTTGTTTGACACTTTAACGGATCAATATCCAACCGAAGAACCGGACTTACCCGGAACATAAAAATATTGCCAAAGACATTGTTTTGACTTATCTGAGCTAGTTAGGGTCCCCGAACACCCTAACACACTTTATATTATACTACACACTTAATACACTAACTAATATCTTTAGATCTTAACTAAAACCTAACTATGCCATCACAACCCAACCATACCCCCCCCCCCTCAAAATGACGGTCACAAGGGGTGACCCACCCCTTGTCCTCCTTTGATTATTTTAATCACAAATGTTTGGTATCTAGAATACATATTACATGGAGGACAATAGGAGAATTGGTCTATAAGTATGCTTAAGGGGTTATAACCTTCATTTCATTCCACACTCAACATCAAAGCTCTCATCTTTCCCCCTTTGTTTGAGTTCGGCCGAGACCACAACCACACCCATCACCACCATTCAAGTCTTGTCTAGCCATTTTACATACATACAAAGGTGCAAGGTGACACACAAGAAGGCTCGGTGCACTCGGAAGCTCAAGAACCTCTCTAGATTTCTTTTATCCACCTCGTTTACGTCTTGTTTCTTCCCTAGCCTTGAGCTAGTAGTAAGTGCCTCTAAACATCATCTTGATCTTGTTTAAAGTGGTTAATAGTAGATGTAATGGTTAAAAATCAAAAACCCACAAGAACATGACATAAAGTCTTGATCATATGATGAATAAGTTGGATAAAGAGAAACTAGTTGTGTTAATCTTGTGAAACTTGTCTAGTTGTGATTATTTGATGTTGTTTGTTACTAGAAGTGGGATGGATCATCATCTAACCATACTAGATCATGTTCAATAACATGAACTAGTAGTATGTTAGTGTTAAAACTATAAAAGATGATGAACCCTTCCACTCATGAAACATGAACTTGGGTAAATATAATTTTTCTTGCAAAATAAGCTTCTAAACATATAGATCTAAAGATCTACAAGTGGTTTTTCGGAAAGACCAAGTGAAAGATGCAAGTCTTGTTTAAAACCCGGATCTTACATGAACTAAATATATTTTTAGAAGATAAACAAGTGTGTAAACGCTTGTGTCACAAGAAAGTTTAACAAGAAATATTTTTGGTAAATCATGACTAGAAGTTGTGAAACTTCAAGATCTTTAAAAATAAAGTTTTTAAGAAACTAATTTTATTTTTAAAGATAACAAGATCTATTAAATATGTTAGAAAGTTACTACATATTTTTACAAAACATTCAAGTTCATGAGTTTATGATAATTCATATTTTGTCTAGTTTGATGAATAAATATTTTATATTGTTGATTGATGATCGTTGATTGAAATTTTAAAAAGAAAATGATACGCTGGTAAGCGTGGACACCTCCAGTTACAGAAGAAACTCTGGCGAAATTTTTTCAGAAATATAACACTTAGAAATATTTTTCTAAACAAATGTTTACAAAATATATTTTTAACTTCGCTTTCAAAATAAACTTCGCCATGATTTTATTTCAAAATAACCAAGTATCGGGGGTGGATTTTCGTAAATAAAACTTGTTAAATATATATTTAGAATATATATTTCATAATAAAACGCTTGTGTGATTATGTGATTATTTTGAGAACTAGATATATTATTTTTAGGATAAAAATAATATAACTTGAAAATATTACAAAGTTTCGACTCCAAAATAATACCAACGCCCTCACAGATAAATATTTAAGTTACACCGGTATTATTATTACAACGCGACATTTAAAATGTAACTTATGTATTTTCGAAAAATACTTTTAAATGTGTATTTTGATAAAGTATTATTTTGGAAATGGTATGAAGTAAAATATAATATTTTTGGGAAAAATATGTATATTTTGGAGATAGAATATTTTAGACAAGTAATTTAAAATATATTTTTTCAAGTGAGACTTACAAATATATTTTCGGATTTATAAAGCAAACATGTATTAAAACCCCCATCCTTGGGAAGGAATACACTTATAAAATAAATAAGAAGTGTGAATACGGAATAGTTACCTAACTATTTCTCCAACAAAACGTTAAACCCTAAACCAAGGCACGACCATCCGTCTAATAGGAATTAGCACGTGTAGGTCGTCACGCAGCAGATAGAGTTGGAGATTGACGTTTCTGGATACGCACTTCGGTGAGTTCATGTCCCCCTTTTCTCTTAACTGTATTCAGCCTTTATACTTCGGGGGTGGAATACATGTTACAATATTTACAGACACTATTATACATGGTATGGTAAGCTTAAGGAGGGTATACTACTTAGATCATGTGAGTGGGTAGGCTTTACTTGGGGCCATTAATCCTCATTGTAGGACCGAGGGACTATAGCGATAGATCTATTTGGGTGTAGTGAGCCCAACTCCAGGCCCACGGTACGGACCTCGGGGTGACTATGTGCCCGACGCATAAATCCGCTAGGTTTGAGTCTTCCTACATCACTTCACACATATCATTGGCTTTGCAACCCAATGGTGATCTTTTTTTCCTTATTTGCTATATACTAGGGATTTTTCATACATACAAACATATTATAAAGGTTTATACATACTTACTTTTACATGAACTCGTTCAACTTTATGTTGATTTTTCAACTTACATGTATTTAAGGAAATTAATGGATCTGGCCAAGTATGCAAGGGTTTTAAGCTGCGTAGGAGTAATGATGTCATCCGAGTTTAGAAAATGTGATCTTTGCCTGGACGGGTCACAAGTCTTAAACTGTGTTTCTATTCTTGTCTTTTAGTTGTGTCATGTGAACAAGTTCTAAGTATGTTGTGGTTGTATTTTGTTTCACGTATCGACTTTTAAACAATGTTGTCATTTTTACTTTTAAAACTTACCTAATGGATGAACATCATGGTTTTATTTTCATATAGCATGGTTATGATATGTGCTATGGTATTAAGAAGTCACACCCAAATAAACCCACACTTCCGCAAAGCCAGGGTGTGACAATAACCATATTAAAATTTTCGGCCATAGGGTTTTATTCAAACCCGAAACCCAAAAAATTTAATCTATTGAAGCATGCACTCATATAAGCGGCTCTAGATGCCATTGTTGGGATTTTCACATATTTATCAAAGTGATTTCATCCATGTTACTTTTAAGATATAAATTTCATTTATATGCAAAATCCCAAAACCCGGATCCATATATGAACATGCATACTATCAAACACATCCATATGATGTTTAGAATACTACCTTCTCGGAGTAATAGGATGATGAAAAGAGATGATGCTTCTTGAACGGTTGTCTTCAAGAGTAGAAGACCTCAAGCTTGTATACCCCAAGCTTCCAACAAACACCTTGATTGTAGCTAGGATTTAACACACTTATGACAAAAATGAAACACTTGAAAACACCCTTGTCTTGGCCGAAAATTGAGAGCAATTCTCAAGTCTTGTGCTTTTATTTTTGTCATCTAAATGTTTATAAAACATGAGAGAAGATCACCTCCCTTTTGGCCAATCACCATCCTTCTTACACATGCAAATGCATGAAAGGTTATTGGACCAAAAATGGTCTCTTGGGAAGAGATATAGGGGGCGGCCTACATGGGCATTTTTATAAAAAAAACAAATTTCTTTTATAATAATTTAAGTGTTGGTTTATATTTATAACTTTTATAAATATAACATTACATATTTACAAGACTTTATATAACCTTTTAAAATGTTATTTAATCCATTAAATAACAAAATAAAATATTCTCTCAAAATAAATTATCCATATAATTTATTGGTTTCTCAAGTGTAATTATTTAGAAAATCAATTTCTAAATATTATAAGTGTTAATATTTATTTGTTTGATCATATCACAAATAAATATTATAAGTGTTTGTCTAGCTTGTATTTGGATAAGACTCGACTTGGATCATAACATACTAGCCACATCAATCTAATATGTGTCTTGGGCATACAGAATCCAACACTTTTATCCACCACATTTCTTCATCACTTTGCATATTGATTCTTCCCTAGCCTTAGTGCTAGTAGTAAGCCTCTTGATCTTGTTTTTACTCTTAATTTTAGTGGTTAATGTATAATGTAACTTGGTAATCTAAAGAATCTCAACAAAACATAAGTATGATCATGAACATAAAGCTTAAAAACATGAAAATCAAAGTTGTTTAAGTGTATGTATTAAACTTGTTTGTTGATTTCTTGCATATATGGTGTAGATCATCATATGAAGCTTGCTAGATGATGATTAAACACATGATCTAGCAAGTATAAGGATGGATCTTGAGAAATTTATGTTGATCATCCTTTATGTAAACTATGAACTTGAATGTGAACTTGTTTATGTGTAGGATGAGTATTCCTACAAGATATAAGTCTTGAAAATGTAAGATTTCAAAAATAATATTTTCAAGAAACTAAAGTTTACTACAAGATTTCACATGATTTGATTTCAAAGGAAAATAACCATGTTTTAGAAGGTTAAATGGAACCAGTAAAATGTATGTAACATGAAAAATACAAGAAGATTTATTTTTGAAAAGTCATCTTACAAGTTGTAAAGATGGAAATTTCACAAGAATGGGCTTTGTAAAATAAAAACCATAGATTTAGTGGTCTTAAACCTTATTAAACAACATGTTAAAAGACTACAAAGTTTTACAAAACTTCAAGTTCATAATATCTTGTAAAATGCATATTTTTGGCTTATGGTAAGTTTTGTGAAGATTGCTGTTGTTTGATGATGAATTTTCAAAAGAAAAATATATGCTATTAAGCATGGAAACCTCCATTTTTAAGGGAAAATTATGGCAAAATTTTGTAAAAATTAAACTCTTAGATAAATATTATTAAACAAGTGTTTACAAGTAATTTTTGATCTTGGTTTTAAGTATAAAATTTGCCATAAATTTTATTACAAAAACTACAAATATTGGAGGTTGATTTTTGGTAATAAAAATGACTAAGTATATATTTAGGAAAATATATATTTAGATGTCACAAAATTATGTGCTACTTGTATATTGATTGTATTAGTTATATTAACATTAGGGACTTGAAAATAATATAACACACCAAAATACTAAAAGTTGTAATATAAAATATTACAAAAATCACAAGAAAATAAATATATAATTTATACCCGAATATTGAACAAGTCGGACAATGGACATTGGACTATAAATATATATATTCCGGAAATAAATTTGTAACTTAACAAATGTTATAAACGGTATTTTTGAAACCGAAGAAACGGTAAAATATGAATTTTTATAACTATTACAAAATATATCATATTTTATCAAAGTAGAAAATATATTATTTTTTGAAGTACAGAAAAATATATAGTTTCTTAAACAATTCAAAAATATATTATTTTGGTGAAAACTAAAAATATATATTTTTCTAAGTATAATCTTAAAAATATATTATTTTTTAGACATATATGGAAGTATACTTATTTTTGCCAAGTATAACTTATAGATATTTTTCTATAAAAATTCTCTCAAGATATGTATATCTTAAGAATATAAAGGTATTGATTTTTGGTTATATAAAAATAATATTCCGGAAAATTATACATGAATTAAGTATAAAATACTTATTAAATACAAGAAAATACGTATTCCTATACGTATAAATACACACCGGAATACACCACCAATACTTGGCAAAATACCCATATACAAATACACAAGTATGAAAATACACAAGTACAAGTATACCTATACTTGGGAAAATTATTTATGTGAGAATTACATGACAAAGCAAGTTAAAATAAATATATTATTTTTAACAATATTCCAAATAATTGGATAAAAATAGTTTAAGTTAAAATATTCTTATTTTAACTAATAATTATATAATTTGGAATTATATAATGTACATCAAACATGTAACTCAAAGTATACAGATTTCCAAAATAAGTCTTAACAAATAAGACTAAGAGTCGTTACACGACCTAATCGTCTAATAAACATAACGCGTGTGTAGGTAGTTGTACGACCCGAGGAAATGATCTTTGAGTTTACAGGACACCAGACGCAAACTTGTGAGTTAATGTCCCCCTTTTCTTTTAACTGTTTTCGGTTTTATAACTTACGGGGGTGAAATACATGCTTCAAATGTTTCAAATGGTATGGTTAGCTAAGGAATGAACTGTTAGATAATGTGCATGGGTAGGCACAACACTTAAGACCATTAATCTTTGTATAAAGACCGAGGGGCATGAGTGATAGATCTATTTGGGTGTTGCGAGCCCCACCCATGGGTCCGGGAGTGGCCGTATGTGGTGACTATGTCGTTCCAGCCGGGTGGCCCGGTACGAAATCCGCAAAGGTTTGAGCCTTTCTACACCATTGCACACATATTAATGTCCTTGCAAAACATTAATCTGCCTGTTCATGGACGCTTTCATACCAGACTACAAAAGAATACTTACAAATGTTTACAAGATTATTCGTGCACACATACAAAAACACATGAACTCGCTTAACTTTTGTTGATGTTTTCAAATTACATGTATTTCAGGAAGCTAATTGGATCTGGCAGCGTTAGAAAGATTTCAAGAAGATATTTCAAGTTTGATGTCATCCTTTTGGAAGGGTTTGGTTAGTATATTTTATCTTCGATAAGATATACGAACCAAAGCCTTAGTTTAAAAAGTCTTTTGTTTTAAAAAGTCGTTTATGGAACTTATTACTTTGAATGGTTTGTAATCATAACTTGAAGTTTGTTGGTTTAACTTAACAACTTGGGTATGTAATATTTTGAAACTTATGTATGGATGAACATCATGTTTTAATCATGTAGTTGTTTATTATAATTGAATGCAATGAAATTGATCAAGTCACACATCACACGCTTCCGCAAAAGTCAGGGTGTGACAGTAGTTACTCTGTTCACCAAAGTTATGATTGGTTTTGTAGTTACAAATATGATGTTTGTTTTTAAAATTTTTGGTATATTTATATATAGTAACATCCTTATTTCTTATTTGTAAATGTTTACATATACAATTATATTTTATTTGTTGTATTTTTTATTGTAGAACATATAGATAATAAAATGGAAAACATTGGGTTTCAAATGATCGTTGACGAAATTTTCACAAGGCTCCCTGCAGAAGCTATTGGTCGTTTCCAAAGACTACTTAAATAATAATCATGATCGAAACTCTAATACAGGTGGAATGTATTTTGATGAATCCAATGATCTGAAAGTGCTTCACATCAGATGTTACCATAATGTGGCTACTGCTCGTGTTTACTCACGACGTCGCGAGTCATGGAGAACAATAAATTTCTTGAGCGTAAACAATTATGGTTTAAGCAGTTATTCATGGTCTCCCGGAATTTATTCTGGTAAAACCATATATTTCATGGTTTCAAATTATTGGTATCCACCAAGTGAGAGGAACATAGTTGCTTTCGATGTTCTCTCTGAGACTTTCAGAATGCTTCGTTTTCCCGAGAGTATCGTAGTCAATCCTTGCCAAGGGCATTTTTTGACCATCGCAAAGAGGCTGCATTTGATTGTTGTTGGAAAGTCTGCTGAGCTAACTGCTGATTTGCTCAGATATGAAGAAAAAGGCTGGATCAAGGTGTTTGCTTTCAATATTCCTCGAGTAGTTGATTATGTAGATAGGTGCCGAAGGACTAATATAATTGAAAACAACAAGTGGCTGATAACAAGAATTTAGGGGGATATGGTTGAAGTTGATCTGAGAAATGAAGTTTTGAAATACCTCCAACATGTTAACAACCACAATGGTCCGAAAGGAGCTTTATTTATCGAGACTATTATTTCGCCCATTGATTAGAAATTATTATGCTGTATTTTACTGAATGGTGTTTGGTGTTTCGAACTTTGTTTATTATATAGTTACCTCTGTTTGACACTTTCATATTTTATATAATTAGTTGTGTTAAAATTATTAACCACGTTTGTTATTTAAATTAATTAAATAAATATTTAGGTTTGAGAGTTTAAAAGCTTGTAATATTGGCAAAGGTCTGTTTAAATGATGAAAGCTTTGTTGTTGTGAACAGATGTTTGAAAATAAAACAGTGGTTGATACTGTGACAACTGGCACTTTTTCATGTAATTTTCGTATGACGTGAACAGTAACTTGTATCATATGGTTGTGTATGATGAAATAATGATATGAATGATTCCATGATTTACTTTCAAAGAACTCACAAATATATTACATATTGCATGTTCCTTATGATTGTTAAATGCAACATGAAACAGTTAAGTTAGTGCACAGAATGAAACTAGCACAATAATCAGATAAACTAGTAGTACTGACGGGAGTTCAGTACTCAGACCGACATCATGATAGGACACATATTGAGTACCCGAAACAAAGTTTACACTAGAATTCTATGTAAGAAAGTAAGGGTTATAAAACTGCCTTCCGAGTGATGATTTAAGCACTAAAAAGTACCCGAACCACACCCTAAATGCAGAATTCTACAGAAACCAGCAAAAATCAGCTTCTGAACACCAAAATATAATGCAGAAATATGGTATAAGTGTCCAGAATAACTTGTAAAGTGTCGTGAATGAAAACTGTCATAAAAAGTATCTTATAACACACTAAACTACGCAATTTAACACCTTAACAAACCAGTAACCAAACGAACAACTGGACACTACCCGAAACACCAAAATTGAACTAGAAGCATTGTTTTAACATCATAAAGCTAGTTATCAACAATAAACATCATATTACATCTCTAAACA
This sequence comes from Helianthus tuberosus, assembly GCA_030545235.1. NCBI lineage: Eukaryota > Viridiplantae > Streptophyta > Magnoliopsida > Asterales > Asteraceae > Helianthus > Helianthus tuberosus. Next base: position 62,909,686 of record CM060420.1, read on the forward strand.
CTTAAACACATTTAACCCATAACTAAATCATTCAAATCCTAACCATAACCTAACTAACAATTGAAAACTAACCAAGACCCCCCCCCCCCCCCCCCCCCATGAAGACGGTCAACAAGGGGTCCCACACCCCTTGATTTTCTTGATTATTTTATTTGATATGTAACAAAGATATTAGACATATTGACCATTGTTTAAACACTTGTTGGAGGTTAAAAGACATAAGACCCTTAAAACTTTCACACTTATCATTCATCAACATTCAAGCTCACAACTCTCTCTTCTCCCTCTCATACTCACGGCCAAACACCCCTTTCTTCACCATCAATTTCAAGTACATTTTCAAGCAATCTAAGGTGTCTCTAAGGTGATTCAAGCATAGTTAGGAAGGTTTCAAGCAAAGGAACTTGAAGGACCATCTCAAGGAGCTTTTACCCACCTCTTTTCTTCTTCATCTTGCATCTTGATCTTCCCTAGCCCTTGTGCTAGTAGTAAGCTCTTTTGATCTTGTTTTTACACTTGATTTTAGTGGTTAAAGTATGTAGTAACAAGATAATCTAAAGATCACACCAAAACATGATGATGAACATAAACATAAAGCTTAAAATCATGAAGATCTAAGTTGTTTAATGTATGTGATGAACTTGTTTGTTGATTTCTTGAATGTATGGTGTAGATCACCACATAAAGCTTGCTAGATGATGATTTAAAACATGATCTAGCAAGTATGAGGATGGATCTTGAAAAATCTATGTTGATCATCCTTTATGTAAAGTGTGAACTTGAAGATGAACTTGATTTTGTGTAGGATGATGATTCCTACAAGATGTAAGACTTAAAAATATAAGATTTCAAAAATAAAAGTTTCATGAAAATAAAGTTTACTTCATGATTCACAAGACTTTGTTTTTAAAAGAAAATAAACATATTTTGTGTTTTAAAATGGAACTAGTAAAGCATGGAAAACATGAAAAATCCATGAAGATGAATTTTTGTAAAAGTGAGTTACAAGTTGTAAAGATTGAAAATTAGTAAGAATGACTTTTATGAAATAAAAACTATGGTTTTAGTGTTAGTTAAACATGTTAAATATCATGTTAAAATACTACAAGATTTTATAAAACTTCAAGTTCATACCATCTTGTAGAAGTGCTTGTATGGCTTATGGTAAGTTATAGGATAATTGTTGATGATTGATGATGAGTTTTTGAAAAGAGAATGATACGCTAATAAGCATGGAAACCTCCATTTTCAAGGGAAACTATGGCAAAATTTTTATAAAAATCCAACACTTAGAAAAATATTTTTAAACAAGTGTTTACAAGTAATTTTTTATCATGGTTCTAAATATAAAATTTGTCATAATTTTTATTATAAAAATTACAAGTATTGGAGGTTGATTTTTAATAATAAAAATGACTAAGTATATATTTAGAATAATATATATATTTAGAAGTCACAAAAATTATGTGCTACATGTATATTGCTTGTATTGGTTATATTAAAATTAGGGACTTGAAAATAATACACCACACAAAAATACTAAAAATTCTAATTTGAAATATTACAAAAATCACAAGAAAAATAAATATATAACTTATACCCAAATATTGGACGAAACAGACAATAGACATTTGGACTATATATATGTATTCCGAAAATAAATTCGTATCTTGACAAATGTGATAAACGGTATTTTTGAAATCGAAGAAACGGCAAAATATGAATTTTTTACAACTATTATAAAATATATCATATTTTGTCAAATTAGAAATATATTATTTTTGAAGGGGAGGAAATATATATTTTCATAAACAACTCAAAAATATATTATTTTGGTGAAAACTAAAAATATACATTTTTCTAACTTTAATTTTAAAAATATATTATTTTTAAGATATATGTGGAAGTATACATATTTTTATCAAATAAAATTTATAGATATTTTTCTATAAAATACTCTTAAAATATGTATATTTTAAAAATATAAAGTTTGTGATTTTTAACTATACAAAAATAATATTCCGGAAAATTATACATAAATTAAGTATAAAATACATAATAAATACAAGAAAATACGTATTCATATACGTATAAATACGTACCGGCATACACTACCAATACTTGGTAAAATACGCAAATACAAGTATACCTATACTTGGAAAGTATATATGTGTAAGAACCATGTGACAAAACAAGTTAAAAATATATTATTTTTTAACAATAATCCGAATAATTGAATGGAAATAATTTAAGTTAAAATATCCTTATTTTAACTAATATTTATATAATTTGGAATTATATAATTACATATGCAAAGTACACCAAGCGTGTAACTCAAAGTATACAAAAAATTCCAAAATAAGTCTTAATAAATAACAAAGACTAAGAGTCGTTACACGACCTAAGCGTCTAATAAAACTCAGCACATGTGTAGGTAGTAGTACTGCTTGAGGATATCTACTTTGGGTACACAAGATTACGGAAGCAAACTTGTGAGTTCATGTCCCCCTTTCCTCTTAACTGTTTTCGGATTTATAACTTTCGGGGGGTGAAATACATGTCAACTTGGGTATGATTTAGCTAAGGAATGAACTATTAGATCATGTGAGCATAGGCTAAAACTGAAGTGTCATTAATCCTTTTAAGGACCAAGGAACAAAGGTTAGATCTAATGGGTACGGGCGAGCCCCACTCACGGTCCATGGGTGACCACTTTGAGTGCTATTATGTCCTAGTCGAGGTGATTCGACACCAACAATCGTCTACTCGGGTTGAGTACTTCCTATGTCGTCAGATATATTAATGTCCTTGCAAAACATTAATGATCTGTTCATAGATGCTTAACATACCTACTTACAACTAAACTTTCAAATGTTTTTGAGACTCATTTGATGCGCATACACATAAAACGCATGAACTCGCTCAACTTTTGTTGATTTTTCAACTTACATGTATTTCAGGAAGATGAACAGATCTTGGTGCGACATTATCTACAAGTTTTTGGGTTTTCAAGTCTAGATGTCATCCATATTTTTGGAGGGTTTGGTTTGTATATCCCATCTTCGATGAGATATAGAACGCAAAGCCTCGTGAAGTTTAACTTTTGTTAGAACAAGTCCTTTTATGGAACTTTAAAACTTATGTTGGGTTGTAATCTTAACTTAATACTCGTGATGGTTGGGAATTTGGACAAATTATGTTTGGAATGTTTAAAACTATGTATGGATGAACATCTCTAAATTTTATGCATGTAGTTGTTTGTTATGGTCGAATGCAATGAAACTGATCAAGTCACACACGCGCTTCCGCAAAAGACGGGGTGTGACATATACATCTGTTGACTTTGGTCAACAGATGGATAAAAACAGATATTTGAAACCATTGTTGGGTTAAAACAGAGTTTTGTGGAGAAAACAGTGGTTGAAACCGCTGTTGGGTTAAAACGGTGGTTTAAAACCACTGTTGGGTTAAATAGTGTTTTGTGGAGGTTGAAGGGGATTGAAACGACTATTGAGTTAAAACATTGTTTTTTGGAGAAGGAACATGCTTGAATGCAAATGTTATTTCGTTCACAAAAGATTAATAAATTGTATATTTTTGTATTTTTTATACTCTAAACTTTAAGTATTTACCGACTGACTTATCTACTTATAAGTCTATAAATATAACTATATTCATCATTTATATGTGTTATGCATGATTTTCTAAAAGCCACCCGTCTTTGCACACGGGTTTTAGCGCTAGTATTATTTAAAGGAGTGTATGGACAAGCTTTGTTAGGTTGGAAGATTTTGCAAAAACTCTCAAAGCACCCACATCCACAACCGGCCACAACCGCGGGCCGCCGTCGCCGCCTCCGCCACTGTCGGACGCCGCCGCCCGCCTGCTGTCACCGCCGCTCACCGCCGCCGCTATACGGGTTCACACTCGCATTCGTTAGTTCATATCACTAGCAGTTGCTCGTTGAACCTCGGTATCTTAACCGGTTAGTCATTAACCGAGGTATATCTTTCTCATCGGTAGTTAAATATACTTTTTCACTGTGCTCGTATTTGCATGTAACCGGATCCTGTCGGGTTTCGTTTTATTGATCACTTGTTTATTTTTCCGCTGCGTTTTATTAATTAACTCGTTTAATTAATTAACCCTTATTTATTGAACCGGCTTTTTGATAAATAAAATTTTGACTGATCACCATGGAAACCCAACAGAGAGTTCGTATGGGTAATGGAGAAATATCACACACATGCTAGAGATTTTGTAGAAAAACTAGAGCAGAGCACTCTCTAGTTTCATTCTACAACAACCTAAGTGAGCTATAAGTGAACCATTAATCGAAAATCGAAGAAACCAAACAAATATTAACCGTAAACCAAATTAACCGAAAATAAGTTATTGGTTTTTTATACCAACGGTTAACTGAACAGAACCGAATCAAACCAATCATATTTTACTATCATTTATATCGTCAATTCATATATTTTATATTTTTTTACCTCAGTTTTATGTATTTATATCTCCATTTTTAAGCAAAAATTTTAGCTAAAGTCTAGTTTTGGTTATTAACTGAACCGAAAACTCACAAACTGATCAAATAAACCAAACCAAACCAAGTACCTGAAAATAGATTGGTTAATTTTTTAGATAAAGCTAATAGCAGAACTATACACACCCCAACCACAACCAACTTCTTTTCTTCTTTTTTCCTTAAAAAGCTTTACACATATATTAGTAATGTTTGGCATGTTATTTAATCTATGTTTTCTCGACTTTTAGTTGAAAGTAGGTTGTTTTGGAACCACACGGGTACTTTTACGTGTGGTTTTTTTTTTTTTTTTTTTTTTTAATTTGGGTACTTATAGGCAATTTCTTATTTTGTGTATTTGGGTGGAAAAGGAGCTCCATAGAGTTTTTTCAGCAAAGTAAACAATTTTTTACCACACTGCATGGAGTTCGCTTACGACTCAAGTGAAATTGCAAGTTCAAAAAAAAAAACATCACTCTCTAACCAAGCTACTTAATTCATATACTCTCGAATTTAGGATCATCCGGGTTAAACAAGAAGTTCACCAGATCATCATCACTCCCTATGAGATAATTGGCATCAAGATCCTTGTTGGGCTGCATCAGGAGGTTCTGATTCTGGGTGCCTCTAATAGCATCAACCTTGTTCACTAGCGGACCAGTTTGGTTCATGAGCGGTGGAGCCGGGTTGAAGGATATTGCATCATGCTTCACAAGTCGAAAATCAGCAAGAGGTTGACAGTTAGAGCCATTCATCTGATGATTGTTTGTTTTCAGTTTGACGTGTATGCCGTTGTCGTACACCCGAGAGTACTTGCTTAGATATGCATTTGGTTGTAGCATAACATCCTGCTGCTGCTGCTGATGATGATAATCATTTTCCTTTGGTCGTTTCCTTTTTGGCTCCATATCTTGGGATTTGAAAGAATCAAGGAGGTTTCCATAGTTCTCATGGACCATAACAGCACCATTGTTAGCGGCTACTGGTGAAGAGCTTTCGTGATGTAGCCGAACCTCCTCGTGTTTAATTGCGTCTACTATGATGGCCGCCTCTTTGGCAGTCATCTTGTCTTGTAAACGCTTAGAATGCATAACAACACTATGAATTTTGTCCATGTTTGGAGACATATGCCTAATGACAGCCATCAAAACACATATCTTCATAACCTTTTTTAGATAATGTGGTTTTCGATATGGCGGTGGGAGCTCTTTTTTGTCCACATCTATCTCCGATAACCATTTCTCTTCACCGGTGGGCCACCATGGCGGCGCAACACCCTTTTCTAGTGGATACTGTCTCTGTGGTGGATCACAATGTTGAATCAAAGTGGACAAAAGACAGCCAAGGGTAGTGTCATGAACTTTTTGTAAGATGTGAGGAGTGGACATGCTAGAATGGTCCACTACTCCTCCAAACACTTTCTTGACATTGTAGTCCGTGATCGCTTCGGGCGCCTTTTCGGCAAACCGCACTCGTTCTTTCCACCAGCCGTGAAGATTTTCCGAGGCTCCGGTCACGGGCATTCCCTCCTCCAAGATGATTCCATAAACAAACTCCTTAGCATTACAAACTTCCATCATTTTTTTCATGTGTTCTACGATAAAATCGGGCTTCTTCTGTGCTTCGGTCTGGTCTGCTTTCACGGACTCGAAGGTCTTACCTTTCTTTTGCTCCATAATAAGATTTAAAAGCATTGTATCTTGCATAATTCTTCTTTTCAGCTCCTCAACATCAGGTGTTATCTTTCCCTTGTTGTTGACCGGCTTCATTGGCTGCAATCTCTCACGTTGACTACATAGGAGTCAAGTCATAATTATTAGCGACATCTTTTACACACTCATAGATTTTATGACTATTTTTTTAAGGGCAACGAACGACGTGCCAACCACCGTGACACCGGATGTTGTGGCCAAGGTCTACTACTTGACCGCCGTCAGCCCCTTGGCTCTCCCAGATGCGCGGAAACCCGACCTCCACCCGCCCGAAGGCACGACAGTGGAATAATCGGTAAAACCTCGCCTCCCATCCAGGACGAACCGGCGCCACCCGTATTCGCCCTTCACCTGGATGCCATAGAAAATAATGGGAAGAGTGGGAGTCGAACCTGGGTCACAAGAAACACCAAGTTTAACCGGCACAACCTCATTGGCACAGGGGCGGATTTAGCCTGGTTTTACGGGTTCCCAGGAACCCAGTCGATTTGGAAAAAAAAAGCGTTTTTTTTAGTGTAAACCTTGTATGATTTGGAAAAAAAACGTTTTTTTTAGTGTAAACCTTGTATGATTTGGAAAAAGGAACCCAGTGAAAAAACTGGCTGAATCCGCCACTACATTGACAGATTTTATGACTATTAATATTTCATTTTGAAATGAGACTACATCTTAGTTGTAGAATTTATGACAATCATTCTTTCAATAACCAATATCATAAATATATTAACAACTCTATGAAGTTCATTATATAATAACGAAAATAAAAGACACCAAATGTGTCACAGCATCACAAAAATAAAACAAAATAACCAGTATAGATTTAAAATACTTTTTTTTTAATGGCTAACGTTGCACACTATGAGGATTGAACCCCTGACTTTTCCTATTCTAAGCTCTATCTAAACTCACCAATACCAATGGGCTATTCCCAAGTGAATATAGATTTAAAATACTGGGGTTGTTTTTTTTTCTTTTCTTAATTCTGAGGTAAATAATAAAGAAACAGAAAGTGATAAATATCATTAAATGATTATAAAAAAAATCGATGAAATTATATTAAATTCTTAGCACTTTGACTTCAACAAATCATGTATCCTAAAATATCAAATATTATATAATTACTATAATATAGACAAATAACTCTATTTATGAAAAAGGCAGAAAGACAAAGAAATAATTATTAAAATATATGTTTTACCATCATCATTTTCTAGGGGTGGGGGTGGTTATCACTCGTAACTCACAACATCCAATAAAGTTCCGCCATGTCATCAACCATTATTCCATCACCCACAAACTTTTTTAGTGGCAATGGTCATCACTCACCACCACACCCAACAATTTTCCCCCAACCAACAATTGCCCTCACAACATAAAAACTATAACGCGTTGAAGAAATCACGCGTTAAAGTTGAATGGTGGCGGTAGTCTTACACAGTTCATCACGCTTGAAAGATTCCATCACGCACAAACACATGCACCACACCAGTCCCCTTAGTAAACTACATATATATCTATAACAATGCATAAAACTCTTTTCACATATCAAGATTGCAAAACACGACATTAATAATCTTCTCACTTACCAAGATACACATCGCTAACAATTTTTAGTTGTACAAATTTATAATCTCTATTTTTTTTTTCTTGTGATTGAAATTTGTACAATAACACATTAGCATTTAAATAAATTTTAATGCGTAACAAATTACCTACGTACTTTAATAGAACAAATAAGATATTGTGTAGCCTGTATTTTAAAAACACAAACACACGAGTTCATCCTAATAAATGAACTAGTTTTGTATGGTTATTTTTATAAAACTAACCAAGAAATCTCGACTACTACTAGTAGATGTATGAAAGAACTTACCAGAAGAGAAATTCAGTAGTTGATGCTCAAGGGGAGGCCGAGATAGAAACAAATTAAGCAGGAAACAAGGTTGGTATTTAAAGGATTTTGAATCAAGTTAACAAAAGGTGGAATGGAAAAGAAATTCAATTAGATTCTCTTCAACTATTATATAATATAATTTTTTTAAATTATGGGTGGATTTGTTCTTGACATTTTGACTAAACAAAAAAAATTACATGTTGAGTCCCTAATATTTCGTATAAGCTAAGGAAAACCCTTGTGAAAATTTTGTATCTCTAAACATGGATAATTATATAAGGGAAATTGGTCTGTAATAATCTCACCTACACATTATTGGCCATTAATAATCTCACCTCATAATATTCCCCCCACGAGTCTCACATTTCACCTATTTTTCCTACAATGGTCCCCTGTTAAAAAAATTTAACAGAGTTAAACTTTTTTTCAAATTACAAACAAATTTTTTAGGGCTTTTGGTTAGAACAACGATACGAGTCCATTGATGTAAAACGTGCCTCGAAACGGTGCTCCAAACGATGAAAACGACACTTCAATTCGGATGTTTAAATTTCCAATTAACCAAAATCAAGTCACTTGGAGCACCATTTCGAAGTAATTTTTACATCAATGGACTCGTATCATCGTTCTGATCAAAAGCCCTAAAAAATCTGTTTGTAATTTGGAAAAAAAAAACTTAACTCCGTTAAGTTTTTTTAATGGGGGACTATTGTAGGAAAAATAGATGAAATGTGGGACTGGTGGGTGGAATATTCTGAGGTGGGATTATTAATGGCCAATAAGGTGTAAGTGAGATTGCATATTATAAATATTTGATTAAACTTATTTTGTTCTCTCAATGGTTTGACGGTTTTAGCGTGTTTGCCTTAATGGTATAAAAATTGTCAAAGTACTTCTTGAGGTTTTGCTTGTATTTCCATTTTGCTATCCAACTTTAACACAGTCAGAAATTTCAGTTAAAGTAAGGGGTATTTCGCTAATTTTATAAATAAGTATTTAATATTAATATATGTATTGGGGATGGTTCAAATGAAAACCACTTTTATCGCGGAAACTCGAAAACTAACTAAAAAAGCCCAAAAACACAAAAAAAAATATCTATTTTTTATTAAAATCGCTGGTTTTTTATATAAAATTTTTTTTTCAAAAAAGAAAAAAAAAATTGTAGTGCGCATGTGTAATAATTCACATGTGTAGTACACATACACATGTGCACTACAAAAAAAAATTGTAAAAGAGTTTTTTTATACAATTTAAATAGTGAAAATTGGTATGCAAAAATAAATAAATAAATAAATTTTTTTTTGGTATGTTTTTTAGGCTTTTTTAGTTAATTTTTGAGTTTTCGCGATAACTAGTGGTTTTCATTTGAACGTTCCCCTATATGTATTAATTCATAACATTTGAATGAATACTACCATTTTTTTTCTCTATTGTAATTTTGTCTTTTTTCATAATAAACTTAAAAGAGTTTAGTTTTTTTTAAGTTTGTTTATGTTTTTATCACTGTTTGGTTGCTACTTAGCACGTTGTTTGCTGATCATATTTGGTTCCTCAGTTTTTTACTCCCTCGACTTTCTAATACATGTCGATATAAATTTTACTTTGTCTATGTTTCATGTCACGTAAGTCACTTGGTATTAAAAACTCGTTCTTTTGTTTTATGACGTTTTTCGGTTTTTATCGTCATTCGGTTGCTACTTAGCACGATTTTACGGTCTCGCCCCGCAATTCGGGGGTTTAAAACTAGTTTATTATTAATTCTTCAAACAATTTTTATTGATAATAAAAAAAACATAATTATTTATTTACTAATATATATCATATATGTATATGTGTGTATTTGTATCAATAGTTAAGAAAAATCATTGCCCCTTTCTTTTATCTCACCCTTACCCCATATATATATATATATATACATATATATATATATAGGGGAAAGATAAATCGAAAACCCACTTGAGTTGAGAAAACCCAAACAAACCCTATGTAACATTTTTATTTTTTTCTAAAAAAATAGGGAATGTAATGTAAATGTACACGGACCTATTTTATGAAAAAAAAATGTAAAAAACGCTTAATAGTTTTTTTTTTTAAATGTTGAAAATTTGTATGTTACATTTTTTTGGACATACATATTATGTAACCTGAAATTTGTAACATTTTTAAAAAAAAAAAACTACTCAGTGTTTTTTTGTGTTTCTTTTTTAAAAATGTTCAAATATATGTATATTACATTTCCTATTTTTTTTAGAAATGTATCTTGAGTTTACATGGGTTTTTTACAAAGGTTTTCTGGGTTTAGTCAACTCAAGTGGGTTTTCGATTTATCCTTGCCCTATATATATATATATATAGGACAAAGATCCGTTAGGAACCACCTCTTATTGCGAGAACCGCAAGAACCAATGTGAACGCAACAAAAAATGCCTAAAAATAGCTAAAAATCACACAAATTTTTTTTTAATATTTTTTATAAAAAAATCGCTACTTTTCGAAGGCAAAAAAAATTTAAATATTTTTTTTTGGTTCGAAAAGTAGCGATTTTAACATAAAAATATTAAAAAAAAAAATTTAGATTTTTTTTTTATTTTTTTAGATTTTTTTAGGTTTTTGGGGATTAGTTTTTAGCATTTTAGCTTTGGGGGGGTGGGGGGGGGGGGGGGGTTTAGGTTCTTGGGGGGTGGGGGAGGGGGGTTTAGGTTTTGGGGGGGGGGGGGGGTTAGGTTTTTTTTTTAGGTTTTTTGGGGGGTTTTAGTTTTTAGCATTTAGCTTGGGGGGTGGGGGTTAGGTTTTTTTAGCTATTTTAGGTTGTGTTCACATTGGTTCTCGCGGTTCTCGCAATAAGGGTGGTTCTCGCATGAACCTTACCCTATATATATATATATATATATAGGAGAATGATCCGTTAGAAACCACCCTTTATTGCGAGAACCGCGAGAACCAGTGTGAACACAAACAGTAATACCTAAAAAAATCTAAAAAACACCCATTTTTTTACTATATTTTTTTGAAAAATCTCTATATTTCGTTCACAATAGAAAAAATTTCAAAAATAAAATAAAAATCGAGTAACAGTTATCCATGCACATGTGCATTTGTATCATTTCTTTGACAAATTCTGTAATTCATTACAAATATTCGACAATTGCACTTTCATTTACACTACCACGTGTAATACACTACTTTTTACGTTAACAATATTAGAAATGCACATGTGCATCTATACGTATCAACATGAAATAAGGTGTGTTGGTACACTACTTTATCTTTCATCTATCATTCCATCCAAAATACACAAACATGCACATTTGCATTTTTGTCATTTCTTTGACAAATTCCGTAATTCAATATAAATATTAGACAATTGCACTTTCATTTACACTACCATATGTAATACACTACTTTTTACGTCACCAATATTAGAAATGCACATGTGCATCTATATGTATCAACATGAAATAAGGTGTTTTGGTAGACTACTTTGAATACACTTTCCCTTTCATCTATCATACCATCCATAATACACTACCATTACCTTCTACCATCCATAATACAATACCATTACCTCCTACTATCCATAATACAATACCATTACCAATATTTTCACTTTATTACATGTATATCAACACCATTTATACCATCCAATCAACATATTAAATCATAAATTGACAACTATAACCAAACCATCAACCACTAGATATAACTAACCAAAAAACATGTATATGGGCCTACTTCTCCATTCAAAATCACAAACTTTTTTGTACCAAAACACGTTATATCATGGTTATACATAATGATGCATATATGCATTTTGAATATGGTAATGTAAAAAGTAGTGTATTACGGATGATATTGTAAATTAAAGTGCAATTTTCTATTAGTGATAACGTATTACGGAATTTGTCGAAGTAATGATACATATGCACATGTGCATGGATAACTGTTACTCGAAAAAAAAGTTTTTTTTTTTGCTAACTAAATATAGCGAATTTAAAAAAAAAATTAAAAAAGATTGAGTGTTTTTTTTATTTTTTTTTTAGATTTTATTTTGTGTTCACGTTGATTCTCGCGGTTCTCGCAATAAGGGTGGTTCTCAAATGAACCTTACCCTATATATATATATATATATATATAACATTATCATCTTTATTTATGAATCAACCCTAACATCAATTCCTCAATGGGTTCTACAAATATTCTATTTTGAAGTTAATTAACAAAAGTAATTTCACATACACCATATCAACAATAATAATGGCCTCTTTTCCCACCTCAATGTACTTGGTAATCCTATCTATCTTTACCCTCTTATTCAAATATTCAATCGCAGACTCGAGTTCATCTTTTTCTTTCAACAATTTTGGTCACTATCACCACTTGTTGCCACCACCTCCACTTGTCGTGTGACAACTGTCAAACTTTCAGGTATCCGTACAACTATTAAACCATGATTAGTGCTTAATGACTGTGTCGAATTACAATTTATGCCTTGAATTTCTTTCTGATTACTGCTTTATACATGCATGTACATCACATATTGCATAATGACATATCATTATTGCATGAGAACTTTATTGACTCAAATGATGCACTAAACACAGTTAGCACAGTTATCAGACAAATCAGGAAAATGCTGACGGAGTTTAGTACATAGACAGACAATGAGTTGAGACACAGAATGAGCCAGAATCTAAGTATTACACTAGTATAGTGTGTAGGAAAGTAAGGATCACAAAACTGCCTTCCTAGTGATAGTTTAAGTGCCGGAAAGTGCCTAAAACTCACATAAAGTGCTGGTTTCCGCAAAAATCAGCAATTTTCATCATTTAAACAATCCAATATCATGCAGAAATATGGTTAAATGGTCCTGAATGCTTTCCTAAGTGTCAGGAATCAAAAGTGTCACAAAAGGGTACATAAAGCACACTAAACTGCATAGTTTAGCACCTTAACGAATTTCACGAATAAGACCTGACCTATCCAAACTTCTTCTTGAAGATGCCTCCCCGAAGGAACACTCAGTTGCCCACAACTGAGGCAGAGCTGCAAGAACGAATTTCACAGGCAATCGCACAACATGAGGCCTTACGCTCTGAACACAGCGGAGGTACCTCAGGAAATAACCCACCTCACGGTAATGTTTAAGTCACTTAAGACACATTACGATACGTTTGGACATTCCCTGTGCGTTTGCTAATGCCTTCTGTGAATGATGTTGCTTGTACAAGATCTACTTACAAGCAGTTCCTTGATTGTAAGCCTCTGAACTTTGACGGCACTGGGGGTACTGTAGCATTTGTAAGATGGGCTGAGAAGACAGATTTGTGCTGCGAATGAGCAAGTGTGCGCCAGAGCACCAGGTCACCTACATTTCTGGATTGTTTCTCAATGGAGCCCTGTCGTGGTGGAACCTCCAGGTTCAGACTCTAGGTGAGGCTGTAGCGTATGGTATGACTTAGGATGAGATGAAAGAACTGATGCGCAAGAAGTACTATTCAAGGACTGAAATTCAGAAGTTGGAAACCGAGTTCTGGAATCTGAAAATGGATGGACCTAAGATTGCTGAGTATGTACAGAGATTCCATGACCTGTCTCGTGTTATCCCCTACATGGTAGAACCAGAATTCAAGCGAGTTGAACGTTTCATTTGGGGATTGGAACCCCAAATAATGAGCATGGTGACTACTTCGAAGCCTCCAACGATCACTGAGGCCATTGCTTTGAGCGTGGCATTGACTGAAGAAACGATTAGATTGAATAAGTTTTTGATTTCTGAAGGAAAGAAGAAGGAGACTCATGTCGAGTCGTCAGGAGAGAACAAGAGGAAGTTCTCAAATTTCAAGAAGGGTACCCAAGGAAACAACAGTGGTAACAAGAAAAGAGATGCGAACCCACCAGCCGAGGTCAAGACTGGTGCTGCAAGTTCAGAAAACAAGGGGAAGGGATACATGGGCACCCTGCCCAAATGTGATATATGTCAATTCCATCATGCCGGCCAGTGTAGGTTCAGGAAATGTGAATCTTGTGGAAAGAATGGTCATTCAAAGGAAACATGTTGGGCTGGTAATGGTCGTGGGAATGGTGGCCAGAGAGGAAATGGGAATGGCAATGGAAAACGTGGTGGAAACGATAATGGGAATAGGAATAACCAGGGAGGTAATGGAAATCGTGGTGGTTCTGGAAACCAAGCTGGTAGCAGAAACCGTGGAGCAAATAACAATCAGGGCGAAACTGGAAACAAACAAGGTTGCTTTAGCTGTGGTGATGTTGGGCATTTCAAGCGAGATTGCCCAAAGAACAATCAAGCCCAAGGAAGAGTTTTCAACATTGCATCTGTGCTATTTGATACTGGTGCTGATTATAGCTTCGTGTCCCTAGAATTTAAGGATATACTTGGGTTAGTTGCCAGTAAGTTAGAAATTCCGTACTCAGTAGAACTAGCTAATGGAAAGCTAGTAGAAGTAAACAAAGTGATTAGAGGTTGTGTGATAGAGCTCGGAGAGCATGAGTTTACGCTCGATCTTCTACCAGTTGAGTTGGGAAGCTTTGACATGGTAGTTGGAATGGATTGGTTGTCAAGTAACCGAGCAGAGATCGTATGTCGTGAGAAGATTATCCGCATCCCGTTGGTGAATGAAGAGACGATTGTAGTGCACGGAGAAAAGCATGATACACTACTAAGGATTATCAGTTGTTTGAAGGCCCGAAAGTTTATGCGGAAAGGATGTGTTGCCTTCTTAGCTCACGTTGTTGATAAAGAAGTCGAAGAGCCGAAGCTGGAAGATATCCCTGTGGTAAGGGAATATCCTGAAGTCTTCCCCGAAGACTTGCCATGATTACTGCCCTAGTGACAAGTCGAATTCCATATTGACTTGGTTCCAGACGCCGCGCCTATAGCCAAGGCACCTTATCGGCTTGCGCCATCAGAGATGCAAGAGTTGTCGACGCAACTTTAGGAGCTTTTGGACAAGGGATTCATTAGACCAAGCTTCTCGCCTTGGGGAGCTCCAGTTCTATTTGTCAAGAAGAAGGACGGTAGTTTCTGTATGTGCATTGACTATCAAGAGCTAAACAAGTTGACCATCAAGAATCGGTATCCTTTGCTGAGGATTGATGATCTCTTCGATCAACTTCAAGGTTCGAGTTACTACTCCAAGATCGATCTTCGATCAGGTTATCACCAGCTGCGGATTCAAGAAGAGAGCATACCGAAGACAGCCTTTAGAACTCGTTATGGACATTATGAGTTTCTAGTGATGCCATTTGGTATGACAAACGCGCCAGCAGTATTTATGGGCTTGATGAACTGAGTTTGCAAGCCATATCACGATAAATTTGTGATCGTATTTATCGACGATATTTTAATCTATTCACGGACGAAGGAAGAGCATGAGCAACACCTAAGAGCCATATTAGAGCTGCTCAAAACGGAGAAACTGTATGCTAAGTTCTCAAAGTGCGAGTTCTGGTTGCGTGAGGTACAATTCCTTGGTCATGTAGTGAATGAAGATGGAATTCATGTGGATCCCACCAAGATCAAGGAAATTAAGAATTGGGAAACCCCAAAGACGCCGACCGAGATCCGACAGTTTCTAGGTTTAGCAGGGTATTATCGCCGATTCATTGAGGATTTTTCTAAAATCGCTCAACTGCTGACCTCCCTTACTCAAAAGGATAAGAAGTACGAATGGGGAGATAAACAAGAGGAAGCTTTCCAGTTGCTTAAGAATAAGCTTTGCGATGCACCTATTTTATCCCTACCCGAAGGCACCGACGACTTCGTGGTATACTGTGACGCCTAGCGTCAGGGATTAGGCTGTGTGCTGATGCAGCGACAGAAGGTTATCACTTATGCTTCGCGCCAATTAAAGGTTCATGAGAAGAATTACACCACACATTATTTGGAGTTAGGAGGAGTGGTGTTTGCTTTGAAGATTTGGCGGCATTATTTGTATGGCACCCGGTGCACGATCTTTACAGATCACAAGAGCCTATAGCACATATTCGATCAAAAAGAGCTTAACATGAGACAGCGACGATGGGTGGAGTTGTTAAACGATTATGATTACGAAATCAATATCACCCAGGAAAGGCGAATGTGGTGGCAGACGCCTTAAGTCGAAAAGAGAGGATTAAGCCCATAAGGGTTAAGGCTTTGGAGATGATTATACAGACAGGCCTCTCGTTGCGTATTCGAGCAGCACAGAGAGAAGCTCTTAAGAGAGAGAACTTAAAGGCTGAATATCTCCGTGGGATGGAGAAAAAGCTGGTACCCAATGAGGAAGGAACTTTGTGTTTTATGAGACGAATTTGGGTTCCGCTTTTTGGTGGTCTTAGAGATGTTATTTTTTATGAAGCTCATAAATCGAGGTACTCGATCCACCCAGGATGGGACAAAATGTACCAAGATTTGAAGGACTATTATTGGTAGCCAAGACTGAAGGGCGATGTTGCTACTTATGTTGGAAAATGTTTAACTTGTGCCAAAGTAAAGGCCGAGTATTAGAAACCTTCAGGTCTTCTGCAGCAACCTGAGATACCCATGTGGAAGTGGGAACAAATCTCAATGGATTTTATAACGAAGTTGCCAAAGACTCCCAGAGGTCATGATAAGATTTGGGTAATCGTGGACCGTTTGACAAAATTTGCGCACTTTCTGCCAATCAGAGAAAAGGATAACACAGGTAAGCTAGCTGAGCTGTACCTAAGGGAGATAGTTTCACATCATGGAGTACCTATCTCGATTATATCGGACAGAGACAGGAGATTTGTGTCAAGGATTTGGCAATCCTTCCAAGAAGCATTTGGTTCTTAGTTGAATCTGAGCACGACATTTCATCCACAGACGGACGGTCAAAGTGAAAGAACGATTCAGACGCTTGAAGATATGCTACGAGCTTGCATAATGGACTTGGGTGGCAGTTGGGACACTCACCTTCCTTTGGTTGAGTTCTCCTATAACAACAGCTACCATACAAGCATTCAAGCTGCACCGTTCGAAGCTCTCTACGGACGCAAGTGTCGATCACCGCTATGCTGGGCAGATGCAGGTGATAGACAGCTGGTTGGTCCCGAATTGGTCCAAGAAAAGACAGATAAGATCATGCAGATCCGAGAGCGCATCAAGGCGGCTCGTGATCGCCAAAAAAGCTATGCAGACCAAAGACGAAAACCCTTGGAATTTGAAGTAGATGATATGGTTTTGTTGAAGGTTTCACCTTGGAAAGGTGTGGCACGCTTTGGGAAGCGTGGTAAATTAATGTAACACCCCGTGTTTTCACAAGTCAAAGTCAAGGTCAAAGTCAACGACCGATCACGCAAATTTGACTTATAGTAGTTTCTTTATTTTAGTTGTATTATGTGGAGTAAGTGTTGTTAATTGCTAAAATCGATGGGTGTTAATCGGAATTCTAATCAACTTACGACTGTGAATGATAGGAAGTAACAATGCGATAAAGTTAACTAATCAATAATCATGCTTTGCTAACCGAATCGACTTCTAATCGCAACTCGAGCTATGGATTTTACTTGTTATTATACGTGTGTGTGTGCCTTATGTGTTACTTGTGCATGTTTATATATGTTGTGCTACGGGGAAATCAATCGAACTCAATCGAAACTCAAACTCGAATCGAAAACGAACTGTGATAGATAGTGGAAAATAGATAGTTGGGACTAAAAGTAATTTGACTAGGAAACCCTATCGTGTCGAACCGCTCGCAATCGAAATCAAATCAGCACGAATCGTCGCATCGAATATTCAAGCCAGGTCTCATCCGATCGGATGGCCATCCTGTTAGTGCATTTATGTCTATCGCCTCTGTCATCTCAAACCGTAGCAGAAACTGTTAAATTCTAGGCTTTATGTTGTAATGGTTAGAAGTATCTAGAAAAGGACAAGGTGGCAATAGTGTAAATAAGAGGAAAGCTCTTATAAGCCTTGGCCTATAAATAGATGAGGTAGGGCTAGAATTAGGGACTTTGGCTAAATTTGTGTTTTGGAGAGCTTGAGATCTAGAGAGAGAGTCTAGAGAGAGAAAGCTCATTCCAAGTGATTCAGGTGCTGTACGTTATCATATTCATCTATAGAATCACTGTTAGATTACGGTCTCGTGTGTTTCGGTCTCGCTTGTACACGGATTTCGCACGTCGTACGAGTCGGTTCGCAATCGTTCGGAGTCAAACCGGTCCTAACAAGTGGTATCAGAGCGGGAGCTCGATTGCTCGGATCATTCACACGATTTTGCACTTGAATTCAGCATATTCAGATCGAAATTTCACTCAGATTTGTCTAAATTCTTCACTTTTACATCTTTTCACGTTTTAAACTGAAAAACGCAAAATTAACAAGGATTTTACGGTTAAAATCGGATGATTTTTTGATATTAAGTGCGAAAACAACTAATCAATAAGCCTATAAAATTTCAGACTTTAATTCAAAGTATTTTGTGAGAAATTTGAGATTTTTTGATCGAAAAATGATAAAAGTTGCTGCTGTTACGGTTGTTGTTCTCCGCGCGGATGGCAATTCGTGCGGATGACCATACGCGTTGACTGAGTGTTGACCTATCCGTACGCATAAGTCGCCCGCACGGATAACATTTCATTAATCAGTGTTGACCTGTTGACTCTGCCACCCGCACGAACAACTTCTACGTGCAGATAGCAAATACGTGTCACTTCATTTCACTTAAGCTTGCCACGTGAACCCATTGTCAGTACATTTATATATCACGTGATCTTGTCGGTAAGTTTTAATTGAAAATATTAGATATCATGTGCTGATTGTTCAAAGGTCCAATGAGATCATGTTGTCTGCCATCCTCATTGTGAATATGAATTGAGTTTTGGGGTCCAATGAAAGTTTTACATGATATCAGCCGATTGAGTTATTAGATTAAATGTGTGTCAGCATCTATACATGTGAATCATTAAAGCATTCGGTGATTGCATGTGATCTTCATTACGGCAGATTGTTCTCATAATTGCTGTCACGGAATTGTTTAAGTGTCAGATTCAAGGTGTTGTGCCATCCGTACGCATAGCGTCATACGTACGTACAGGTCATACGCACGTACTTGCCATACGCACGGACAACTTGTACGCGCGGATAACATTCCCACCCGTGCGTATCACCACCCGTGCGTACAACATCTCGCGTATCACCACCCGTGCGTACAACATCTTCCGGATCCCCACCCGTGCGTACAACATCTCCCGGATCCCCATCCGCACGCACAGCCATCCATATTGACTTGTTGACCTCTCGGAACGGATACACTACTCACGCGGATATCATTACACTTCAGAACAATCAGTGTCAAAGCACATGACATTTAATTGAATTGTCGGTTGTACATGTGATCATAGTCTGCATGTTTTGATAAAAGGTGATGACATATCTTGGTCCAATGAGAATCTATATGTGACTGTCATTAGCATGTGATTTTGTCTTGAAGTCAAAGAGCCATCCGATCAACTCAAAGATTTGTCGTTTAGTATATTAGTTTGTGTCAAAGAAGTCAATCCCACCCGCACGCATAACCTTGATCTCACGGATCCCCACCCGTACGCATCACCTTCATACGCACGGATCTCCACCCGTACATATCACCATCCGGATCTCCGTCCGAACGGATTTTCATCCGAATATTATCTCACTCGAACGAATTCAGTCTCATCCGAACGGACAACGTTGTCTCACGATTATTTTCACTGTTGACTTGTGTTGACTCACTTGATCGGATACTCGTAAAATTCATTTTAAACTCATTGTGTTTGTTTGTTCGTGTTTCAGGTGATTAAAAAGGTGCTGTTAAACGAGAAGATCACATCATGGCTGAAGAATTTATCAATACTTTCTACAATGCGTTTAACTCGGATACAGTGGAAGGTTCAAACGATACACCCAAAGCGATAACGAAAACCATCAAAGACAACATTAACAATGACAATTTTTATGGAACCTATTCAAAACCTCCGAAGCTGAATAACATTGAGGATTATGTTTGGTGGAAGGAGAGGTTTGTCAATTGGACGAAGGCATATGCACATGAGAGTTGGTTTTGTCTAAAGTTTGGCTATGAGAACCCAACAAATGACAAAGGAGAAGAAATTCTGATCAAAGATTATTCAGAGGAAGACAAAAAGAAATTTTCATACGAACAGAAGATGATTGCTTTGATTCAGCAAGCAGTTCGAGATGACATTTTTTCATTATTAATTCATGATGGGTCATCTAAATCTGTATGGAAAGCTTTAAAAGTTAAAGCTAAGGGGGGTAAACAAATCCAGAAAAACAAAATAGCTTTATTGAAAAAAGAATTTGATTTGTTTGACAGTTTAAAGGGAGAAACTGTGAGGCAAATGATTGAGAGGTTTTGCCACTTAAAGATTGAACTTGAAAGATTTAAAATTCTTAAAACAAGAGAAGAAATTGTTGATAAAGTAATTGAAGCGTTACCACGAGCTGATCAGTGGCAAACGTTTGTTTTTATCTTGAAAAATGATGCTTTAAATGATACGATTTCTCTTGATGCATTGTTAGAAAAGATTGAGAGTTATGATCTGGAGCTACAAAAACAAAACAAGATGAGTGGTTCATCTCATCATCAGAATGTTGGTCTATACTACAAAGGCAATGTACCTTCGGAGAAAGTTGGCAGTTCACCAAAGACAGCATTCAGTGGTGAGAAGATGAAAGAACCACAAATAACTTCATCAAGTTATCATTCTGGATATCATTCATCTTCAAAATCAAGTTCTGATGAAACTGAGGAGATTTTGTGCAACATTGCTCTTAAATTGAAGAATTCTCCTGCAATGAGCATCAATGCAGCTAAACAACAAATGAGCTTCCTTGCATCTGTTCTGGAATCGTATGAAGGTCTAGTTGCAGGCAAGATTGGTAACTCTGAGTTAACCAAAGAAGACTACGACCAGATTGATCCAGAAGAGATGGAACTCATTGACATCCGTTGGTGTTTAGCAAGCTGCGTCCGCAGAGCTCAAAGATATATGGAAATTACTGGGAAGCAATCTCTCGGTGGTGCATCTACAAAACTTGGATTTGATAAATCCAAAGTGACCTGTTTCAAATGTAAGCAGAAAGGTAATTTATAGAGAGAGTGCACTAACTCTGCGGTTGGTGGAAATGAACATCCATTCAATGATGATTACTACAGAAAGGCAATTTACCACCGTAGCAGAGAAGAGCCAAAGATGATCGAAGATAAACCCAGAGAGAAGTCCAGAGCTTATGCTGTAATCCACGATGATGAAGGATATGATTGGAGTCAGATTCTACCAGATGAAGATCGTCTTGTAACAGCTCATGGAAGAAAAACATCAAAGGCCCAGCATCATGTTCTTGTTGCTGAAATTCATGAAGAAAACAAAGAAGAAAATGTTGTTACTGAGGTCAAAGAGAAAACTCGAGAAGAGATTTTGAAAGAAAAAACTCCAAGAGAAAGATTCATTATAGGGTGCAGAATGGAGAAAATGCAGGAAGAATATGATAATGCTGTTGCAAACAAAAGATGGGATAAACAGCAAGAATGTTTTGTCAACAAACAAGGTGAACCGGTTGTTCCCAGAAGTGACATAGTTCACGATGATGTTCTTCTAGTAATTCCTCGATCCGGCGAATATTATTCCAATGTTGCAAAAGACAAGACATATGTGAAAAGGCTGGATAAAATCATCAGGGATGCTATGACGATAAAACTGAGGAAGAGGAATGAAGAAAGAATGAAGAAGAATGTTGAAGAGATGGTAAACAATTTGAAGAAAGTTGCTGAGGAGGTCAAGGTTGAAGAAGAAGCTGTGAAAGAAGCTGTTATTGAAGAACAGCAGGTTAGAGAAGATGTGAAGAAAGCAGAAAAAGAAGTGAAGGTTGAAAGTTCAACAGATGTTGAAGCTGTTGATGAAAAGCAGCATAAAGATGCTGATCAGAAAGAAACTGAAGCAGACACCGAAGTGCCAATCACTGAGGTAAATTCTGATTCTGAAACTGTAATCAAAATCGTTGAACAATGCAAGAAATGCATGGAAACGTGCAGTGCTTGTACTGAAAAAGATGATAAATTCAGAACAAGAGATCTTGAATTCACTAAAATCGAAAATGTTTTCAAAGATAAATACAAAGAAATGTTTGAAAATGAAAAGGTTTTAAAAGAAAATAATGAAACGCTTTCAGAAAAATGTAAAAAGTTAGAAAAAGAAAATGAAGTTTTGAAAGAAAATGCTTCGAAAAAGACAGGAGAAAGTGATCAAAAAGAGAATGCTTTTCAAGAAATGAAAAAGGAATATGATTCGATAAAATTGGCTTATCACATTACATAAGAATCATATGAAAAGGTAAAAAGTGAAATGAAACTTGTTCAATCAAGATTGAAATATTGTTCGGAAACAACTAATGAGTATAAACGAATGTATGAAATAAAGCAACAAGTTGTTAATTCTTACATTGAGGATGTTGCTAAGCTAAAGCGTCAGATTGCTGATTTAGAACAGGATAATAACAAGTTAAAAAGTTATCACGCGTCGTCATATGTGCTTGAACGTATTTTCAACATAAAACCGGAGGATGGTGAGTCTGAGCAAAACAAGAAAGGCATTGGCTCAGAGTTTCATCAAGTTCCACCACCGGGAAAGTTTGTGTTTTATGATGAGGAAAAGGTCGAAAAAGCTTTCAACATGGTAGATCAATTTCCAGATAACATTGATGTAACCTATTCCAAATCTGATGATTCTAGTGATTCAGAGGTGGTAGGTAAAGTCGTTGAAAGTGTGTTGAAAGAAGAGTCAGTTGATACAGGTAAATCTGAATCACAGGATGAAAATGAAGGTAATTTTCATGATGAATATCTGAAAAACACAAAATCCGAGAAAAGTTTGAATGATGATTCAAAAGGATTGGTTTATACCATGATTGGATCGGACAAATTATTCTTAGATATTGTATTCCCGATTCAGAATGTGATTTCAGAAAAGGTTGATAAAGTTTTCAAAATGGTTGAGATTGAGAAGTCTGAGATTTCTAAGTTTGCTGGTAAGAGTCATAGAGGTTCGTATAACAAACCTGGTTACAAGAAGAAAAACATGAAGGCTGGGTTGGGTTATAAGAAGAAACAGAATCGAAACAAAAATGAAACACCAAATTTTCAGGCAAAAATGAGTTTTGTTCAAGGAGACAGTTTAGCAAAAGAAAAAGAGCTCAAAATGAGACAGTCTAATGATGAGTTCTTTGCTAAAAAGAAAAAAGCAACAACCACAGGTCAAAGATGTGTCCATGAGAACATGTTTCAAATGTGATAAAAAAGGACATCTTGCACGCAAGTGTCCTAATCTAAAACCTGTGGATGTTGACAAAAAGAAGATTCATGTTGAGAAACAAAAATCTGAGACTGTGAGACAAAGGTCAACCAGATTTGACTCAAAACAAACTTGGAGGTATAACACAAACAAGTTTGCTTCGAATCAAAACTGGAAATCAAACTCAAACAGGTTTGATTCGAGACAGACCTGGAATTCTCACACACCCAGAGTCAGAACAACTCAAAGTTGGAAAACAACTGTTGATATGATAAAACCACAAGAGTTTTGGAAACCAAAAGTTGTTCAAAAGCAAAGTGTTCAAAAAGAGTCTCATTTTTACAAAAAAAAGGTACTCCAAAAGGTCAGACATGGAGTATTAAGAAACCGATGATTTTTGTAAAAGATGAAAAAGTTGAAGTCAAAGTGGATAAGGTCTTTGTGAAAGACGACAAAGACTTTCCGGCATTGAATGAAGTTTATTGTGTTGAAATGCCTAAGGTCAAGCAGGCCTGGGCTAAATTGTTTAAGTGATTGAGTAAGTGTAAATGTGCAGGTGCTCAAGAAAACTGAAGACTGTGAGAATGGAAATCGGAGCAGCCTGGCATAAGAAGAAGAGGCTGCTGAACCCTGTGTTGGTTGAAACAGGGAGTTTATTTGTTTTCTGTACATAAATAAACAATATTTTCAAAAAAACCCTAAAAATTGAAAAATTAAAAAATTAAAAACCAAAAATATGTTTTCAGTTTGTCAAAAAATTTGAAAAACCAAAAATATATTTTGTTTTTGTCTAAAATATTCAAAAATACAAAAATATGTGTTGATTGAATATGCCGAAACCCTCACGGCTGAACAAACATGATTAATTTCACAAGATTGAAAAACGGTTTTCAAACTGTAAAAAATCAATGGGTTGTAAATCATGGGGGTATATTATATTTTCTGCAAATCAGAGCATGCGAAGCAGAAAATGGATGGCGAGACAAAGCTATCTACATTGGTTTGTCAAATTTTCTTTAAATGATTTTGAATTTTAGGGGGAGTAATATTGTCAGAAAATCCAAAAACATTTGAAAATTTTGAAAAGGCCAAAAACATGATAAAAAAAATTGAGTTTTTGTGTAAAAAGAGGAAATGATAGTACATCAGTAGACAGTTACAGTATGCTAAAGAAATGTATTGATTATATAGCGTTAAACAGTCTCACTGATGATATGCCGATAGGTTTTTATACATTTAGTAAACTTTTTCGGGATATAAACCTAAATTCAAACTTGCTTATTTCGTGGGGAACACTACTTGGATATATAGGTAACCCCTGAAATCTCGTTTGAAAGGTCTCATAATCTGATATACTAGGTTTTTATACTCAATGATGTCTGGGGTATTATTCCGGGACTTCTGCTGAACGGTAGTTCTGACCTAGTCCTTGGATAATACTTTCTGCAAATGCTTGAAACATAGCATAAACCCTCAGCATGCCGATGAAACAATAAAATTGATAGTCGCTGCTGTTGTAGCTAAAAGATCCTCTAAAAGGGGACATTCCGAAAAGTCGAAGCTGATATCTCTCTGCGTATACGGAAGTATCGACCTGAGATCCCTCGGCCCTCGCATACCTAATTTATGTACAGATATCATTGTAGTATACTCACCTGTAAGACTGATTATTGGGATTCTGGATACGGGAGTATATTCAAGAGGTGGGACACATGAATGAGTTTAAGTTCTTAAAACACCTAATTCGTATCCTGAATCAGTTGAATTTTGTATGAAAATTTAAAGTGGACAAGTATATCGACAATCTAAGTGAATTGTTTAATTCTTAAAGTGTTTTAAAGCTCAACGGTACTTGTGATTTGTCGTAAACTGATATGATCCTCTGACGCAAACTCAAACAAAAATATTGTCTGTAAATATGTTTGTAAATATTTCTTTACTGCTTTTTATTTTCAGATAAATTCAAAAAGATTTTGATTTCTGCTTTATTTTCGACAACCGATGTCTGAGTGCTGAGTTTCAAAATCTAAGTAAGCTGATCGTGTTTCTGAAAATAAACAAGTTCATTAATTTGAAACTTGAAGTTTTATATTCAAAAATTCAAAAACAGTTTGTGATATCTCCAAGGTCATTAATTTGGACTTGGATGATTAACCGTGAAGGATATGGATGCTTATACTGTAAAAATCTGTAAAAGAGCTAGTTTCTGATCCGGTTCGTTGAAACTGCCAAATCTTTGAAGATTTTTGATAGGGGGAGTGTATCAAGTAATCCTGGATATATCTCATATTATTATATCTTAGTCCCAGGATCTTGATTTAGAAAGTTTGATGGAGCCAGGTTACGATACCTGGAAATCTAAAAATGTTTTACTTATAAATGTATGAGGATTGCAAATTCCAGACTACGATCCCGATAGCTGAGTCTAAGGGGGAGTCTGAAGACGAGCTCAACGCAAAGGGAAGCGTGCATAGGAGCCAGGATACCTTTCCTGGAAGAGCTTGTAATCGGAAAGCCAGGTGTCGATCCCAAAGCACGGAAGCTTGATGAAAGGGGGTGCCTGAAGAGTCTACCGAAAGGGGGAGCTGGAGCTGAAGACAGATCCACGAGGATTATGTTCGAGCTAGAGAGAGAGAAAGAAAAGAAGCTACGAGTTTGACTAAATGATTGAGATTGACTGCGGCAATATCCAAGGGGGAGTCTGTTAGTGCATTTATGTCTATCGCCTCCGTCATCTCAAACCATAGCAGAAACTGTTAAATTCTAGGCTTTATATTGTAATAGTTAGAAATATCTAGAAAAAGGCAAGGTGGCATTTATGTAAATAAGGGGAACTCTCCTTATAAGCCTTGGCCTATAAATAGAAGCCTTAGGGTTTCATTTAGGAACTTTTGCCATTTGTAACTTGGAGAGCTAGAGTTCTAGAGAGAGAAAGCTTGTCCAAGGTGATTCACGGTTCTTGTATCATTTCAGATCTATCAAAGAATCACGTTTATTGTACGTCTCGTGTGTTTCGGTCTAACTCGTACACGGATTCCGCACGTCGTACGAGTCGGTTCGCAATCGTTCGGAGTCAAACTGGTCCTAACACATCCGATCGGATAGCCCTTCCACCAAATCAGGTGTCATCCGACCAGGATGTCATCCGACCGGATCACCATCCGGGCGGTATGTCATCCGATAGGATCACCCTTTCCTCTTTTGGAAGTCTATAAATACTCCTGTCATTGTCATTCTTTCCATTTTTGGAAGCGCTTGTCCGAACAGCTCGTGCACACCGCTTTTTCTCAGATTTCTTCTGATTCCGGTAAGATTTCATCCTAAATCTAGTACTTTCTTGATCTACGCGCACTCCTACACGTTTCTATCTTTTAAATCCTAACTTTTCACCATGAAATCACTAGATTTCGTGTGTTTTAGGATGACGTCACCACATGTTCTTCATGTTTTGACTTCAATCTACCAAGAACAACCGAGATCTAACCGATTTCCATACAAACAACAAGGATCTTACACAGATCTATGCAAATCAGAGGTGGAAAAGGATTGAGAGAACGGTTTTAACTTTCTTTCAACTCTTTTACACTTAACACACTCAAAAACCGATAGAATCGGATGTTGTTCTAGTCTCCTACTCGTTCTTAGTGTTGTACTAGTCCAAGGTCTGAATTCTACACACGAGACACCGACTTCGGGTTAAACTAGAATAACCGACTCGAGCCGGTGACTTACCGAACTAGGGTGATTCCTGGTCGGTTTGGTTACTAGGGTCGATAAGGAAGTTCCGTTGGTTAACACGTAGTCAAAGCACCTCGATAAAACAACAAACAATCGAAACGACCAAGTGAAGGACGAACGGAACAACTGGAATGGATTACCATCCGAGCGGACAGTCGTCCGAGCGGATAGTTCATCCGACCGGATTGTCATTCGATCGGATCACACTTGGGTCCCACGATTCAACAACTTAACTAAAGTCGGAGTATCGAACGAATTACCATCCGATCGGATTACGATCTGGTCAGATTACTCTTCGGATCATGAGATACTAAGACTTTAAAGACTTAAACAATTTTCAACATGTTCAACAACAAGGTTGTCGTCCGATCGGATGACCACCCGATCGAGTGACCCTCCTGTTGTAAACTTGACTTCACTAAGTAACTTTGTCACACGATCGTCATCCGACCGGACCATCATCCGATCGGATGACCATCCGAACGGATTGTCATCCGCACGAAATGCTATCCGATCGAACGACTTGAAAGATAGAGATACTTCGGTGTTTTCAAAATACTACAACGAAAACTTCAAAAGGCAAGCCATCATACACAACACATATTCACTTTTTAGGAAGAAACAATCCACTCGAATAGTCATCCGACAGGACTTGCTGTCTGATCGGATGACCATCCGAACAGATTACAATCCGAACGGATTACAATCCAAATGGATTACCATCCAATCGAACCACTATCCGACTCACTCACTTTGTATCGTTTAACGTGTCCCTTATCGTTATGCTATCGACTCTATTCAGGCTAACCTTACTCGCTTACCGCTCCCTTCAATCCATCAAATCGCTGTTAGTATACTCGATCCCTTTTCGCTTTCAGCACTTTTGGGTGTTACATACGTTACAAATATTCAAACTACAACTATCACACTACTCAAACTATTTGAGCGCTAACCGTTAATGCATGTTATATGTGGCTTATGAATGCTTGTTTGTTATGTTTACACATGGAATGCTGTCTACCTGCCTTAGCAACGATAGTACTATAGTTTGGACTCAGCACCCATTCACGGGGGTTGTTAAGGATCTTTACTTGCATGGATTACGGTGGTAATCATGTATTGCGAACTGCCTCGGGCAGTCAACCCGCAGTCATTGGTATCGATGGATCTATGTCGATAACTAACGTGCTTCATTTCACTATGTGTACGTGCTTGTTATGCGTAAACGAATTCGAACTCTATATGCTATTATCAAACTTGTATGCTCACCTTTACATTATATGTATTGACCTTATTTTAACGTATGTGACAGGTGCTTAGGACGCACATGTGGTAGGAACTTGAAGCTAGAATAAAGCTTTAGAGCCCAACAAATAGTTGTCTGTAGATAACGTAACAAGGGTCTCTAGAAGCAGATAAACAATTGCTGTCTATTTGAAAATCTGAGTTGTCGAAACAGAATATTTGACTAGATGTTACCTGTAATAATTTGATTATTGTTTGAGGTACGGTATGGGACGTATTAATTTAAATTGAATGGTAATGATAATTGTTGTGGAAACTTCTGGACAATCTGTTTCGCTTAGTGCCATGCCCCGATGATTCCACCATCGGTTGGGGTGTGACAGATTGGTATCAGAGCCATAACTATAGGGAATTAGGCGAGACTCGACCTAGTCCGGGTCGACGTCTTAGAAACCTAGTCTATAGTTAGGAACCAACAGACCAACTTGTGCATATCCAGTAGGGATCATGTACGAGTGTACTTTTCGCTATTCTCGCTAATGCTACACTAACACTGCACTCGAACTTTTCAACTATAAGCAGGCGATAAAGTCGAGATGAGGTGTGAAAACCGCAAACTCTCGACTAAAGTTGCTTAATTAACCCGCAAATTCTATTTACGAACAAGGAGAATTATGACAAATTAGGAGTGAAATCCGTATTTTGATGAATAATCTCCTCTATTTTATTAAAAACCGGAGCAAAGTTATTAAGATAGGGGTGAAACCCCAACCTTGATGACTTGTTCCGCTCATTTTACAAAATTCTCACCAAAGTCTCAACGGACTCCAACGGTCTGAAGTCACAATACGGCTAATGGAACATGTGCCAAACGCCCAAGAATCGAGGCCAAGGCATAATTCAAGAGGCTAAATGTGCACAATCGATCCTTGTGAATAGTTGAACAACTTTGGATAGTCGAAGTCTACTAGCCGCAGACAATCTATTTCCCGATTTTATGAATTTTGATTCGGAGCCTGCAACTGCCGACTCTGATGACTCGTTGATTTTATGTGCCTATATATGTGTTTACCTACTGATGTGTTTAAGTTTTCGGAATTTACTCGATTTATGATTCACTTCGATCGACACATGCGACACGCCTTGCAGTTCTATCTCAAAAGGCTGACAAATCGTTAAACTAGGGACGACTTTATGCTACATTATATGCTTATACTACGCTATACGATATACCAAAGCACAATCGCTATATTCGAACGCTCGCGAACTTTGAATGACAGGTTTCTGTATTCTGACTGCTTCTGTGTTTATATGTCTCTATGCTCTGCGTGTCTACGTGCTTATGTGCTTCTGTGATTACGTGAATCTGTGGTTATGTGCCTATGCGTTTATGTGATACGTGTTTCGACGTGATCCTAAGCTTAGTAGTAGTAGACGTGTGAGGTGAGATTCGGATACATGTGTTGAGTTCTGTGACGATGTCTGTTGCAGACAATGTCGTCTGGATCCCGTCATGCACTTTCTCGTCAAGAAAAGAGAGATAAACGTCTTGCTTCCATCATCGCTAAGAGTGTAGCGAAGGCCGTGAGTGACGTTTATGAGAATGCCAGCAAATCGTCTGAGGAATCGAGAACCGAAGCCCCTAAAACTGTCACGAAGACCTTCATTTTCAAGCAATTCAAGTCGTGTGGGCCAAAAGAATTCACTGGCGAAGGAGGTCCCACTGCACTATTTCACTGGTTTGATTCCATTGAGGTTACTCTGCGACAGAGTGGTTGCCCCGATGATCTCCGTACTCTGAATGCTACCGGTGTTTTCCAGTCACGTGCTCTAGACTGGTGGACAGCCGAGAGGAACAAGCGAGGGAACGATGCAGCCTACGGTCTGTCGTGGGACGAGCTCAAGGAGGTCATGCTAGAGGAATTCTGTCCTCCTCACGAACGTCAAAAGCTAGAAGATGAATTTTGGCACATACAGCAAAAGGATGGTGATAATGCTGCTCTTACTGCTCGCTTCAAGCAGCTCAGCATTATCTGTCCTGATCAAGTCAAGACCCCAGATATGGCAATCAAGAAGTATATCCGGGCCCTGCCCGACTGCGTTGCTGATTTCGTGCAAGCGGCTAAGACTACGACGATCGAGGAAACTTATCTTCTGGCTGCGGAAATCAACGATAAGCGGGTTAAGGCTGGCGTCTGGGATAAGACTTCGAAACATCTGCATCAAGCTACCGCTACCGCACCAACTGCTGAACCCACCTCATCGAGCAACAAGAGGAAGAACAGCTCCAGCAACAAGAACTGTGCGATCACTGCTGCACCAGTTCAATCCGTACCAGCTCAACAACGTCAAGCGGCAGCGCCTGTGGCCAATGCACCACTTGCTAAGCGTGCATACACTGGGCCACATCCGCTCTGCCCTACTTGCACCTACCATCATCCGACTGCAATCCCTTGTGGCTTTTGTGCTCATTGCAATGTGTACGGTCATTTTACTGCCAACTGCCGTATTCGTCAAGCTCCTGCCAATCAAGCTCTACTCACTGCCCCACGGGGTCAACAAGATCCTCCGGCACCCGCAGTCAAAGCCAGAGCCTGCTTCGCATGTGGCGACCCGAATCATTTCGCCAACATGTGCCCAAACAGGGTTGTGAAACAAGAGCCCCAGCAGCAGCCTCAACAGCAGCAGCAGCAACAACAACAACAACAGGTCGCACGCGCCAGAACTTTCAACCTCAATGTGCGCCAAGCCCAAGCTGACAACAACGTGGTTAATGGTACGTTCCTTGTGAATGGTATTTATGCATCATGTTTGTTTGATACTGGAGCCGATAATTGCTTTGTGTCGTTCGAATTCGAGAAACTCCTTAGTCGTAAACGCTCCAAACTCTCCTCGACGTTCGAAGTTGAAGTCTCTACTGGAAGAACCGTCGCCGTAAATTCTGTCCTCCGTGATTGTACTCTTGAGCTCAACAATCACCTTTTCCCGATCGATCTTATTCCGATGCAACTCGGAAGTTTCGACGTCATAGTAGGCATGGACTTTCTTCGCGAAAACCATGCTGAAGTTGTGTGCTTCGACAAGATGATTCGATTCTCGCTAGCAAATGGTGATCTATTGTGTGTCTACGGTGAAACTGCTTCGAAAGGCCTCAAACTCATGTCATGTATCCAAGCAAGCAAGTATCTCCGCAAGGAATACAGAGCTTTCTTAGCTAACATCGTAGTAGCAGAGAAAGAAAAGAAAGAGAAGAAGGAAGTGAAGGATGTTCCTATGGTTCGTGAATTTCCTCATGTATTTCCCGACGATCTCCCTGGTTTACCTCCAAGTCGTGATATCGACTTTCGTATCGACCTCATTCCTGGAGCTAATCCTATTGCAAAAGCTCCTTATCGACTCGCGCCATCCGAAATGCGTGAACTCTCGAACCAACTCCAGGAATTACTTGAGAAAGGCTTTATTCGCCCATGCACCTCTCCATGGGGGGCTCCAGTCCTTTTCGTCAAAAAGAAGGATGGATCGTTCCGGATGTGCATCGACTGTCGGGAATTGAATAAGTTAACTATCAAGAACCGCTATCCCCTACCTCGCATCGACGACTTGTTTGATCAGCTACAAGGTGCCACGTGTTTCTCGAAGATCGATCTACGTTCAGGATATCACCAGCTACGCATACGAGAGGAGGATATACCCAAAACCACTTTTCGAACCCGTTATGGCCATTACGAATTCGTTGTCATGCCTTTTGGTTTAACCAACGCACCAGCGGTTTTCATGGATCTAATGAATCGCGTGTGTAAACCATATCTCGACCGTTTCGTCATTGTGTTCATCGACGATGTCTTGATCTATTCCAAATCGAAAGCCGAACACACGCAACATCTACGTTTGGTTCTCGAGTTACTCCAGGGGAACCAACTCTATGCCAAGTTCTCTAAGTGTGAATTTTGGTTAGAAGAAGTTCAGTTTCTGGGTCACATTGTCAATAGTCAAGGCATTCACGTTGATCCTGCAAAGATTGAAGCTGTTAAGAGCTGGGTTACGCCTAAGAACCCGTCCGAAGTCCGTTCTTTCCTCGGATTAGCGGGCTATTATCGACGATTTATCGAAGGATTCTCAAAGATCGCTGTGCCGCTTACCTCTCTTACGCATACGGATCTGCCTTTTGTTTGGGGAACTAGACAAGATACTGCCTTTCAAACCCTCAAGCACATGCTTTGCAATGCTCCTGTTCTCACATTACCCGACGGAAACGATGATTTCATTGTCTATTGTGATGCTTCCAACCTTGGTCTCGGTTGTGTACTCATGCAACGAAACAAGGTTATAGCTTACGCATCTCGTCAGCTCAAAATCCACGAGAAGAACAATACAACCCATGATCTCGAGCTAGGCGCGGTTGTTTTTGCATTAAAGATTTGGCGACACTACATGTATGGTACCAAGTGTACGATCTTCACCGATCATCGGAGCCTACAACATATCTTTAATCAGAAGGAACTTAACATGCGTCAACGCCGATGGGTAGAACTTCTCAACGATTATGACTGTGAGATCCGTTATCACCCAGGCAAAGCGAATGTTGTTGCCGACACACTCAGCAGACGGAGTTATCTGCTTAGCACTCGTAATGTTCAAGCCCAACACGATCTCGAAACCCTTATCCGTGAAGCTCAGCATGCGTGTTTTAATGAACGCACCCTGAAGAGAGAACGAATCTATCACGATGGAGCCCAACTTTTGAGCAAATCCAATGGAATATTCTACTTTCTGGACCGAATTTGGATCCCCAAGCGGACCGATTTGCGACAGATTCTGATGGACGAAGCCCATAAATCCCGGTACTCTATTCATCCCGGTGCCGACAAAATGTACCAGGATCTTCGCTACAGGTACTGGTGGCCCGGCATGAAAAGGGATATTGTCTTCTACGTTGGAAAATGCCTAACTTGTGCAAGAGTCAAGGCTGAACATCAAAGACCCTCTGGCTTACTCGAACAACCACCAATTCCTATGTGGAAGTGGGAAAGTATAGCTATGGATTTCGTAACAAAGTTTCAGCATTTGGGTTGTTGTTGACCGCCTGACTAAATCAGCTCACTTCTTGCCGATACGAGAAGACTACAAGGTAGAACGATTAGCCCGAATCTACACCGACGAGATCATTTGTAATCATGGTACGCCTCGTGACATCATCTCTGATCGTGATGCTCGGTTTACCTCGCGACTGTGGGAAACGTTTCAAACGGCACTCGGTACAACGCTAAATCTAAGTACCGCTTTCCACCCTCAAACCGACGGTCAGACTGAAAGAACGATTCGTACTCTTGAGGACATGCTCCGTTCGTGTATTTTAGACTTCGGTGGTAATTGGGATAAATACCTGCCGTTAGTCGAATTCTCGTATAACAACAGCTATCATTCCAGCATCCAGATGGCACCATTCGAGGCATTATACGGAAGAAGATATCGGTCGCCTATTGTGTGGCACGAGATCGGTCACTCGCAACTAACCGGTCCTGAGCTACTACAAGAAACGACAGACAAAATTTTCCAAATCTGAGACAACCTAGTGAAAGCTCGGGATCGATAGAAAAGTTACGCTGATAAGAAACGCAAGCCCCGGGAATTTGACGTTGGTGACTACGTACTCCTAAAGGTATCACCTTGGAGGGGTGTAGTCCGATTCGGCAAGAAATGGAAACTAGCGCCTCGATATGTTGGACCTTTTAAGATACTGGAAAGGATCGGAAAAGTGGCCTACAAGCTCGAACTACCGGAGGAACTTGGTAACGTTCACCCGACTTTCCATGTGTCGAACCTCCGAAAGTGCCTAGCCAACCACGACTTACATGTCCCTCTCGACGATCTGCAAGTGAACGAAACATTACACTTCGTGGAAAAGCCTGTTGAAATCATGGATCGCCAAACCAAGCAACTCAGACGCTCTCGCATTCCTATCGTGAAAGTCCGATGGGAAGGCAAACGAGGCACAGAGTTCACTTGGGAACTCGAAAGCGACATGAAGGCAAAGTACCCGCAGTTGTTTAAATAGAGAAGCTAGAGATAGAAAGTGACTTTGTGATTCTAGTACTTTGTACGATTTCATACGTATCAATAGAATCACCGATTATAGTACATTCTAGTGTGTTTGGTCACGCACGTTCACGGATTCCGCACGTCAAACGTGTCACACGCAATCATTTCGGAGTCAAAACCGGTCTAAATAGAAAATTCTCACACATGATTCTCGGCGTTGTACAGCTTTCAGCTTAATTTCAGGACGAAATTCCCTAAACAAGGGGAGGCTGTAACACCCTGTGTTTTCACAAGTCAAAGTAGTTTCTTTATTTTAGTTGTATTATGTGGAGTAAGTGTTGTTAATTGCTAAAATCGATGGGTGTTAATCGCCATTCTAATCAACTTACGACTGTGAATGATAGGAAGTAACAATGCGATAAAGTTAACTAACCAATAATCAAGCTATGCTAACCGAATCGACTTCTAATCGCAACTCGAGCTACGAATTTTACTTGTTATTATACGTGTGTGTGTGCCTTATGTGTTACTTGTGCATGTTTATTTATGTTGTGCTACGGGGAAATCAATCGAACTCAATCGAAACTCGAACTCGAATCGAAAACGAACTGTGATAGATAGTGGAAAATAGATTATGCGAGATATGAAGTAGTTGGGACTGAAAGTAATTTGACTAGGAAACCCTATCGTGTCGAACCGCTCGCAATCGAAATCGAATCAGCACGAATAGTCGCATCGAATATTCAAGCCAGGTCACATCCGATCGGATGGCCATCCGATCGGATAGCCCTTCCACCAAATCAGGTGTCATCCGACCAGGATGTCATCCGACCGGATCACCATCCGGGCGGTATGTCATCCGATCGGATCACCCTTTCCTCTTTTGGAAGTCTATAAATACTCCTGTCATTGTCATTCTTTCCATTTTTGGAAGCTCTTGTCCGAACAGCTCGTGCACACCGCTTTTTCTCAGATTTCTTCCAATTCCGGTAAGATTTCATCCTAAATCTAGTACTTTCTTGATCTACGCGCACTTCTACACGTTTCTATCTTTTAAATCCTAACTTTTCACCATGAAATCACTAGATTTCGAGTGTTCTAGGATGACGTCACCACATGTTCTTCATGTTTTGACTTCAATCTACCAAGAACAATCGAGATCTAATCGATTTCCATACAAACAACAAGGATCTTACACAGATCTATGCAAATCAGAGGTGGAAAAGGATTGAGAGAACGGTTTAACTTTCTTTCAACTCTTTTACACTTAACACACTCAAAAACCGATAGAATCGGATGTTGTTCTAGTCTCCTACTCGTTCTTAGTGTTGTACTAGTCCAAGGTCTGAATTCTACACACGAGACACCGACTTCGGGTTAAACTAGAATAACCGACTCGAGCCGGTGACTTACTGAACTAGGGTGATTCCTGGTCGGTTTGGTTACTAGGGTCGATAAGGAAGTTCCGCTGGTTAACACATAGTCAAAGCACCTCGATAAAACAACAAACAATCGAAACGACCAAGTGAAGGACGAACGGAACAACTGGAATGGATTACCATCAGAGCGAACAGTAGTCCGAGCGGATAGTTCATGTGACCGGATTGTCATCCGATCGGATCACACCGGGTCCCACGATTCAACAACTTAACTAAAGTCGGAGTATCGAACGAATTGCCATCCGATCGGATTACGATCTGGTCAGATTACTCTTCGGATCATGAGATACTAACACTTTAAAGACTTAAACAATTTTCAACATGTTCAACAACAAGGTTGTCGTCCGATCGGATGACCACCCGATCGAGTGACCCTCCTGTTGTAAACTTGACTTCACTAAGTAACTTTGTCACACGGTCATCATCCGACCGGACCATCATCCGATCGGATGACCATCCGAACGGATTGTCATCTGCACGGAATGCTATCCGATCGAACGACTTGAAAGATAGAGATACTTCGGTGTTTTCAAAATACTACAACGAAAACTTCAAAAGGCAAGCCATCATACACAAACACATTTACATTTTAGGAAGAAACAATCCACTCGAATAGTCATCCGACAGGACTTGCTGTCCGATCGGATGACCATCCGAACGGATTACAATCCGAACGGATTACAATCCGAACGGATTACAATCCGAACGGATTACAATCCGAATGGATTACCATCCGATCGAACCACTATCCGACTCACTCACTTTGTATCGTTTAACATGTCCCTTATCGTTATGCTATCAACTCTATTCAGGCTAACCTTACTCGCTTAGCACTCCCTTCAATCCATCAAATCGCTGTGAGTATACTCGATCCCTTTTTGCTTTCAGCACTTTTGGGTGTTACATACGTTATGAATATTCAAACTACAACTATCACACTACTCAAACTATTTGAACGCTAACCGTTAATGCATGTTATATGTGGCTTATGAATGCTTGTTTGTTATGTTTACACATGGAATGTTGTCTACCTGCCTTAGCAACGATAGTACTATAGTTTGGACTCAGCACCCATTCACGGGGGTTGTTACGGATCTTTACTTGCATGGATTACGTTGGTAATCATGTATTGCGAACTGCCTTGGGCAGTCAACCCGCAGTCATTGGTATCGATGGATCTATGTCGATAACTAACGTGCTTCATTTCACTATGTGTACGTGCTGGTTATGCGTAAACGAATTTGAACTCTATATGCTATTATCAAACTTGTATGCTCACCTTTACATTATATGTATTGACCTTATTTTAACGTATGTGACAGGTGCTTAGGACGCACATGTGGTAGGAACTTGAAGCTAGAATAAAGCTTTAGAGCCCAACAAATAGTTGTTTGTAGATAACGTAACAAGGGTCTCTAGAAGCAGATAAACAATTGCTGTCTATTTTAAAATCTGAGTTGTCGGAACAGAATATTTGACTAGATGTTACCTGTAATAATTTGATTACTGTTTGAGGTACGGTATGGGACGTATTAATTTAAATTGAATGGTAATGATAATTGTTGTGGAAACTTCTGGACAATCTGTTTCGCTCAGTGCCATGCCCCGATGATTCCGCCATCGGTTGGGGTGTGACAATTAAACCCACGATTTATCGGACCATTCAAAATCCTGGAAAGGATTGGTCCTGTAGCTTACAAGTTGGAGCTGCCAGCAGAACTCAATGGTGTTCATGATACATTTCATGTATCTAATCTGAAGAAGAATCCAACTCAAGAAACAGTAGTTATCCATGCTGATGAAGTTCACATTGACGACACACTCCACTTCACCGAATAACCCGTTGAGGTTACTGATTGGAAAGTTAACAAGAATCGGAGGAGTAGTGTTAAACTTGTCAAGGTTCGATGGAACGCGTGTCATGGCCCAGAGTTTACTTAGGAGCGTGAGGACCGCATGAAAGCAAAATACCCGCATTTATTCCCTAACACCCCTGCAGCTAGTAGTAAAGCTTAAAATTTCGGGACGAAATTTTCTTAACAGGGGGAGAATGTGACAACTGTCAAAATTTCAGGTATCCGTACAAATATTAAACCATGATTAGTGCTTAATGACTGTGCCAAATTACAATTTATGCCTTGAATTTCTTTCTGATTAATGCTTTATACATGCATATGCATCACATATTG
The DNA here is from genome assembly GCA_030545235.1 of Helianthus tuberosus. Lineage (NCBI taxonomy): Eukaryota > Viridiplantae > Streptophyta > Magnoliopsida > Asterales > Asteraceae > Helianthus > Helianthus tuberosus. The sequence goes on from CM060420.1 coordinate 62,947,785, forward strand.
CATAATGACATAACATTATTGCATGAGAACTTTATTGACTCAAATGATGCACTAAACACAGTTAGCACAGTTATCAGACAAATCAGGAAAATGCTGACGGAGTTCAGTACATAGACAGACAATGAGTTGAGACTCAGAATGAGCCAGAAACCAAGTATTACACTAGTATAGTGTGTAGGAAAGTAAGGATCACAAAAATGCCTTCCTAGTGATAGTTTAAGTGCTGGAAAGTGCCTAAAACTCACATAAAGTGCTGAATCAGCAAAAATCAGCAATTTTCAGCATTTAAACAATCCAATATCATGCAGAAATATGGTTAAATGGTCCTGATTGCTCCTAGCTTAGAGATTTCATGGATAAAGTGAGTTCTTAATCATGTAAATCTAGAGATTTCATGGATGATTTTTCAAGAAACCAAGTTAAAAATACAAGTTTTATTTAATCTTGGTTCTTACATAAATAAACCCCATTTTTAAAGCTTAAACAAGTGTAGAAACACTTTGTAACAAGAAAAGTTTAAGAAGAAACATTTTTGAAAAATATGATTAGAAGTTGTGAAGATCCATTTTCTTTAAAAATGAAGTTTTTAAAGAATCAATCACATTTTATAAGGTAACAAGGCTTACTAAGAACACTAGTAAGTTACAACAAATTTTTGTGAAATTTCAAGTTCATGAAGTAGTAGATTATGCTTGTTTTTGGCAAAACTGGTAAGTAAAGATTGTTTATTGTTGATTGATGATTGATTGTGTTGATTTTACAAAAGAAAATGATATACCTTCAAGGTATGGAAACCTCCATTTTTAGGGGAAACTATGGCAAAAATTTTTGTAGAAATTAAACACTTAGAAAAATATTTCCAAATAAATATTTACAAGTGTATTTTAAACCATAAATTTTTATATAAACTTTGCCATAATTTTTGTTACAAAAATTATAAATATTGGAGGTTGGTTTTTATAAATAAAAGTGACTAAATATGTATTTAGGAAATATATATTTAGATGACACCATGTGTGTGATTATTTGTATATTTTATGTATTAGTTATATTATTTTAGGACTTAAAATAATATAACACATCAAAATACCAAGAATTACCATCCAAAATATTACCAAAATTCCAAGGATTAAATATACACATTTTACACAAAATATTGGTGAAACCGAACTATGGGATATGACTTACAAAATACTCCGGAAATAATATTCATGTGTATATTTTGGTAAATAATATTTTGGACACCAAAGGAAACAAAAATATGATTTTTATAATTATTACAAAGTTATATCATATTTTTGACAAAAAGAAAATATATTATTTTTGGGTGAATAAAGATATGTATTTTCTTGGAAATATTTGAAGATATATTATTTTTAGAAGAAATATATATTTTCTCAAATAAAAATGGAATATATTATTTTGGGGAAAAATAAGCATATATATATATATATATATATATATATATATATATATATATATATATATATTCCGAGTTAGACATGATAATATATTATTTTTGGGACTTATATGAAAATACAAATATTTTTGCCCAAGGGAAAAATTATAAATTGTTTTTCTAAGTAGTATTTCTTAAAGTATATATATTTTGGAAATATATATTGGTGAACTTTTATTAAAGATAATATTCCAGAAAAATTAATACGAAATTAAGTATAAGAATACTTAATGAGTACAATAAAAATACGTATTCTCACACGTATAAATACACACCGGAATACGACCCCAATACATGGCAAAAATATACAAGTATAAGAATACGAATACAAATACACCCATCCTTGGGAAGGATATACAAGTACATAACTTGGAATAATATCGAAGATACGAAGAAACGTAACTCAAAGAGACTAATTAGTTCTAAGTCAAGGCACGACCCGCTCGTCTAATAGACATTAGTACGATTGTAGGTAGTTGTGTACGCAAGGCGAAGCGTGAGTTACGGTGATACGAAGACGCAAGACTGTGAGTTCATGACCCCCTTTTCTTTTAACTGTTTTCGGTTTTATAACTTCGGGGGTGAAGTACATGTTACAAACTGTTTACAAACGTTATTATTTGGTATGGTTAGCTAAGGAAGGGTACTGCTAGATCATGTGAGGGGTGGGTATAACGCTTAAGACCATTAATCCTCGTTGTAGGACCGAGGGACATGAGTGATAGATCTATTTGTGTGTAGCGAGCCCCGCCCATGTTGGACCAGGGTTTGGCCCATGGGTTGACTATGTCTTACAGCCGGAAGCCCGGTGCAAAGTCTGCTAGGTTTGAGCCTTCCTGCATCACGTCACACATATTAATGGCCTTGCAAACCATTAATAATTTATTTTCCTTGTTGCTTTCATGCTGGGATTTAATAACTTACATACATACTTTCAATGATTACAAAGGTTTATTCATACACACAAACAAACACGTGAACTCGCTCAACTTTTGTTGATGTTTTCAAACTACATGTATTTCAAGGAATTAAATGTGGATCTGGCGGGCGTTCGGAAGTTCCAAGTGTTGTTTGAGAATAAAAGATGTCATCCATGGTCTTAGGGTTTGGTTAGTGTGTCTTATCCTGGACGAGACACATCTTCCAAAACCTGGTTTTATTTAATGTCTTTTGTCGAGTCCTTGTGAACTCTAAAAACAAGTTGCATGGTTTGTACTCGAATTTGAATCTATATTCTTAAAACAATGTTGTTGTTATGTTTTTAAACTTATTTAATGGATGAACATCTTTGGTTTTATCATATAGTTGTTGTTATGATTGAATGCAATGATATTAAGCAAGTCACACATAATCACGCTTCCGCAAAAGTCAGGGTGTGACAGTTTGGTATCAGAGCTTCGATTGTAGCGAACTAGGATTCCTTCTCGATTCTAGACTACAATCATTATGGGCTCTCACGAAAAATGTTTTTTTTACATGTTTTCATTGCATACACGAAACGCCCAGATCCATGGAACAAACATTTTTACAAATAAAAAGACAAGAAACACAATGCACACTTACCTTGTTGGTTTAGTCTGGGAGACTGGTTGGTTTAGTCTGGGAGACTAGGTAGTCAGTCTGGGAGACTAGGTAGTCAGTCTGGGAGACAGGGTGGTTTAGTCTGGGAGACTAGGTAGTTCAGTCTGGGAGACTGGGTGGTTTAGTCTGGGAGACTAGGTAGTTCAGTCTGGGAGACTGGGTGGTTTAGTTTGGGAGACTAGGTGGTTTAGTCTGAGAGACTAGGAAGAATACATGATTTCATGATACGTTAAATTTGCTTGCATACTAAATGTTAGTGGTTAATATATGTACATATGTTGTGATTGTTATGTTACAGACACCATGTCATCATCCGAGAATGGATTGTCCAACACTGATGACCCCATGGCTATTGTTTCTGACGATGAGATAGTCCCTGAGCCAGAGATCTTTACTTCCGATACAGAGAGTGACCCGGAAATGATGTCCGATGATGACGACTATTTTCAGCCATTTGCGCTGCCCGATTTTGGAGACGACTTACCGTTTACTGATGGTATCCCGGACGAGGATCCTTTTGCTATTCCCATTCTTGTCCACGATCATCTTATCATCGGTCATCCCGATGGTGAGCACATTGTTGCACCGATCCTCTCTCCAGTTCCTTTAGTGGTCATTCCTCTTGAGGATTGGCCATTCGATGATCTGTTTGACGATGATTTTGATCTGTTTGTTGATGGTCCTCCCGATGACGCCCATGGTGATGGAGAGCTCGATGAGGACGTTGTTGATGTTCCACTTCTTGGGATTCCCGTTATTAAGATTTCCTCTGATTCTAGCTTACACTCTGTCTCAGATTCCTTTGAGTCTGTGACTTCTTCCGCCTTGCAGGCAGTGGGATTACGACGCTACGCCACTGATTCTGATGACGATACGGCCATGTCAGCTGCACCGCCTCCTCCACATGACTTTGAGCCTGGACTTGAGCCCGATTATGTCCCTGTTGATGCACCCGCTGATCCTGAGCCTTTGCCTGATCATGACCCTATTCCATTTAGCTTACCTGACATTGCACCTCTCATACCAGATCCAGTTCCTGCACCCGTTGACCCTCCTGTTATTGAGCCAGTCAATCCTCCACTTGCACCCGCACCCGCTGATGTTGCTCCCTTTCACCCAGTGGAGTCTGATGTACACCGTGTTGACCTGCCTATTGTTTTCTTGCAGGATATACCCACACCCCATCCAGGGGAAGGCACTTCTAGCCAGCAGCCTAGCCATGACCCTCATGTTTCAGCAGCTTTTCCCCATATACCTCAGCCTGCACCTTTTGCTCGTTTTACTTCTTCACCACTTGAAGAGCCACTCAGATGGTTCCCACCGTACACCATGCCGATTTTGTTATCCCTACCATCCCTCGCACTTTACTGGTTATACATGGGATGAGTTACTTCTATCATTACAGCTCCAGTATGAGATCATGAGTCGCAGGATTTTAGCGCTTGAGATGACACCGCGTCCTTTGCCATGTCTGTGTCAGCCTGCTTTTGTTCCCCCTCGTTCATCACTGTCCCCATTTTCACATCCTCCTGCACCGCTTAATCCATTTCCTGAGTTTGATACTCGATTTCTTACCGTTGAGCAGCAGATCAGTTATCTATTGCGTCATGTTTATGATCTTGAGGAGGAGCTTGCGCATGTGCGCAACTTGATTTTTGTTCCTCCACCTCCTCCTCCACCACCATCAGCATAGCCGGTTTTTGGTTTTATGTAGGTAGCTTGCTTTTGATGAGAGCACCACTATTGAACTGAGCTAGTGAAGCCTTTTGGAGACCACCTTTTGATTGTATGACTTTGTAAACTGATAGACATTTTAGACAAGGGTAGTGTGACCCTGTTTTCCCTTTTGATACGATACTTTTGTAAAACATGTAACAATATTTGTGGTCGATGATTAATGAAAGCTCAATCATTATGTTCTCATTAAATACATTGTTAATTTACTTGCTTGTGCTATGATTGTGATGATTACATGCTTACTTGTTATGGTAAACACTATTATATACGTACTAATTATTACACGAATAAGACCTGACCTATCCAAACTTCTTCTAAAAGATGCCTCCTTGAAGGAACACTCAGTTGCCCACAACCGAGGCAGAGCTGCAAGAACGAATTTCACAGGCAATCACACAACATGAGGCCTTATGCTCTGAACACAGCAGAGGTACCTCAGGAAATAACCCACCTCACAGTAATGTTTAAGTCACTTAAGACACATTACGATACGTTTGGACATTCCCTGTGCATTTGCCAATGCCTTCTGTGAATGATGTTGCTTGTATAGGCAGTACTTACAAGCAGTTCCTTGACTGTAAGCCTCTGAACTTTGACGGCACTGGGGGTACTGTAGCATTTGTAAGATGGGTTGAGAAGACAGATTCTGTGCTGCGAATGAGCAAGTGTGGGCCAGAGCACCAGGTCAACTACATTTCTGGATTGTTTCTCGATGGAGCCCTGTCGTGGTGGAACCTCCAGGTTCAGACTCTAAGTGAGGCTGCAGCGTATGGTATGACTTGGGATGAGATGAAAGAACTGATGCGTAAGAAGTACTGTTCAAGGGCTGAGATTCAGAAGATGGAAACCGAGTTTTGGAATCTGAAAATGGATGGACCTAAGATTGCTGAGTATGTACAGAGATTCCATGACCTATCTCATGCTGTCCCCTACATGGTAGAACCAGAATTCAAGCGAGTTGAACGTTTCATTTGGGGATTGGCACCCCAAATAATGAGCATGGTGACTACTTCGAAGCCTCCAACGATCACTAAGGCCATTGATTTGAGCGTAGCATTGACTGAAGAAGCGATTAGATTGAACAAGTTTTCAATTTCTGAAGGAAAGAAGAAGGAGACTCAAGTTGAGTCGTCAGGAGAGAACCAGAGGAAGTTCTCGAATTTTAAGAAGGGTACCCAAGGAAACAACACTGGTAACAAGAAAAGAGATGCGAACCCACCAGCCGAGGTCAGGATTGGTGCTGCAAGTTCAGAAAACAAGGGGAAGGGATACATGGGCACCCTGCCCAAATGTGATGTATGTCACTTCCATCATGCCAGCCAGTGTAGGTTCAGGAAATGTGAATCTTGTGGAAATAATGGTCATTCAAAGGAAACATGCTGGGCTGGTACTAGTCGTGGGAATGGTGGCTAGAGAGGAAATGGGAATGGCAATGGAAAGCGTGGTGGAAACCGTAATGGGAATAGGAATAACCAGGGAGGTAATGGAAATCGTGGTGGTTCTGGAAACCAAGCTGGTAGTGGAAACCGTGGAGCAAACAACAATCAGGGCGGTACTGGAAACAAACAAGGTTGCTTTAGCTATGGTGATGTTGGGCATTTCAAGCGAGATTGCCCAAAGAACAATCAAGCCCAAGGAAGAGTTTTCAACATTGGAGCTAGGGAAGCTCGTCAGGATCCGAACGTAGTCACTGGTACGTTCCCTATCAACCAACACTTAGCATCTGTGCTATTTGATACTGGTGCCGATTATAGCTTCGTGTCCCTAGAATTTAAGGATATACTTGGGTTAGTTGCCAGTAAGTCAGAAATTCCGTACTCAATAGAACTAGCTAATGGAATGCAAGTAGAAGCAAACAAAGTGATTAGAGGTTGTGTGATAGAGCTCAGAGAGCATGACTTTACGCTCGATCTTCTACCAGTTGAGTTGGGAAGCTTTGATGTGGTAGTTGGAATGGATTGGTTGTCGAGTAACCACACGGAGATCGTATGTCATGAGAAGATTATCCGCATCCCGTTGGTGAATGAAGAGACGATTGTAGTGCACGGAGAAAATCATGATACACTACTAAGGATTATCAGTTGTTTGAAGGCCTGAAAGTTTATGCGGAAAGGATGTGTTGCCTTCTTAGCTCACGTTGTTGATAAAGAAGTCGAAGAGCCGAAGCTGGAAGATATCCCTGTGGTAAGGGAATATCCTGAAGTCTTCCCCGAAGACTTTCCAGGATTACCGCCCCAGTGACAAGTCGAATTCCATATTGACTTGGTTCCAGGCGCCGCACCTGTAGCCAAGGCACCTTATCGGCTTGCGCCATCAGAGATGCAAGAGTTGTGGACGCAACTTCAGGAGCTTTTGGACAAGGGATTCATTAGACCAAGTTTCTCGCCTTGGGGAGCTCCAGTTCTGTTTGTCAAGAATAAGGACGGTAGTTTCCATATGTGCATTGACTACCGAGAGCTAAACAAGTTGACCATCAAGAATCGGTATCCTTTGCCGAGGATTGATAATCTCTTCGATCAACTTCAAGGTTCGAGTTACTACTCCAAGATCGATCTTTGATCAGGTTATCACCAGCTGCGGATTCAAGAAGAAAGTATACCGAAGACAGCCTTTAGAACTCGTTATGGACATTATGAGTTTCTAGTGATGCCGTTTGGTTTGACAAACGCGCCAGCAGTATTTATGGACTTGATGAACCGAGTTTGCAAGCCATATCTCGATAAATTCGTGATTGTATTTATCAACGATATTTTGATCTATTCATGGATGAAGGAAGAGCATAAGCAACACCTAAGAGCCATATTAGAGCTTCTCAAGAAGAAGAGACTTTATGCTAAGTTCTCGAAGTGCGAGTTCTGGTTGCGTGAGGTACAATTCCTTGGTCATGTAGTGAATGAAGATGGAATTCATGAGGATACCACCAAGATCGAGGCAATTAAGAATTGGGAAACCCCAAAGACGCCGACCGAGATCCGACAGTTTCTAGGTTTAGCAGGGTATTATCGCCGATTCATTGAGGATTTTTCTAAAATCGCTCAACCGCTGACCTCCCTTACTCAAAAGGATAAGAAGTATGAATGGGGAGATAAACAAGAGGAAGCTTTCCAGTTGCTTAAGAATAAGCTTTGCGATGCACCTATTTTATCCCTACCCGAAGGCACCGAGGACTTCGTGGTATACTGTGACGCCTCGCGTCAGGGATTAGGCTGTGTGCTGATGCAGCGAAAGAAGGTTATCGCATATGCTTCGCGCCAATTAAAGGTTCATGAGAAGAATTAAACCACACATGATTTGGAGTTAGGAGCAGTGGTGTTTGCTTTGAAGATTTGGCGGCGTTATTTGTATGGCACCCGGTGCACGATCTTTACAGATCACAAGAGCCTATAGCACATATTTGATCAAAAAGAGCTTAACATGAGACAGCAACGATGGGTGGAGTTGTTAAACGATTATGATTGCGAAATCAAATATCACCCAGGAAAGGCGAATGTGGTGGTAGACGCCTTGAGTCGAAAAGAGAGGATTAAGCCCATAAGGGTTAGGGCTTTGGAGTTGATTATACAGACAGGCCTCTCGTTGCGTATTCGAGCTGCACAGAGAGAAGCTCTTAAGAGAGAGAACTTAAAGGCTGAATATCTCTGTGGGATGGAGAAAAAGCTGGTACCCAATGAGGAAGGAACTTTGTGTTTTATGAGACGAATTTGGGTTCCGCTTTTTGGTGGTCTTAGAGATGTTATTTTTTATGAAGCTCATAAATCGAGGTACTCGATCCACCCAGGATCGGACAAAATGTACCAAGATTTGAAGGACTATTATTGGTGGCCAAGACTGAAGGGCGATGTTGCTACTTATGTTGGAAAATGTTTTACTTGTGCCAAAGTAAAGGCCAAGTATCAGAAGCCTTCAGGTCTTCTGCAACAACCTGAGATACCCATGTGGAAGTGGGAACAGATCTCAATGGATTTTATAACGAAGTTGCCAAAGACTCCCAGAGGTCATGATACGATTTGGGTAATCGTGGACCGTTTGACAAAATCTGCGCACTTTCTGCCAATCAGAGAAAAGGATAACATAGGTAAGCTAGCTGAGCTGTACCTAAGGGAGATAGTTGCACGTCATGGAGTGCCTATCTAGATTATATCAGACAGAGAATGGAGATTTGTGTCAAGGATTTGGCAATCCTTCCAAGAAGCGTTTGGTTCTCAGTTGAATCTGAGCACATCATTTCATCCACAGTCGGACGGTCAAAGTGAAAGAATGATTCAGACGCTTGAAGATATGCTACGAGCTTGCGTAATGGACTTGGGTGGCAGTTGAGACAATCGCCTACCTTTGGTTGAGTTCTCCTATAACAACAGCTACTATACAAGCATTCAAGCTGCACCGTTCGAAGCTCTCTACGAACGCAAGTGTCGATCACCGCTATGCTGGGCAGATGCAGGTGATAGACAGCTGGTTGGTCCCGAATTGGTCCAAGAAAAGACAGATAAGATCAAGCAGATCCGAGAGCACATCAAGTCGGCTCGTGATCGCCAAAAGAGCTATGAAGAACAAAGACGAAAACCCTTGGAATTTGAAGTGGGTGATATGGTTTTGTTGAAGCTTTCACCTTGGAAAGGTGTGGAACACTTTGGGAAGCGTGGTAAATTAAACCCATGATTTATCGGACCATTTAAAATCCTGGAAATGATTGGTCCTGTAGCTTACAAGTTGGAGCTGCCAGCAGAACTCAATGGTGTTCATGATACATTTCATGTATCTAATCTGAAGAAGAATCCAACTCAAGAAACAGTAGTTATCCCTGCTGATGAAGTTCACATTGACGACACACTCCACTTCACCTAAGAACCCGTTGAGGTTACTAATTGGAAAGCTAACAAGACTCGGAGGAGTAGTGTTAAACTTGTCAAGGTTCGATGGAACGCGCGTCATGGCCCAGACTTTACTTAGGAGCGTGAGGACCGCATGAAAGCAAAATACCCGCATATATTCCCTAACACCCCTGCAGCTAGTAGTAAAGCTTAAAATTTCAGGACGAAATTTTCTTAACAGGGGGAGAATGTGACAACTGTCAAAATTTCAGGTATTCGTACAACTATTAAACCATGATTAGTGCTTAATGACTGTGCCGAATTACAATTTATGCCTTGATTTCTTTCTGATTACTGATTTATACATGCATGTGCATCACATATTGCATAATGACATATCATTATTGCATGAGAACTTTATTGACTCAAATGATGCACTAAACACAGTTAGCACAGTTATCAGACAAATCAGAAAAATGCTGATGGAGTTCAGTACATAGACAGACAATGAGTTAAGACATAGAATAAGCCAGAAACCAAGTATTACACTAGTCTAGTGTGTAGGAAAGTAAGGATCACAAAACTGCCTTCCTAGTGATAGTTTAAGTACCGGAAAGTGCCTAAAACTCACATAAAGTGCTGAATTCAGCGAAAATCAGCAATTTTCAGCATTTAAACAATCCAATATCATGCAGAAATATGGTTAAATGGTCCTTAATGCTTTCCTAAGTGTCGGGAATCAAAAGTGTCACAAAAGGGTACATAAAGCACACTAAACTGCATAGTTTAGCACCTTAACGAACCAGTAACCAACCGAACAACCGGACACTACCCGAAACACCAAATTTTCACTAGAAGCATTGTTTTAGCATTACCAAGGTAGTTATGATCCCCGAACATCATAACACTATATAAATATCTAGTAACTAAAGTATCTAACTAATACTTACATTTTAACCTAAGTAACTAACTTGGTTAGAACCTAGCCTACATACCCCCCCCCCCCCTATGTAATCGGCCAACATGGCCCCCACATTATGATTTGTTTTAATTTTATAATAGATCGTGTTTTTGCTTTATGTGGTATATTATACATGAGTTAAAGTGTTGAAATGGATTATAAGTAAACTTGGAAGATCATAACTTCATTTCTTACACACACTAAAACACACACACCCTCTCCTTCCCTTTCTTATGCTCTCGGCCGACCCCAACCCCACCATCATCACCATCATTCACTCATCTTCTATACATTCCAAGCACATCCAAAGGTGTTAGAGGTGACATAAAGAAGCTAGGAGCTTTCAAGAGTTCAAGGACCTTTATCATTTGCTATTATCCATCTCTTTTCTCCTCTTGATCATCCCTAGCCTTGAGCTAGTGGTAAGAACCTTGATCTTTCTATTTCACGTCTATTTCAAGTGGTTAAAAGATGTTACATAATTATAATCTTGAAAAACATGAAGAATCACAAGAATAAAACATGAACATAAGCTTGAATACATAAGATATCTTAATGTTTATGTGTTGTAATACTTATTGATTGTTGATTGCTTATGAAAATGATGTAGATCATCATATGATCTTGCTAGATCATGATTAAAAACATAATCTAGCAAGATGAGAGGATGAACATGATAGAAGTTAATGGATCATCTTCATGAAAAGCATGAACTTGAAAAGAATACATTGATTTCTTGTAGAATGATGAATAAAGTGAGTTCTTAATCACGTAAATCTAGAGATTTCATGGATGATTTTTCAAGAAACCAAGTTAAAAATACAAGTTTTATTTAATCTTGGTTCTTACATAAATAAACCCCATTTTTAAATGTTAAACAAGTGTAGAAACACTTATGTAACAAGAAAAGTTTAAGAAGAAACATTTTTGAAAAATATGATTAGAAGTTGTGAAGATCCATTTTCTTTAAAATGAAGTTTTTAAAGAATCAACCACACTTTAGAAGGTAACAAGGCTTACTAATAACACTAGTAAGTTACAACAATTTTTGTGAAATTTCAAGTTCATGAAGTAGTAGATTTTGCTTGTTTTTGGCAAAATTGGTAAGTAAAAGATTGTTTATTGTTGATTGATGATTGATTGTGTTGATTTTACAAAAGAAAATGATATCCCTTCAAGGCATGGAAACCTCCATTTTTAGGGAAAACTATGGCAATTTTTTTCTTGAAATTAAACACTTAGAAAAATATTTCCAAATAAATATTTACAAGTGTATTTTAAACCATAAATTTTTACATAAACTTTGCCATAATTTTTGTTACAAAAAATATAAATATTGGAAGTTGGTTTTTATAAATAAAAGTGACTAAATATGTATTTAGGAAATATATATTTAGATGACACCATGTGTGTGATTATTTGTATATTTTGTGTATTAGTTATATTGTTTTAGGACTTAAAATAATATAACACATCAAAATACCAAGAATTACCGTCCAAAATTTTACCAAAATTCCAAGGAATAAATATACACATTTTACACAAAATATTGGTGAAACCGAACTAAGGGATATGACTTACAAAATACTCCGGAAATAATATTCATGTGTATATTTTGGTAAATAATATTTTGGACATCAAAGGAAACAAAAACATAATTTTTATAATTATTACAAAGTTATATATCATATTTTTGACAAGAAGAAAATATATTATTTTTTGGTGAATAAAGATATGTATTTTCTTGGAAATATTTGAAGAAATATTATTTTTGGAAGAAATATATATTTTCTCAAATAAAACGGAATATATTATTTTGGGGAAAAATAAGCATATATATATATATATATATATATATATATATATATATATATATATATATATATTCCAAGTTAGACTTGAAAATATATTATTTTTAGGACTTATATGAAAATACAAATATTTTTGCCCAAGGGAAAAATTATAAATATTTTGAAAATATATATTGGTGAACTTTTATTAAAGATAATATTCCGGAAAAATTAATACGAAATTAACTATAAGAATACTTAATGAATACAATAAAAATACGTATTCTCATACGTATAGATACACACCGGAATACGACCCCAATACATGGCAAAAATATACAAGTATAAGAATACGAATACAAATACACCCATCCTTGGGAAGGATATACAAGTATATAACTTGGAATAATATCGAAGACACGAAGAAACGTAACTCAAAGACACTAATTAGTTCTAAGTCAAGGCACGACCCGCTCGTCTAATAGACGTTAGTACGATTGTAGGTAGTTGTGTACGCCAGGCGAAGCTTGAGTTACGGTGATACAAAGACGCGAGACTGTGAGTTCATGACCCCCTTTTCTTTTAACTGTTTTCGGTTTTATAACTTCGGGGGTGAAGTACATGTTACAAACTGTTTACAAACGTTATTATTTGGTATGGTTAGATAAGGAAGGGTGTTGCTAGATCATGTGAGTGGTGGGTATAACGCTTAAGACCATTAATCCTTGTTGTAGGACCGAGGGACATGAGTAATAGATCTATTTGGGTGTAGCGAGCCCCGCCCATGTTGGACCAGGTTTGGCCCATGGGTTGACTATGTCTTACACCCGGAAGCCCGGTGCAAAGTCTGCTAGGTTTGAGCCTTCCTGCATCACGTCACACATATTAATGGCCTTGCAAACCATTAATGATATGTTTTCCTTGTTGCTTTCATACCGAGATTTACAAAATTACATACATACTTTCAATGATTACAAAGGTTTATTCATACACACAAACAAACACATGAACTCGCTCGACTTTTGTTGATGTTTTCAAACTACATGTATTTAAGGGAATTAAATGTGGATCTGGCGGGCATTCGGAAGTTCCAAGTGTTGTTTGAGAATAAAAGATGTCATCCATGGTCTTAGGGTTTGGTTAGTGTGTCTTATCCTGGACGAGACACGTCTTCCAAAACCTGGTTTTATTTAATGTCTTTTGTCGAGTCCTTGTGAACTCTAAAAACAAGTTGCATGGTTTGTACTCGAATTTGAATTCTATATTCTTAAAATAATGTTGTTGTTATGTTTTTAAACTTATTTACTGGATGAACATCTTCGGTTTTATCATATAGTTGTTGTTATGATTGAATGCAATGATATTAAGCAAGTAACACATAATCACGCTTCCGCAAAAGTCAGGGTGTGACATGTCGACCATAAAGCCAAGCACAAAATTACATATTTGAGCAATATTGAAGCCCTAATCTCTCTTTTTCCTTCTCTCTCTCTTTAGGGTTCTCTATTTGGGGTTCTGGATCTAGTTGAGGAATTACGGTATAAGAAAGTAAGATGGGTGGTTTGACAAGAAGATGGATTCAAGTGGTGTTAAGAATGAAGAGGTGGTGGTGACGTTCGAGATTCAGCGGCGATGGGATTTTGGGTTCTAGGTTTGACGTGGTTCGGTGTGCTTATAAAATGATGGTTATTTTTAGATTGTTTTATGCACTAGTTCAAGTTTTAATATATATAAAAACTGGATATAATACGATCACACTACAACTCACGTCGGGCAAGTGCACCCATCATTGGCGTAATATAGTGATGCTAAGATATCGAGGTCGTCCAAGTATACATGAGTTTTAGTACCGAGTCATCGCTAATATCTAGCCAAGTTCAAAAGTTGAGTTTTAAAAAGAATAAATAAAAAGAAAAAGAAAAAAATAAATGACTCAAGAGGAGAATAAAAGGGTAGTAATCAATGATAGGAAAATGGATGTTTAGGATCAACGTATCTCTTAATGTTTTGTTAACTAGCGCGGACCATGGGGTTGCAAGGGCTCGATTGTCAACCGAGGGACTGTGTGTGTAACTGCGTATTATTATGCAGTTCTTTTTTAGGAACCCTGGCACACTCAACCATACCGCTTTGAATCTGTATGAGAACGCCACTCAAGGTCAGGTATAGTATTAACTAATTAGATAGTTTAAGGGATTTATGTTACTTGTCTCTATTAGTCCATCGGTGAGTCGTCAATTCCCCTAAGGTAGTTACTTTTATATAAACCAAGCCCTTTACACTTTGGTATTATCTCGGAGCAATGCCGCGTGGAGGTAGAAGGCCCACGGGTCGTGAACTTCTTTTCCTGGAGAAGAAGCAATGACGGTATCTGGGGAATAAGCATCGGCTAACTCTGTTCTAGTAGCCGCGGTAATACAGAGGATGCAAGTGTAAGATTATGAAAGACTGAATGATCTTTATTGAATGATTAGGTTACAATATATAGGGATTACGAGTAACCCTAGAAACCTAACTAAGCCCGTGGGCCCATATTCCATAATAAACCCTAAAAAACTATCTTCGATTTCGGTCAAAATTCCGTAATCATGCAATCTTCAATCCATAATCTTCGATCCACAGTTTTGAATGAACTCGTAATCCTATAAGAGGCAACCAATACGGTAGTGCAACGGCGGCTAGTAGCGGCGCGACGAAGGATCGTAATCCTGCAGGCGGCACGGCGGAAGACCGTAGTCTAATGAGCGGCTATAACACCTCGTATTTCCGTATTTCCACCTTTTTATAAAATACGTGTTCTATTTTTGGAATCACAGTTGAAAACAGACTAGAAACGACAACCGAAGCGTTTTTAATGCAATTGACGAACATACGCGTCAAAATCGACTTCCAACATACCTTTTACGTATTTTCAACTTTAAATAAAATATTACGCCATTTTATGAAGTTCGAGTGCGAAGACGAACCGTAGAAACGTATTTGGGCCACGCAAGAGACTGAACACACTAACGGGCTTTAGGCCCAAATCACACTTAACCTAACTATATAATCTTCTTATTCCCTCATATCTCACAAAAAAAACCCTAGCCCCCAACCCCCAGCCTTCTCTCTGCAATTTCGGTCACCGGATTCCGGTGACGATGCCGGCCGGTTCCGGCTGTTCGTCTCCGGCCACACCCTACAACCACCTTCACTTCCATTGTTATACACCATGCTATAATTCGCCACCCACAATCTATTTTGGACACCTTCACAACACCGTAAAACCTTTCGGTTAGCCTTGCATACTACCGCAGAAGGACCGCAACACCCCGGAGTAAACCGAGTTCACTGGAGACGTACCGGAAACGCGACGGAAACCGTTTCGTCATCGCCTCGGTATAACCTCTTATCAATTCATTCATATTTTTATATATATACGCTAGTAATACACGATATTTTGTTTAGATATAAGAAAACGGTAAAACACGATGAACACTCGATGTTCGTTTAATATCCTATTGTTATATAACGGTAAAACTGAGTTTTATTACCATACAGTATGTTCAGACATTTGTTTATAATGGAGAATAACAAGAAACAAGCAATATCATAATTTTGAACTTCTGTTGATGTTTTAATTAAGGAAGAAGTAGACTAATGCATTTGTACACACTGAATCAAAAGAAAGTTTGAGCATTATTTACAACAGTGTCGTTTGTTTTTTTATGACGAAGAAGACCACCTCTGTTTCTTTGTTCAAGTTCCTTTTTTGATGACTTATGAAATTATATTATTTACTATTTATTTGTTTACAGATTACATAAACTATAAAAAAAATTGTTCATTTAATCAATTACTTAAAAACAAAAAAAAATTAATTATCTAAATTTATCCAAATTAGTTATTCTTTTTAATCAATTACTTAAAACATAAATATTAGAAATAATATTTACTCTCCTATGAGATCTTTATTTTTTTTTCTTTTCATTTATTTATCTTTGATAATGTAATATTGGATAAGGAAAAACTAATTATGCCATATAGTTATCTCTAAACAAACTGCTCCAATCATTTTAATTTTTGATATTTTGTTTCACCTGTTAAACCACTAATGAGATAAATTGTAATATCACAATAATTAAATTGTAAACCATAAGTTTTAGGAACTTTATTTAACCTAAATATTAATAAGATTCGTTATGTGTTATTTTAAACGACTAATGAGATAAATTGTAATATCTCTTGGATTTTCTCAACTTTTACTCATGCGTTAATTCAAAGAATCTACACACGCAACCACTGTGAGCATACTCGACCTTTTTACGCTTTAAAGCATTTTTGGGTGCAACATGTATCAACTAACAAAATCCACTTTATACAATCAAACATATTCAACCACTCAATCCATCGAACACATTATTTGTTATGCTTAGGTTGTTTATGCATGTTAGTTCCAACTTGCATATCCACGCTGATTGTTATGCTTAGGTTGTTTATGCATGTTAGTTTCAACTTGTTAATCCATGCTATTTGTTACGCTTAGGTTGTTTATGTATGCTAGATTCAACTTGAATGTAAATTGCCACGTTGGATTGAGATAAACTTTTATACTTATACTTATATTCAAACGTGTATGCTCGCCAGTACTTTTTGTATTGATCTATGCTTTTAATACATGTTGCAGGATTCTGATGATGCAAGGAATCTAGTAGGATTGCCTGGAAACGCATTTAAACTTTAATACCTGTTGTATCGTATTTTATTTTCAAGCATGTTATATTTTGTTTCCAAACCTTGTATGAAACTGTTATTAATGAAATAAAATTTTAGTTCTTTTATGCTTGTCGTTATTCAAATTTGTTATATTCTAGTTCAAGCAATGTAAAAAGGTAATTATTAAATAATTGACACAAATAGCGTTATGAAATCTCTTGCAATCTAGTTTTCATCTCACTCCAATGTTTCCGCCATCGGTTGGGGTGTGACAGATTGGTATCAGAGCCATAACTATAGGGAATTAGGTAGAATTGCCATGTTCGACCAAGTCTATAGTCTAAGTACCAAAACTCGACCATTCCTGATTCTTGCTTAATATGTAATTCTTCCTATTTGATTCTACATCTCCTTTTTGTCTAAATATACAACGTGTCTTTTCTAAGACATTTTACACAATACATACTTGAAGACACTCATATTCCGTCATCGAAATGACTCGACAAAATAGGCGTGATTCCCGCCTTTGGTGGCGAATTTCAATCCATCCATCATGTTATTTTGCACGAAATTTACCATCAAGTCAAGAGTGACATCCATATCTTAATGGGAATTTCCACTTCATACTCTAGTGGATCACTGTTGACGACTCGAGATTATATCTTGTTTCGTTTAATAAACCACATTTTGGGGACGAAATTGTCAAGCTAGGATTGATATCCACACCTTGATGACTGGTTCCATTCTTCGATTTTCAATCTCGCCAAAATTTCGTATCTTCGATCAAATTAGGGACATGTATTAACCGAAAGGGTAAAATATCATTAATCGCCTGTCGACGAGAGTATTTTACCTATTAGGCCAAAGCATGTCTCCCTAATTCGAAAGGAGTTACGGGTCACTTTGGAATAGTCGAAGTTTCTAAACCCGAAACATTCCAATATCTTATCAAACCACTCTTCGATGCTATCTCAATTTCTATGTGATTTAATACTTGTTATCTCGTTCATTTCAAAACCAATGTTGTACTAGAATCGATTTGTCATTCAACCATCTAATACATACATACTAATAGTTATACTTGATTCGGGATTACTGGGACATTCTTATGTGATAAACTTGTCATTAACTTTGATCAAAGCCACAACTTAACATGTATGGTGCTTGTGTAGCGCTATAGGAGTAGCGCCCACCCGTCTTCTTAAGGTCATCTTAAGACATTTTGCGGTACATGATGGATTGACAATTAGTCATTAACTTTGATCAGGCCACAACTTAACATGTATAGTGCTTGTGTAGTGCTATAGGAGTAGCGCCCACCCGTATTCTTGAGGTCATGTTAAGACATTTTGTGGTACACGATGGATTGACATGTTTATTCACATGCCAGTAATGTGTTAATCTTGTTAAACTAAGTATGTCTTGTGGATTGTTCAAATATTTTACTCATACTCATACTCTAACTTATACATTCGCACTACTTGGTGGTCATACTTGGAATTCATTCACATACTTTAACACAATCATGCTTACATACTTAAATCTTTATACGTTATCACACGCACATATTCATACTCGTAATACGATAATGTACCCTGACCCGTACACTACTCGTACAAACTATGCGGATCATGCACATACCAAAATAATCGCTGATGCATATGGGGTTATATTGGTAGATGCATGAAAACCATAGTAGGTTCTACGGTGTATCATAACATTGAACGTAACATGACACCGAATATCAAAACCGTAACACCTCAAAAACGGGTTTGGTAACCAAACCACGTTAATATTAATGACGGGTAAAATACCGTTAGTGGTAAAAATTAACCCGGTAAAATTAGGTGTAACAACCCGCTTTTGAAAGTCAAAGTACAAGTCAAAGTCAAAGTCAAAGGAAGAAAAGATTGCTAATTGCGATCTGTCACTCCTTGCTTAACTATTGATTGTACGTCAATGACTTGTAATCGAATCTTTTATTTTAATCGCTTTAGTTTTATTATGTGGAGTATTTATTAATAATTAAGGTTTAATCGCATGATTATCGCTAATCGACTTATCGCTAATTGTTATCGCATTCGCAACTCGAATTATGTGTTCCGGATATTGTTGTACGTGTGTGTGCCATTATGTGTTAATTCTGCATGTTATGTTTATGTTGAGGTGTTTAATCGCAATCGCAATTCTATAATCTAATCGCAAACGCTAAACACAAGTTATTTATAATGATTGTATGTTAGATATAGTAGTTAGGTTATTTGTGTAATCAATGAGTAATACTAACGCATCACTCACTCGAATCGCATCGAAACTCTCAACACGCAAAACGAAACGACAACGTCGGATACTTGGATCTAATGGCCAACCGATCGAGTGGCCATCCGATCGAAGCGCCATCCGATCGGTGGCCTATCCGACACTTGTGCACTTTCCCTTTTTGGAAACCCTATAAATACCCTCCTGTCACATCATTTGTGATGTGACAGCACTCCCACTCGACGAGCTCGCTCAAGCCCTTCTTTCTCTTGATTTCTCACAATTCTTGTAAGTTTTCAACTCAAATCTTGTACTTCTATGATCTACACACACTTCTTCATCATTTTCACCTTTGGAACTTAACTTTTAAACGTGAAATCAACGGATTTGGGGTGTTCTAGGGTGATGTCATCATAGAATTCTTATGAACTTCAAGTTTTGGCCTCATTCCACCAAGAACAACTCAGATCTGAAGGATTTCCACATGATTTAACGATGATTTCGCATAGATCTAAACAATTTCAAGTTAAGAGTATTGAAAGAAGCTTTTCCAACTTTCTTTCAACTCTTTTACACTCAATGCACTCAAAACCGATAGATTCAGAGCTCATACATGCCTTCTACTCTTCTCTAGTGATGTGCCGGTTTGAGATCCAAATCCTATCAACGAGACAACTGATTTCTGGTTGAACATGAAACCACCCGTCACGAACAGATAGCTGATCAGATTGGGGTGATTCCCGTTCGATCGGATAGTCTGGGTCGGATGGAGTTTCCGTTGTTTAAGCATGTTGTCATACCGTCTCGAGCAAACCACAAAACTTTTCAAAACTTAGCAAAATAACCAAGTTCAAAATGATCGGATTCGTTGGGACGGATTGCCGTCCGATCGGATTGCCGTCCGATCGGATTGCCGTCCGATCGAACTGCAATCCAATAGGATTGCACTTGAGATTCCACACTTAATCATTTTCAATTTCCAAGGAACAACAGTTTCCAACGGATTGCTATCCGATCGAGTGGCCATCTGTCATACCCCAACCGATGGCGGAAACATCAGGATGAGACGAAGTGTGTAGATTGCAAGAGACTTCATAACGCTATTTTGTGTCAAGTATTTAATAATTACATTTTACAAGGTTTGAACTAGAATACCACAAGATTCTAATAAATAATGCACAATAAGTATTCAAATAATTAAATTTCATTTCATTGATAATTAGTTATTACAAGTACTGAAAACAAAATATAACAGGATTGTAAGCAATTTACAATACAACGAGCAATAAAGTTTAAATGCGTTTCTAGGCAATCCTACTGGATTCATCTGTCACAATCCTGCAACATGTATTAAAAGCATGGATCTGTACGAAATCACTGGCGAGCATACAAGTTTGAATATAATTATAAGTATAAAAGTTTGTCTCAAATTCACATAGCATTTATTATTCACGTTGAAACGAGCATACATAAACAACTTAAACATAACAAATAGTATGAAATTATGATTTCTAAACTAGCATGCATAAACAGCCTAAACATAACAATATCATGGGAATACAAGTTGAATCTAACAAGTATTAACAACCTAAGCATAACAATGAATGTGTTCTCGATGGATTGTGTGTTTGATTATAATCGATGGTGTAAAGTGGATTTTGTATACATGTTGCACCCCAAAAATGCGGTAAAACGTAACAAGGGTCGAGTATGCTCACTGTTTTGCAAAGCTCCATTTGGAAATTCCATGAAAAGTTTGAGGTTGAACGACGGAACACCGATGATACATTTTAGTTCTTGAAGAATTCGAGTCTTGTCCTTGCAAATGCAAAGAAATAGAGAGAATTCGGAGATTATAGGAGTATTGTTAAAATAAATATACATTTATATTTATTTTTATAAAAATTAATCGAATTTGATAGGTTTTGTTTTATAAATTTAACACGTTTCGTTTCACCGATTTTACAAAAAACGGGCAGAGTTTCCTCTGTTTTTTGACGATCTCGACAACACAAGTTGTCGATAAAATTTCAAAACTCAACAACAATTTTATCAACAATATATATATATAATTCTCATCAATTGATTTCAACAACAATAAATATAATTTTCGTCAAATGCAAAGGGCGTACGAAATCACTAATGTGTCGGTCGAACTCGGTTTTGCGTTTTGAAACAATATAAAGGCAATATAAACATAGATCGATTAATGAAACTTTTACCGAGCCTTGTGTCGAACCATTGACCAGGTCGAGTCGTGATAACCGAGTTGACTGGCTTTGACCGTAGTGGACCGGGTTTGACCCGAACCCGAAACCGAACACGCACCAAGACTACTGTTGACTACGTTGAACCGGACCTAAGTCTGATCAGTTGACCTCGTTTGACTGAGTTGAACGGAACACCGAGTTGACTCAGGTCGTACCGGGTTGTATTGAGTCGAACTAAAACTCGACACCTTACTGAAGACTGAACATAGCCCGAGCCAAACCCGGACTTGAATCAAATAAACTATAATGTGTTCTTGAACCGGAACAAACAAAACCCGAAACCAAAACTGACCACGAGTCCTGAAATTAAAACCTGGTTCCCGACAAGAACAACATCAGCAGCTGCACCACCATCACCGCTGCAGAAGATGGTGTCGATGCTGCTTATACTCACACTCTCGTTCGCTGGAGAAGCGAGAGGGGTAAGAATGAGGGTGTGGGTGTGTCGCCAAGAAGACTGACAGCCAGCGGTTTCACCGGCCATCGCCATCATCGACGTCGGTGGTTGTTCATTCGTCGGCCAAGAAAGACGAGGGAGAATATGGGGGTGTCTGGATCTGTTGCTTTTCGGGAATATCCTGCTGGTACAACGAGAGAAGAGAGGTGGGGCTGTGTATGTCAGGCCGGAGATAACCAATCGGAGAAGGAGGGGTATCGGCCAGAGTTCTGATCTCCGGTTACTGGACTTCAAGAGGGGAAGCAAAAGGGTGGGTATGGTTGTGTGCGTGTTCAACTTAGGGTTTTATATAAAATGAGGTTGAAGATTATAACTAGTCTTTTATACTAGGATTATATTAACTGAGTTGGGCCCTAAGCCCAATAGCGGCCCAATTGCGTTTCCAGACTCGTTTACGCACCCGACTTCATAAAATGTGTCATATTATATTATTTAAAGCTGAAACTACGTAAAATGGTGCCGGTAATCGATATTAGTCACGTCCGTACGTCGGTTGCGTTAAAAACTCGTAACGCGCGTCGCTTGTCATTTTTAATCCGTTTTCGACTGTGATTCCAAAAAAAAAATTAATGGAACGATCTCGTATTTTCTAAGAACGTGGAATTATGAAAATACGAGGCGTTACAGTCTCCTCTCCTTTAGGTAATTTCATCCCGAAATTTATTCAAGAGAAGGACTCTTGGAGAAATGGTTAGTTAAAATTGAAATATGACGTTCGAAGTATGTTGAAACGTAAGAGATAGCGGTAGCCATTGCAGCTATGAGGACGAGATTTGGTCATGAATGATCGAGTATCAGGCATTTTAAAGCACGTTTGGGTACGATGCGAGAAATAGATTGTGAGTGATCAAGGTTTGTATTCAATATAGCAGGGAAACACCGAATTTCTCATGGCACGTTTTTACGAATCCTTGGTAACATGGTAGGAACACTTATATATAGGAAGTACCAGCGGCGTATCCACCATGTTTATACCATATTACGTCCGTTTCGCTATTCGATGTCATGTTACGTTTCGTGTTATGGTACCTGATAGAACCCACTATGTTTTTCATGCGCATACCAATATAATCATGTATGCATCCATGATTATTTTGGTCTGTGCATGATCCGCATAGTTTGTACTAGTAGTGTACGGGTCAGGGTTTATTAACGTATTTCGAGTGAGAATGATAGCGTATAGAAATTTAAGTACGTAAGCATGATTGTATGTAAGCATGATTGTATTTAAGAATGAGAGTATAGAGTTTAAGTATGGGTATGATTAAAGTTTTGAATAGTCCACATGAGGTATTTAGTTAACTAGATTAACGCATTACTGGCATGTGATCTCACTGGTCAAACCATCGTGTCCGCAAGTATGTATGAATGTCTTAACATGACCGCAAGTCCATGCGGCGGGCGTTACTCCTATAGCGCTACACAAGCGCTATATATGTTAAGGTGAGGCTTCATCCGAAGTTAATGGCAAAATGTCAACCCAGCGTTTAACGCAAGCGTCATCTAATCGTAGCACATGTCATCATTTCGTTGCTATGAAAAGATCCGTAATGTATGAATGAAGGTCTTGACATTACCACAAATCCATGTGGCGGTGCGTCACTCCTATAGTGCTTCACAAGCACTACATATGTCAAGGTGAGGCTTCTCCTGAAGTTAATGACAAAATTGTCAACCCAACATGTCCGCAAGCGTCATCTAATCATAGCACATGTCATCATTTCGTTGCTATGAAAAGATCCGTAAAAGTTTAACTTAACATAACCACAAATCCATGTGGCGGTGCGTCACTCCTATAGTGCTTCACAAGCACTATATATGTTAGGGTGTGGCTTCTTACGAAGCTAATGACCAATTTATCACATAAGAATGTCCAGTAATCCCGAATCAAGTATAACGTATCAGTATGCTTTATTAATTTATTGCGTAAAAACGATAATTAGGTAACAAGTATTAAATCGCATAAAAGTTAAGTTAATATAAAAGAGAGGCTTGATAAGTATTGGAGTGCTTCGGGTTTAGAAACTTCGACTATTCCAAAGTGAATCGCAAGTCCTTCCGAATTAGGGAGACATGTTTTGGCCTAATAGGTATAATACTCTTGTCGCCAGGCGATTAACGGTATTTTACCCTTCCTGTTAGTACATGTCCCTAATTTGATTGAAAATACGAAACTTTAGCGAGATTGAAAATCATAGAGCGGGACCAGTCACCAAAGTGTGGATATCAACCTAGCTTGACATTTCGTCCCCAAAATGTGGTATATTGAACGAAACGAGACAAAATCTCGACTCGTCAATAAGGGACCACTAGAGTATGAAATGGAAATTTCCATCAAGATACGGATATCACTCCTGACTTGATGGTGAAATTTCATGCAAAATAACATGTAAGGTGGATTGAAATTCGTCACCAAATGCGGGAATCACCCCTATTCTAGTAAATCGTTTCGATTGTGGAATATGATTATCTTCAAGTATGTATTGTGTGAAATGTTTTAGAAAAGACATATTGTATATTTAGACAAAAGAAGAGGTAGAAGCAAATAGGAACAATTACATATTAAGCAAGAATAAGGAATGGTCAAGTTTTGGTACTTAGACTATAGACTAGGTCGGACATGGCAATTCTACCTAATTCTCTATAGTTATGGCTCATATACCAATCTGTCACACCCCAACCGATGGCGGAAACATCGGGATGAGACGAAGTGTGTAGATTGCAAGAGACTTCATAACGCTATTTTGTGTCAAGTATTTAATAATTACATTTTACATGGTTTGAACTAGAATACCACAAGATTATATAAATAATGCAAAATAAGTATTCAAATAATTAAATTTCATTTCATTGATAATTAATTATTACAATTATTGAAAACAGAATACAACAGGATTGAAAGCAATTTACAATACGAGCAATAAAGTTTAAATGCGTTTCTAGGCAATCCTACTGGATTCATATGTCACAATCCTGCAACATGTATTAAAAGCATTGATCAGTATGAAAGCACTGGCGAGCATACAAGTTTGAATATAATTATAAGTATAAAAGTTTGTCTCAAATTCACATAGCATTTATTATTCACGTCGAAACGAGCATACATAAACAACTTAAACATAACAAATAGTATGAAATTATGATTTTTAAACTAGCATGCATAAACAGCCTAAACATAACAATATCATGGGAATACATGTTGAATCTAACAAGTATTAACAACCTAAGCATAACAACAAACGTGTTTGATGAATTGTGTGTTTGATTATAATCGATGGTGTAAAGTGGATTTTGCATACATGTTGCACCCAAAATATGCGCTAAAACGTAAAAAGGGTCGAGTATGCTCACTGTTTTGCAAACCTCCATTTGGACGTAAAAGGGGTCGAGTATGCTCACTGTTTTGCAAAGCTCCATTTGGAAATTCCGTGAAGAGTTGGAGGTTGAACGACGGAACACCGAGGACACATTTTAGTTCTTGAAGAATTTGTGTCTTGTCCTTGCAAATGCAAAGAAATAGAGAGAATTCGGAGATTATAGGAGTATTGTTAAAATAAATATACATTTATATTTATTTTTATAAAAATTAATCGAATTTGATAGGTTTTGTTTCGTAAATTTAACACGTTT